>ML789855.1:890384-912254 GCA_009831015.1 Picea engelmannii | reverse complement strand
CCTGGGCACTCCATCTTCAAACAACCTATCAAAGTCCCAAAAATGGTCAAACACAACCAAGGTTCTCCAAAACTTGGTCGAGGGCCAACACTCATTGACTTGCTTGATTATGTCTCCTTTTCCATTTTCTTCTCTATTTTGTCCAAGATATGAAACAACTTGATGTTGAAACCATATTAATTCTCTTTGTATTTCATAATCCTCTCATTATCATATTTATAACTCTTGACATCTCTTTGCATATTGTTTATAGTCGCCACCAAATTCATATTTTCTTCTTTTCCTTCTCCATGCCCATTTGATTATGTCCCTGCATTACCCATGTTCACACACAACCCCTTCAATTCATCCTCATGGTTGTAAGTCCTATGTGCTTATTCCATGACTCAGGTCCATATTCTAATCTTGTTCTATTCTATTTTCCCTTAACTTTGCAAAATGTGCATGCAATAGGATTTGTTATACCACAATAATTTAACAAATCTATCAATTTATGCACCATTCTACCTTTTAAATACACCGGTAATACTATTTATCCATTATTTTTAATTATTTAGTTCAATTCAAATTTATGGTTGAGTATCTAGACTTATTTATCTAAGACCTTTCCAACAACTACTTTCTTGATCAGTTTGGAGTCTTGAGTAGAAAGTTATGGCCATTTAATCATTACCCATTTTCTCCTTTTGTGCAACTTTCAAATAGGTGCACTTTTGTCTATGTCCATGCATCCTTTACACTAGCTCCTTTGTATTTTTGACAATCTCGCCAATTTTCACCTTCTTCTAAGCTCCAAGCTGATAGTTACATCCTGTTGAATTTTTGGATAATTAACCTGTTTTAATATTGAATGCTACACGATTCTTATTCCTCCTCCCATGCATTTTTAAACACCCAAATTCTGAATCTAAATAATTTTTTGTATTCTATGGCTCAGGATATTACAATCTACTACTCCTATGATCAAATACAAATTTTGAGCAGGACGTTATGGTCTCGAGAGTGAATTGGTATACAAAAAAATTACCTTGCATTGTCTGGCCTGTAACTTCTTCATACAAGATCCATTTGAGGAACAATTTATCTCATTAGAAATATCTCTTTCAGTTCTCATTTTACTTGTATAAATTGTATATCCTTTAGGACATACATTTTCATAAAAAAATGACTTCTAAAAATGTTGTTTATGCCTCTGAAAATGGCCTGTAATTTAAACGACTTGAAAATACCAATTTTCTAACCATTTTTTTACTAATTTATGAGAATTTCGATTAAATTACACTGAATGGGATGTTGAAGTGGAATCTTGGGTCCACCTGGCACCCAAAGGTTACACCATGTTAGTGTTTGACTATGTCGACCTGCCTCGTAGCCTCAATATTCCTCCTATATCCCCTCTTCCTCCTATCCTTAGGGCCCGATAATGTATTTCCATGTGGCACCTATTCATTGCATCATAGGGATGAGCGGGCCCCATACCTCACCCATTCTACCGAACACATGGATTTTCTCACTCGTTTGATCAAATAGCAGAGTGTTGGAGGGTGTCGATGACGATCAACGATTTCCATTGCATCGTGAGCCCTTGACCTACCAAACATTAACAAAGGGGGGTCCACAGTGGAAAATGATGGTTTCCTTTCTGTCGATGTTTCAACATACTAGTGTATTAAAACCACCTCCTAGTGGTTTCCAAAACCACTAGAGGACCCCCACATCATGGTTTTGTAAGTATGGAGTCAAGGTTTTGTAGGTGAGCATGCGCCCACCACTGTGGCTCTAGCTCACCTGCCACCTGGAACACCTGTTACCAATCACCATTATGTACCTACCACCATGTAATTACACATCACCCCTTTACCACGAAAGATGACACATGGACCACATGTCAATTTGATGTCACCGTACGAAAAAATAACCAAAATTTTCCAGTTTTTCCAGTTTTTCCAGTTTTTCCAAATTTTTCTATTTCTCCAATCATGCCCAAAATTGACGTTTCTTCTTACCATCACGATTGAAGCTCTGAAATAATTTTAGTACAACCAATTTTGTCTCTATGATAACCCAATCAACCTTTGAGCATGAAATTTGACCGTCCTTTTTCAAGTTCCCCATAAATTTAAATGTAGAAATTCAAGCTTCTTTTTTTTCAATTTCTCCCAATTCTGCCACAATTGTATTATAACCTCCAAATTTCACCCAATTACACCTTGAATATTCCCAACAAAGGAATTAATTGGATATTTTGAATTCCTGGGTTCAATTCCATCGAATTACCCATGAATTATTTCCAAATTTATCTCCAGTAATTTCATAAAAAATTTTTGCAGATATCCCTTTTTGACATTCAGTCAAATAGTGTGCAGACATACTTTGCAAATTTCACTTTTATTCTTTATATTTGGCCCATGCGGGCTCGGTTTTGAACCTTGAGCTATGATACCAAAATTTAGCATCCCCATCCCTAACTTGGGAAATACCACGCAAAATTACTACCTCTATGATATCAATCAATTAAAATTAAAACGATCTTCATATGAACATAGATGCATTTTCTAACAAACAAAATTCACAAACGTAATTATAATAGAAAACCCACAAAATAAATATCATAGATAAAAACATAACATGTAAAACAAACACATAGTATACACTTATCTTATGAATGAACCACAAATTGTGTGCATACCTTAGACTTTCCTCCCAACCATAGACATTATTGATCATCAAATTTTTACACCAGGTCGCCCTCGAGCTGGGGATAAAACTCCTCTTGGGTAAAGGAATCATATCCAATATAAGGTTTAATAAAAAACTAACACTCATGCAATGGCTCCAAATACTACAACTATCTTACAACCTCTCATTTCCCATAGCTTTTCCCACCCAAGGAAGTGTGCCCCTTATATGCTCAACTATCCTTCGACTACCCCACTTACCTTCTAGGGATTTAGTAGTATGCCATATAAAACTTCTTAGAGGTCTGTAGCTATTTCCCAACATCCAAGGAAAAAATCATATAATTCCTCTCACCCAGAGAGATTGAAGGGCCTGACAACACGCTTCTTCTGAGTACTCAAAATCCTAACAACCTACTTCTTCAACTCAGATTACCCGGGTTTTACTGGCTACCAAAAAATCTAAATATTTCCAAGTACATATATGGTTGATGGATGTAGGAAGGTAAGGATGGTAGGAGAGAATGATGGGAATAATAATTGGAAATTATAGTATATTCCCACAATGTATGTGCATGTTCCAACCTTGACACTTGTCATGTTGGGAGCTACCTCAGGCCCACTTGTGGTACATTCCCCCACCTTAGTAGTGTTGAAATATTGTAACTACAAAGAGTATTCTATTTATTATTGAGTTATTATTCCTTATATCAATACCCTTTTGTGGACTGATCATGGTGGGCATTGTAATTGACCAAATCCCCTTTTGTGGATTGGTCAAACCTTAAATATATTATGCAAATTGAGAAGTCGGTTCCCAGGCTAATTAAAGTGATTTTAACCACTAAGAAGAAAAGTATGCACTGCCTAGTGAAGAGACACCTTTCCATCTCTTGCCATTTTGTATAAATAAAGGAATCCAATGCCTCATTTGATCACTTACTCATTCTCTCACTCAATGCGCAAGTCTGGTAGCTATAATTATGAGAATAAGGAAGAGAGAAGCGCATTTCTCAGTAGAGGATATTCTCTAGTGTTTGGTTTATTTTCTTGGCATTGTATTGGATATCTATATTAAGGAAGTTTTTGTTGGGTTTTCTCCCCCGTGAGGGTTTCCCAGGATAAATGTTGTGTATCTTGTGATTGTGTTTCTCTCAGTGATCCTATATATGCTATGGTTAGCTAGTAAATTGAAAAGAAACCTAAAAATATCTTAAACCTTAACATAGTATCAAAGCTAAGCTAAAGAGAGGATATTTCACTAGATCAATAAAAAAGAGTCATTGTTGTCGTACAAGAAAATTAGGGATTTTATTGAAGAGTAATTTCATCCTAAAAATCATCTAGAAATGTGCGCCCTAGCCTAGGGAACTCTTTGGCACATTCAACACACTTTTTCAGTGTATAGAACTTCCATAAAGTGAAACCCTAGTTTTCATTGGTACCAGAAAACCAGAAGTACCAGAAAACCAGGAAACCAGAACTAGTACCAGAAGTACAAGTCTAGAATTCCACTGGTCAAGTTTGAAAGGGAAAAATTTAGATTTTGCGAAATCTGTCTGCACCAGGCTACTTGCCTCAGCCAAGCGCACCTCCTAGTAAGTTCAAAATTAAATTATGAGCATTTTCAATTTTTGGACATTTTCCTAGCTCCAAGTAAATATGTTTGCAAGCACTAAGCTTGTTGACAATATAGAAGGTATGGAAAAATTCCATGCCTAGAAGTATAGGATTGCAATCATTCTTGAATAGAATGACCTAGCAATATTAATTAAATAAGATGTACCAGAACCTGACAATGTTGCAGCTAAAGAAAAACACCAAAAGGACACAGTTAGGGCCAAGAGAATCATTGCAGATCTCATTAAATATCACTTGATTCCTCAAGTGGCTTCAAATAAGACTCCAAAAGAAATTTTTGATGCCCTAACCAGATTTTGTGAAGGAAATAACATCAATCAGAAGATTAATCTAAGAACTCAACTCAAAATTACACGGATGCAGAAAGGAGAAACAATTTAGGAATATTTCTCTAGAATATCACAATTCAAAGAACATCTAGAAGCAATTGGTGATGCTCTAGATGAATAAGAAATTATAATGAAAAACCTTAATGGTCTCACAAGAACTTGGGATGCATTCTTCCAAACTATTTGTGCCAGAAAGGAGAAATTAAACTTTGACGGTCTTTGGGAAGAATGTGTTCAAGAAGAAACAAGAGTAGTTAACTGAGAAGCATTACTATAAAGAGATGAATATCAAGCCCTAGCTATGCATACTAAAGGAGGAAGAAAGAGGTCTTACTTCCAAAATGGAAACTCATGAGGATTCTCACCCCCAAAACAAATTCATACATAAAGAATCTCACCCTCCAAGGAGATTCCAGAAGTTTCATAAAGGTCAAAGAAGAGAAAGAGATTTCTCATCCTACCAATGTTACCATTGTAACAATATGGGACATATTGATAATAATTTTCCAGCTATACGATAAGAATACAATAAGAGAAACAAGAGGCACCATGCCCATATAGTTGAAGATGAAGAGCCACCCACAAAGATGATAAAAGAACATATTGAAGACAATCTTTGCCCTCTCAGGATCAATGTCACCTGGTGAGGACACTTGGCTCAAAGAGACATTCTCTCTTTCCTTACAGAAAATAAGTTTCCCCAGAAAGTTACACTTGGATATGATTATCAATACCCTATCAAAGGAGTAGGAGAATCAAATTACAAACTTGATTCAGGAACCCCAATGAAGATGAAGTATGTACTATATGTACTAGGTTTGACAAAGAACTTACTCTCTATCTTAGCTTTAGATAAGAAAGGATTCAGAGTTGCCTTCATAGATGGAGAAGTTCTTATGTGGCCCAAAGGAAAAACCATGGAAGAAGCAATTGTAATTGTTATTGGAAAAGAAGAAGGTGGCTTGTATAAGCTAAAGGGTCACTCAGAAGCAACCTTGACCCATTTCATTGAGAATCCATGTGAAATTTGGCATAGAAGACTAGCTCACATCAACTACAAAGCATTACCATATTTAATAAAGGTAGTCATAGGTCTACCAGAATTCAAGGTTGACCATGAAGGTGTGTGCAACATATGTGCACAAGGAAAGAACATCAAGAACCCTTTCCCGAAGAGAGACAGTAAAGCAAAAGGAGTCCTAGATCTCATTCACTTAGATGTATGTGGCCCAATTCCATCAACCTCCATCAATGGGTATGTATACTATGTGTCTTTTATTGATGACTATTCTCGCAAATCCTAGGTTTACTTTTTGAAATCAAAAGATGAAGTGTTCAGTAAATTCAAGGAATTCAAAGCCTTGATAGAGAATCTCTCTGAAATAAATATCAAGATATTCAGGTTAGATAATGGAGGAGAATACACCTCAAAAGAGTTTGCAAAATTTTACAAAGATTCTGAGATCAAGACGGAGCTCACCACTCCCTACAATCCTCAACAAAATGGTGTAGAAGAAAGAAAGAACATAACTATAATGGAAGCAGTGAAGACCATGATCCATGATCAAGATCTTCCAATGCACTTATGGGAAGAAGTAGCATAAACATCAGTATATGTACAAAAAATATTGTCCCATAGTGCACTTGGGTTCAAGACCCCTAAAGAGATGTTCTCCAGAAAGAAACCAAAAGTAAACCATCTCAAAGTATTTGTTTATCTAGTATTTGTACACATTATGAAAGAGAAGAGAACCAAGATGGACCCTTTAGGAAAGAAGGGATTATTTGTTGGATACTGTGAGGTCTCCAAGGCCTTCAAAGTTTATATACTAGGTTACCATCATATTGATATCAGTAGGGATGTAACCTTTGATGAAGATGCAACACTCAATAAATCAAGAATATGTCATCTTGAAGAAGTATATGAAGAAGAACCTATGGTTTCCAGAGTTGTGGAACCAGTGAGGGAAGTCATAACTTCCCCTGATGAGGAGATTATAAAAGATCATAATATAATAGAATCTCAAGAACCTACCTATATGATGACCTCCCATAAGAGAAATCCATCCTGGGCAAGGGAACTTATTCAATATGGATAGAAGTATGGTGACCCCAAAGGAACCATGAGACAAGTAAAGAACCCAAGCCATTATCTAGTTATATGGATTTGATGTGTGATCTCTTAGAGAAGGATCCTACTTGCTTTGAAGAATCTATTCAGAAGAAAGAATGGTCATATGGCATGACAGAAGAATACCAATCCATTATAAATAATGATGTATGGGAAAAGTTCCTAAACCAAAGAGCAAGGATGTGGTATCTTCCAAATGGATTTTCAAAATAAAACATGTTGTTGATGGAAGTATTGAGAAACACAAAGAAATTTTTGTTTCTCGTGGATTTTCTCAAAAGGAAGGCATTGACTATGACGAGACATTTTCTCCTATAGCCATATACAGTTCAATCAAAACCATCATAGCTCTTACAGTCAAGATGAAGTGGAAGTTACACCATATTGACGTAAAAATATCTATCTTCAATGGTGTCATTAAAGAAGAAGTGTATATAGAAAAAACTCAAGGGTTTGAAGTTGAAGACATGAAGACTCATGTCTACAAGTTGAAGAAGTCTCTGTATGGATTGAGGTAAGCTCAAAGAGATTGGTATGGAAGGATTGATAGTTTCCTGACGATCTTGGGATTTACCAAGAGTAAAGTTTATTCTAACCTTTACTTCAAGGTTATGAATGATGATCTTGTTATATTGTTGTTGTATGTGGATGAATTATTATTAACTAGAGAAGAAAAGGTCATCATTGATTGTAAGAAGAAGCTCACAATAGAATTTGAGATGAAAGACCTTGGACTAATGCACTATTTCCTAGGTCTTGAGGTCTAGCAGATCCCAGAGAAGATCTTCCTTAACCAAGGGAAGTATGTAATTGAAATACTAAAGATATTTGATATGTTCGAGTGAAAATTCGTGAATACACCCATGGAAACAAATTTGAAGCTCTTGGTTGACACTTCGTCATAATTGATTGATTCTACACTCTACAGATAGATCATTGGATCGTTGATGTATATGACGAACACCAGGACAAATATATGTTTTACTATGAACACCTTGATTCAATTTCTAGTAGAGCCTAGACGTCTTCACCTAGTTCCTTAAAAACATGTGATGAGGTACCTTAAGGGTACATTAGATTGTGGTATTATCTATAATGGAGATTGTGACGTCATACTGAGTGGTTATACCTATTCATATTGGGCTGGAAGGGTCTTTGACAGAAAGAGCACCTCAGGATGTTTTTTTAGTCTGGGGACATCCATGATCTATTGGCAAAGTAGGAATGACAAAAGAAATTCTCTCAGCATGACAAAAGAAAAGTACATTTTTGCATGTTCCGCTAGTTGTGAATCCATATGGCTTCAAAATTTGTTGATAGGTCTATTCGATCTAGAGATGGAAGTAACCATGATCCTATGTGATAACCAGAGTTGCATAAAGATGACAGAGAACCATGTGTTCCATGACAAGTCAAAACACATAGAGATCTGATATCATTACATCTATGATATGGTGAAGAGAGGAGCCATAAAGATCCAGTATGTTAGAAAGGATGAACAAGTTGTTGATGTGTTGAAAAATCCTCTTTCTCGTGTAAAGTCTGAGCACTTTCGAGATAATCTTGGTGTACTCCAAAAGGAACTCCTTCGAAAGGGAGAGTAGTGTTGATGCCATCCTTGTGATGAATATTTCTAGCTTCATGCTGATGTTGTTGTGATTCCAACCTTGTGATGAAGATTTCCAGCTTCATGTTGATGTTGTTGTGATGTCAGCCTTGTGCTGAATATTTCCAGCTTCATGTTTTTTTTTTTTTTATGCCAGCCTTGTGCTAAAGATTTTCATCTTCGTGTTGATGTTGTTGAGATGCCAGATTTGTGCTGAAGATTTCCAGCCTAGTGTTCATGTTGATGATGCTCCATCCTTTGTTTTGTGATTCTAGTGTTGTTGATTATGCTCCAACCTTCGTGTTGTGATGTTGTTATTGTTGATGATGCTCCAGCCTTCATGTTGTGATGTTGATGTTGTTGTTGATGCTCCAGCCTTTGTTTTGTAATATTGTTGTTGATGATGTTGTATCAACCTTGTGTTGTTATTGATGATGATGTATTAGTGTTATACTAATCCATGTTGATGCAGATGATGTTGATGTCATTCTAGCTATCTATTGTGGATGATGATATTGATGATGAGAACAACTTTCAATGATTTATATATATTCCATTCAGTGTTCCAGATGTTGTTGATGTTGTTTCCCTCTCTCTCTCTCTCTCCTGGTGATATTGTATAATACCCTTCTTGTTAAGGGGGAGTGTTGAAATATTGTAACTGCAAAGAGTATTCTATTTATTATTGAGTTATTATTCATTATATCAATCCCCTTTTATGGATTGATCATGTCGAGCATTGTAATTGACCAAATCCCCTTTTATGAATTAGTCAAAACCTAAATATATTATGAAAATTGAGAAGTCGTCCCCCAGGATAATTGAAGTGGTTTTAACCACTAAGAAGACAAGTCGGTCATGCCCAGTGAAGAGACAAATTTCCATGTCTTGCCATTTTGCATAAATAAAGGAAGCGAGCGCCTCTTTTGATCACTCACTCATTCACTCGCTCAATGCGCAAGTCTGGTAGTTACAGTTGGGAGAATAAGGAAGAGAGAGGTGCATTGAACAATAGAGAATATTCTCTAGTGTTTGGTTTATTGTCTTAGCATTGTATTGGCTATCTATATTAAGGAATGTTTTGCTGGGTTTTCTCCCCCACAAGGGTTTCCTAGGATAAATGTTGTGTATTTTGTGATTGTGTTTCTCTTAGTGATCCTATCTATGTTATGGTTATCTAGTAAATTGAAAAGAAACCTAATAATAGATTAAACCTTCACAATTAACTCAGGATAAAATAATATATAATTGAATTGGGGAAATTTTAATATAATATTCCCTTGGACTTAAGCCCCCTTAGCTTATCCTCTTCCCAGACTCTTATCCCCCTTGTTCCCTTCCAGTGAAGTTTACCCCCCCATACTATTTTGTCTAGTTAGTCTATAGAATTGATGTATTTTTATTAACAATATAGGTGTGATTACATATGATAATGATATGCTTTCTAGATTTTTATCATTCTGGGCTCTCTATCCTAATAACCACATAGAAACTTTGGCCTCAAAACATATTTTCAATGGAACTTTAGCCCAAAATATATTGGATCGATGGCCTATCTATACATTTACAATTGGGGTTAGGCCTAAGAGTAGTACATCAATAATTTCCCACACAAGGTGAAGGATCTATTCAAAATATGGTACAAGCTAGATAAAACATTCAAGCTCAAACTGTTTGGAAAATATCCAACCACTTTGATAAGAATGCCATATCAATACATTGTGGTGATGATATGTAGGATTTATGGGGAACAATATTCTTCTAAATTAACTTTATCCCTGATGCCTCTGATATACTACTATGTTGATGAAGGGTGTCATTCAATTGGGCTTACATCATATCAATGACCCTATGAGAATCTATCAGTGTTGTTAAGGAAACTTCTCTTGAAAAATTCCCAAGATTTCACATGTTCTCTTCCTTGTTGGATATGATGTGTGTGCACCGTCAATATCCCAAAATTAATTTGGGCTTGGTAGACAACTGAACCCCCTGTACATATCTACTACAACGTGCTCTCAGAGCACAAATACAAAATTGAGTGTCATATGATCTATGATCACTTCTTGGAACCTATCTATGAGCTCATCTTCAGTGCTTTAGTTCTTTGTATGACCTATAAAGCATTAGAAATAATCCAGAATATTGGATATCTGTACCTCATGGAGCACAAAACTTACATAAGGGTATATAGAGCTACAAAATCTCCCCATTTTCTCCCAATATTTGTGCTCAACAGATTAGTCCTCTAGGATATCACATATGAAAGTGTGATCCATGGAGTCGGGGGAGAACTATATCATGATAAGAAGGCTATTTGGTCGTCGTTAGCACTACGGGTCAGATCATACTCATTCATGAGCATCAAGAAGGCCCAAAATGAAGTAGATACATTATTGTCATTGTTGGCACAAAATTGGAGACCGAGTTCTCAGAGGTTACCAACAAAGGTACCGTTGTATTATAGTCGCGCTAGCATATTCAACATTCCACAAGGGAAGGAGGTATCACCTGAAGTGTTGTCGAGACATGTGTGATAAAGCGATTTAAGGAGGAAGCACCATCAATTATGGTGTAATACAATATAGTCCCATACTTAAATGTAAAGATATCATAACATTAGAAGTATTAGACCAATCAAATCATTGAACAATCTATTTTGCGCAACATTAAGGTAAACACATACATAAAGGAATCTTGTTTAAAGAGTAACAAAAGATTTGTTACGGAGAATAGGATACATTGCATAGGAAAGAAACCATACCTTCATCCACACAATGAAATTTTTTTGGTACCCAAGTAATCTAACATATATTATCTTATCGCAAATTTATCATACATGGAGTTATTTCCTTCGTATCAAGACTTATACAATTGAGTCAGTAATGAGAGATTCATTCTAGACTCTCAACTTATGTGCAGTTACAGTTCATGCATATCTCTCCTTTACAATGGCTTATCATAGTAAACATGTAGAAATATTTAATGATTGAACAAGAGAATGACTCAATAATGCTCAATCACAACAAAAACCCAAAACCAACAACAACTAACCCCAACCTATTACATAGCTCCATGATTTATATATTTTATGTGAAAATTTGTTTGCTTCTTGATTCTGTCATTGTCATTTATTGATTTCGTTTCTTTCTGGAATGTTTTCAAAGGTTCAGGTTCTTTCTGTTTCTTTTTCCAGCTGACTCGTGACTTTTTCCCTGTGAGCACGTTGACGCATCGCTTTATTCCACTTGGATCCACTCCTAGTGTGCTATATTGTTCCAAAACACTTATATACTTCAACAAAACTTGGTGTTCTTCAAAATGAAGGGCCCAATAGCCCCTAAACACAATATTTGACTCATCTTGAGTCAAACTTCTTTTGGTTTCTTGCGGTCACCTTCAAACGAAGGGACTAACTCTGATATAATGGAAAGGGCTTGCTCGCGGAAAATGGCATAGTGTGATACCCTATACTGTCATTTCCTTTCCAAAATAAAGGAACCTACAACAAATTCCTATGCATCTTTAACATCAGGCACCTTAATCTAAGTGGCCAACAATTCATTCCACTCTGTGTCAACCAGTGAGTCCAACTGTTGAAGAAAAATGTACTCAATATGGATGCTAGGCCTGAATTACCAAAGTGTGTGCTATGCAGCTCTATTAACCTCATCCATGGAATCTAGGAAGTTATCCTCAACTTGGATCTCAAAACATTTAGTTGATTTCTCTATAGATTCAGTAATGGCCCAAGATTTTGCATGCATTTTCTTAAACCTGGTGTGCAATGCTTTGACAATATTATTTTGTTGTTCCAACAATCCAACCTAGTCCATGAACATATTGAAGAGTTGAAGACACTCTTTGGTCCTCCTATGAATAGAGGATTTGGAATTGGCATCCTCCTCAACCTGCATGTTGAATCTTTTGTAGGAGCTCTTCAAGTTGCTCCTTTTTCTTAAGCTAGATGGCATCCAACTAGTGTTGGAGATATTTTGTTTTGTCTAACAGTTGCATCCATGTGTCTGTTATAAGGTTGACCTTTTCAATTGGCACAATTGGGACAATGTCCTCCAGAAGGTTAGGAGCCATGTATTGAAAAGTAGGCCATACCCTAAGGAATTTTCTAGGCATGGCTCAGACAATAGCCTCATATTGTACCCACAAGTTCTGCTCATGTGCCACAACTGCAGTGGAAGTTATGAAAACCTCTTGCAAATTATTTTATCATTGTGTGAGCTCTTGATTATTGTGCTCAAATATGGTGATTCTTTGCTCTAACTGGTAAGTGGAATCACGAATTAGATGCAAGGTATAAGGGGTATCCATTGTGGATAGCTCCCCACTAGTGGTAGATGGATTCAAATGCAAACGAGAAGTAAGAATTTGACCACTTGCAATAGTCTTCTCATAAAAATTGGAGGTACCAATAGCCTCTAGCGTAGGCGAGTGAGATCTAAAGTTGTATGCAACATGGTCCTGTACTTATAGTGGAAGTGTGGAAAGCACCATTGTATGTTCCAAATAGATCTTGTGGGTACTGCAACATTGGTACAAATTACTCTTTGACTGAGGTCATGTTGTGTGATGACTATGTGTCACCTTAGGTATCCATCAAATCTTGCTCCAGTTGATTCTATTCTTTCATAGGGTCCTTTTCCATTATGACTTGTTTCTTGGGTCCTATATTTGTCTGTAAATGAGAGATTTTTTATGGGGTTGCATCCAAGGGACCTGGACCTGTGGAACCTGAGGGAAAGTGGATGGAAATGGAGTAGTGGTACAAATAGTTGTGGAAAAAGGGTCTCTAGACTCTGGAAAGACCATATCAAATTTATTATGATATTGGGATTATGGATGCATAGATGAGATATTGATATTCCTGTCATTCTGTGGATTAGTGGCCTCCTCAACAATGATGGTAGATTGGATATTCACTAGAGTGTAGTCAATAATATGTATGATAGGGGGTGTGAATGGGGTGGAAAACTCAAAGGGAAGCTTAGTGGGAGGCCATGATGGAATAATGAGTGATGATGGGGGAATGAGGTGGATGGGAAGAAATGGGGATGGCATTTGTGATGACATAGTCAACTACGAACTTGGATGGATAACTAGTCTGTGGTTTCTTTAAATTGAATGCATAAGTAAGAAGGTCATGAAGTTGCTTACCCAATATTATTACTTCATCTGGGATCAAAGAGAATGGAATATGCAGTGGCCTTTTTGGTAGTGCTTCCTTATTAGCTTCATCACCCCCTTCCTTGGAGAAAGAAGGATGTCTGCATAGGCGAAGACCTCTCTGAAGCTGTTGGCATGGTATAGGAGATACCTGATGACATCTCTATCCTGACGATAACCAACCAATTTGTCACCTCCTTGTCAAACACTACTGCATACATGTAGAATGGGAGAGGTATCATATGAAATAGTGTAGGTGTCGCACCTAATGTTCACACAAAATTATAGTCTTGACTCATACCAAACAAAATGTGGTGGGTATGTTAAGGATCACCTAAGGAATCCTAAGTTTCTTCATGACATTAACCATGCCATTTTTCCACTGTTCAATAGTAGCATTGTGAGTTGCAACATTGTTGACCAAATTCCAGGCATGCCATGGATCAAACAACTTGGTGATTCGGTAATCAAAGCTGGTGGTGAGTTGTCAACCTTGTGGTGGGTGCCATTTCCACATTGAGAAATAAATGAGAAAGTACACATATATATAATATGTGGTCCATTCATGGACATATGCATAGGCCTGTGACATCTTAGTAAGTAGGTGTTGACACCAATTCAATGGTGCACCATTCTTAGAGAATGGAGCCATCACTATTGCATCGAGCGTAAACTCATTCTTGGTGTAGTTATTCATCACCTCTCTTTCTATCAAATAGAAAGTACACTAGATCTGTTCATCATTAATGGGCTCGATCACAACACCATATCCTTCTCGACAAGAGTCGTATTTTTCATATAGGATTATACCTCCCTTCTTTTGGACATGCTTCCCAAACCCCTAGAAGATGTTTGTAACGTCTTGACCTTCCATCAACAAGCCTATCAATTGGTGGATATCATGGATGTGGATAGGATATCCTTTTTCAAGCCAAAGTGTACTATTGTCAACCTAAATGATAAAAAAATTAGTGCATTTGGAAAATTCCCCAGTGGTGCCAAACACACCGGTAAGTCCCAAAAATCAGCAGCATACTATCAAACAAAGGAAAGAACTTTGGATTCCATTTCCATTGGATCTCTCTGGTTGAAAAGACTGTACATTCCATGACAGCATGGATGGCCATTAACAGATACTGAGAAGAATCTATAAATTCAACATCCACAAGTCAAGTTTGTTCCACCTTCTCATGTATATCATCAATAATATGGACCTATGGATCCATGAATTCATTGGGGACAATTACCTTTATTGGTTCAACAACTCTGGGGAGATACCCTCGACCAACAGTGTGAACCATCTTCTCAGGATTATGAAAATAAACAAAGTGAACATGGGGATGGGGCTGTAGACACAAATTCACATATAGCTCACTGGGTGTGAGGACTAAGTATACAGTTAGCACGATGAAAATGCAAGAATATCGATCCATCAACAAAAGGCATGTTTATAAGAAAATTGTGGAGGTTGATAGGACGACCATGCATTGAATGTGACAAGGTGATACTAGTGGGTATTAATGTCAACTAAATACATTGAACGTGGAAAAATCCATGACATGATTTGGAAACTAATTGCATAAGCATAAATTTGGTAACTAGACATCAAATCAACTCAAGAAAGTAATGAGCATGTTGGCAGTGAATCGGAAAAATGACGAACAATTTTTAATAGTTAATGTGACTCTGATAAGTAGGGATGCCAGGGTAAATAAAAAAGATCTAATGGATTTTAATGACCCATGTGATGACACAAGGGAATATAATTCAAATTTCATAAACATTAAGTACGAGGAGATGTGACTATGACCTCCCCAACCACAAAGGCAATATCTGGGCTAGATGAATTGGATAGGACAATGAAGCACAAAGGTATGTAAACATAGAACACATCACTATGTATTGAAAGAAAATAAAACAAAGAAAGATATGAAAATCCTACTTACTAACTCACTCCTAGAAAAAAGGAGTGGAACGAAACTGTAATTATATAGCAAACACGTAGGGCTTTAGGCATTCTCCATTCACCCATGTAGGTATAAACTAAATTTAATATCTCTAGTTTCACAGATTTTCGCAATTATAAAAGGACCAAGCCAATGAATTTGGAGCTTTCCCAAATGTTTCTTATACTTGTTGTCATATAATAGCACAAAGTCATATTGAGCAAATGATTTCTGCTTTATATGCCGATCATGCCAATCCTTTTGTCGGGATTTATCCATAGTCTGATCAAAATATACTAAGAACCTAGTTTCCCCAAGTTCCATCAGTTTGTCAACTCACACTGCAAGTGAGGAATCTTTGGTCATCTTAGTATTTTGCACAATGAATAAAATTGGGGTGAGAAATTCAGCTGGCACAATTGCTTCTCCACCATATACCAATTGAAATGGAGTATACTTTTTAATCGCTTCGTGGTAGTATTGTATGACCATAGCACATCTGGAACTTGCTCATCCCATTCATCTCGATTTGTGAAATAGACTTTAGTCAGCCCCATATCGAATATTTTAGTAAATGCTTCTATTGTTTCATTAGCCTGCAGATGATAGGGATTGATCTTATGATGATGAATAGCAAATTCTCTTGTAAGTGTCATGATATTCTCACTGAGAAAGTGGGCTCCTTGGTCATTGGTCAAGCTCCAAGGACAACTAAATATGGTAATAACATTCTAAAAAATAAACCATGTTGCGATGGCTATAGAACAATCCTTAATATCCTCTGCTTCATCCCATCGATTCAAGTAATTAGTTGCGGTAATTATGTATCTTTCCTTTGAATGATTAGCAGGAGGATTTATCGGATCGATAAAATCAAAAACCCATTTTTCAAAGGCTTGTAGTGTACAGACATGGTGTAGAGTAAATTCATCATGGCATGATGGTTTCCCCACTCTTTGGCTTACATCGTAGGATCAAGCATATTTAAGCATTTTCATCCACCATAGTCCTTCCTATATGATATTTCTAGCAATTTCCTTTCTACCAATGTGTCCTCCCACAACTCCACTATGACATTCCCATAGAATATCAAATATTTCATGGTTGAGCACATAGCGTTGCAAGATATTATCCAGTTCCAATTTGTAGAGTTGACCTGCAATCAGTTGATAGTTCATTGCACGAACCACGATGTGCCTCTTCTGGGTGACGAAATAGCCCTCTAGCATAGTACCAATAGTCAGGAATAGGTAAATCTCTGACATATAATTAGGAATAGCCTCAATATGAAAAAGGTCAGCATCTGTGAGATGATCATCGACCACTCTGCCACTTTCTCCCAACTCTGATTTTGACAACTGATATGGCCCCACATCAGGGATGATTTTAGGGGATAAATTTTGCTCATGGGATAATTTTCCATGGATTTTTCCAAAAAAAGATTCGCTATTATAAAAATGACTCACCCAAATTCTATAGGATAAAATTATTTTACCTTAAAAATCGCTAAACTTTTATACAAACTATATAAGATCCTTAAAAATTTGAATATTTTTACAAAAATGTTGCCAAACATTTATAGTTGACATATGAAGGATAAGTAAGATTCGCCAAGGTTTCTACATTTTAAAATAAATTTCCATCCTTAAAATCATCCCTACCCCACATAGATTTTACTAGGATTGACAATAAATTCAAACGAAAATTTCTAGAATAACAACAACCACCTACAAATGAGACCTTCTAAGACAAGTTTGTTCACCAAATACTTAAAATTAGAATGATCAGTAAAAAACTTAAAATGAATTCCAAGTAAATAATTCCTAAACTTTTGTAAAGCATACACCATAGCCAAACCTTCCATTTCAGTTGTGGTGTAGTTACATTCATCTTGGGAAAGTTTGCGAATGGAAAATTATATAGGATGGTCCAAGTTTCCTTCCCCTAGTTGTGTAAGAATAAAATGTAGCGTGATGGCAGAGGAATCGATATGTAAATGAATTTCAATTTTCTAGTTAGAATAAGTCAGAACGGGTGTTGTTGGAGTAGGAGATTTTGGGACTAGTTTGGGAATCATGCAAGAGAAAAACACGTCATAATTTGGCTAAGGAGCAACGCACATGGAAGAAATGAAATAAGTTAGTGAATTTTCAGGCGTCACCGCGCGAAAGGAAGAAAATAGTTAGAAGTTCTTAGGATTTTTGTTCCATTTTGTAATGGGATAAGACTTAATGAAAATGTATAAATATGAAAATGTTTTTTGTGTAGAGGAGAACTGGAGAGTGAGAATGAGTTAAGTGTGCACTGTATGGGAAAACGACAAGGGAATTTCTGGGTATAACTGAGATATCATGTATGATCCCAGTGTACACATTTTGTAAAAGATGATGTTGTATGATAATATAAGAAGCCTACCATTGTGGACGTAGCCCATATTGGGAAAACCAGGTTAAAATATGGTGTCTTTGTGTTATGGTGTGATGTTTTTGTTTATTTGATGCAAGAGCATCGCAATTACCAAAGCGAGCGGGGAGCTAGTGCATGTGTTTTTTTTAACACATGACCTATTGCTTTGAAAACTTTTTGGAAATGAAGCGCCAAAACATTCAAGGAACCATTTATGAAGGAGCGCATTTTGTATATTGTATCAGACCTCGAGCCATATGCTCTTGTCTAGAGTAGATAGGAGGCATTTAATCTAGTTAATGTAGGTAGGTAGGATTTTTATTACTAGATTGGACAGTTTTAGATGGAAGGGGGAAAACGGATATAGACACCCTCATTGTATCGTTGTAACATTATTCAGGAGCAAGAAGAGAAGAGCATGCAGAGAATTGTATGAAGAACACCCATGTACAGATGTTGAATTAATAGAAGAAAGTTCTGATTCGAACTCATGGTTGGTGTTGTTTCTTTGTGAATATTGCTTATGAGCTCAGGGAATGTTTGTTTTCTTGTTATGAATTTGCTTTGTATATGTTGTGCATGTGATTTCATGGTTTAAACTGAAGTCTAAAAGAGAATGAGTTTCAATTGTTTCTCTATCTGAGCCAGGAGATTCCTGCAAGGTGTGCATTTGAATTCATCCGCAAGGAGTGCGTTGATGAAGGCTCTGTAGTTTAAATTTTGTTCTCATTCACCCAGAAGTGGATTTGGGGTTGTTGAAGCCATGGAAGGAGTGCGTAGGCTGAAGAGGAAGTCTCAGTTGTTAATCTGAGCAAAGGAAATCAAAGACTGCTGCTGCAGGAGTGCGCAGAGTCTGAAGGATTCAACACTTGGGAAGTTGTTGAGTGTTGAGCGCAAGGAGTGCACGCAAGCTCCTCTAAAAGAATCAAAGTGGATAAGCTCAGGAGGTGTAGTACCTTTGTGGTATCATTGAAAGAGAGCACAAGGGTTTGTGCCGAGGAAGGTTCGAGTAATATTTTCAAGCGCAGGAGTTGAAGGGCAAGTGCTGAGTAGGAACACTTAGTCATTCTCAAGAAATCTCCAAGGAGGAGGAATCGACGATCAGGATTCGCCGAGGAAAACTGCGAAATCCTATCCACTGTTAGATCTTGGGAAGTTGCGCAGGGTTTAAACCCGAAGGAGCAGAGAAATAACCCAGAGGAGACATCAGAATATTGGTGTCATCGGGTTTTCATAGAGTAAGAATCGGAGACCTTGAAAGTCCCGAAAACCTGAGAAGGGATCCTAGCCGTTGATCTCGGCAGGACACGTGTCAGCATTCTGGGAAATCATCGGGATTTGGAGGCATCGGGGTTTTACAAGTCGAGAGAACTGAGACCTTTTGAATCTCGAAACCCCGACGGAGAATCTCAGACGTTGATCTTCGTAGGGACACGTGGCAAGAGATCTCGAAGAATCGAGAATCGGAGAATCGGGGTTTCCGGAGACAGGAGACTCGAGCATATTGAAATCGCAATCCGTGATTTCCCGATAAGATCCGAGCCGTCCAAATCGCAAGGACACATGGCGAGAGATCCCGGAGAGTCGGAGTTTGGGATATCGAGGTTTCAGGAGTCGTGAAACACTTGCAGAATGAAATCGTGATCCGCGATTTCTCGATACGGTCGGAGCCATTGATCTGAGGGATGCGTGTCCAAAGATCTGAAGGAGTCAGGGTTTGGAATTTCAGGATTTTCAGTGATGAGGAAATCATGGAAAGAGAAATCATGAAATCCTGAAACGCGATAACCAAGCAGTCACAGTGCTGAGTGGAGAACAGGTGTCAACATATTGGAGTTCGGGTATTTGAAAGTCCCGTGCACATTGACAACGGGAATCGTGATATCCCGATACGCGATTTCCCGATAGGGTTAAAGGTCGTAGTGGAAGACAGATGTTGGAAGGTCGAACCCTTGCAGGAAACCAACGCTCAGAAGGTGTCGGAGATCAGGGGATCGGGGATCCTGAGGGTGAAGAGTCCATACACTCCGTTTTCCCGAAGTCTGAAGTCCCGATACAATGGGTATTGTGGTCACATGGACTGGGAGGCCTAGCAGAGAGCGCCATCGCAGATCGGGAATAGAAGAATCGAGGAGGCAGGTTCTCACAACACCGTAGGTGCCAATTTCCCGACAGTCGAAAGTCCCGATAAGGGGGAACAAGGTCAACATTGACTGAGAACATCGGGAGTCGGGGATCCGCGAGGGGAGCGGAACGTGACCTCGTAAGTATCGATTTCCCGACAGGGAGAATTCTCGATAAGAGCAAGGAACATGTGGTCGAATATTCATCGGGGTTCGGGAAATTGTGAGACCCGAATCTGTGACTTCAGTACTCGCGATCACACAAGGTCTGATTTCCCTATAGAACAAAGGGAAATCATCGAAAGAGCCCTGTGGGTATTGGAAGGTCCCGATAAGGGATTTGAAAATCATTTCAGCTCTTCGGGCATTGAAGGAGAAGGTCACGTGGGAGTAGGCATGCCCTGGGTGGCGCATTTTGCACCATTATTGTTTTGTGTATTTCATGCAATTAATGTATGTTGGGTAATCTAAATCGGCTATATGTTGTTATGTTTTTGTGCACATAATGAATGGTATAATGAATGAATGTTGAGTCAAATGGTTAGAATGAATGCCTCACATTCCTCCATGAATGTAGAAAATCCATCCCTATAGTCCCAATAGATACCTTGGGTGAGAATTCACCTTCTTTTAGGTGATATCGAAAGGGTCGATATCTTAATGGTTTTGTTGGCGAATTAATGTTGAACCCCAGGTCTTCCCACTGGGCACCAACAAATGGTTCCATTGTCAGGTCTGAGATCTGTGATTGAGGGGAATATGGAGGTCAACTAAGGAATAAATCGGATAGTGGCTAGAGGGAAATGAGCACCATTTTTCGAGAATTTAGAATAATAACCTGAAGATCAATTCAGAACAATGGTTGCATAGGTATGTATTCATAGATTTACACGAAATTTTCTTTACTAGTTTCCCGAATATTTTGACTGAGTGGATACAGAGGTTAGCTGAAAATAACGAAACACTTTGCACTCTCGTCCCGAGGAATTGGACCCTGAGTTGATTCAAAAAGTTAATACCATACGCAATAAGATATCATGCGCAGTTGATTTTTGGATGGATAGCATATTTGGGGGTTATATTACTAAGTTCGCTATAGATTTTACCCATTCATATAGTGTCGTTGAAAGAGAATTCATTGAAGGTATGTGTGGAAGGTATTTGAAATCATTGTCTACTTGGCTCAAGATATTACTGTGTGATAAGAGAGTTATGAAGATGAAATCTAATTTCCCTAGTATCTAAGTGCCTTTGTGCACATTGGGGGATTGGAGGCTAACCAGGGGATGGTTTAAGTGTATGGAAAAGAAGCATGACGAGAAGGAATGAGAAAAAATTGGTTGAGGATGCCGAGAGAAGATGAATAACATAGTTACCAACTTAATGAGAACTGTGACCTCAAAACGAGAACTCTAGCCCAAAAAACCCACATTTTTGCATAAAAAACATGAAAATCAACCCCCAAATCAAAAAGTGGTGCTACTGGCATCACTATTTTTTCAAACGAGGTCAAAATTACAACATTTTTCAAGGATGGCCTTCAAAACTCATACAGTAGCTCAAAAAAACCTCAAAACCAACACCTAAATAAAAAAGTGACGCTAACTAAAAATAAATAAAAACTCTAAACGTTAAAATTATGGCTAATTACAACCTAATTGAAACCATGGTTTTGACAATAGGTCCCTATGCCAAAAAAACCCCAAAATTGGACACAAAATGGTCACTTTAAAATTTATTTATTAACTTTTTGTTTCTTAAATTTACATTGAAAAATAAATATATAAATATAAAAAAATCTTTGCATTTTTTTTTTTGTAATGAAGCAA
>ML789855.1:853449-890334 GCA_009831015.1 Picea engelmannii | reverse complement strand
TTTTTTTTATTAATTTTAATTGTTTTTTTTTCTTAGTTTTTTAAGTTTTTAATTTATCAAAAGAAATTTTAATTATATTTGTTTTCTAAATATTCAAAAATAGTGTTATTTTAGTACAATTATTTTCTATGTATTGAAGTAACCATGAACAATGTGTTAAAAATGATGTTTTTTACTACATTTTAAAAGTATGGAACAATAAATCAATTAAGGAGACACAATTACATGAAAAATCATGATTTCAAAAAGGTAAATGGAATAAAATATTTATAAGATTGAAAGGAGCATGGGAAAATGACTAAAACCATCATTGAATAAAAAAAATTAAAAAAATAGAAAAAAATGAAAATACATGAAAAAAAAGCATTTAAAAAAATAATGTGGAAACATTGTGGATCAAAAAAATTAAAATATCGAAAAACCATCTAAAAAGGGAGGTGGGGTGCTACCGGTAGCACCATTTTTAAAAACAGGGTAAAAAACTTGCACCCCAAAAAAACGAGAGCTCTGTAGAGTTATCGTTAAGTTGGCAACTATGTTGAATGTGTAACAAACAAAGAGATCGGATTATTGCACAGTGGTAAAAGACTTAGGAATAGTAGGAAGAAGATTGTGGCTGAGAGAGAAGGGAAAGGGAAACATAATGAGATTGAGGAAAGAAACATTGGTTTAATACTCCAGATCGAAGGAATACCACACATAAAGGAAAACAAAAATGATTGTAAACTCAGTCCAGTAGAAGAAGATCTGTTGCATCCCACTCAGGCTAGACTATGTGTCGAACCCACGACCCCATGTGTGTCGCCAAGGACTGAGGAAATATCTGAAGTTTTGTAAAGGTAGTCAGAGTATTTGAATTAGTATGTCAAGTTAGAATCAGTTAGTGTCACCACGGAATAATATTTCATAGTACACGATGGTAGGAGTAGGCCCCACATTGAGAATACATGTTTTTCACAGAGCAAGATCAAAATATCTAGAAAAACATTTGTTTTTGTGAAGTGATATGGATAGCGAAGAACATCTAAGATGATGATGCAAATATTGTGCGGCTGACATAGACTTTCAGAGACTGTGTGTTGCTATAGTATATGAAGTATCAATCTACTATGCATGTGGGACAAACTAGAACATTAACAAACATTAGGCAAGCCTTGTTGAAAGAGTTACATAAATTGAAGTCTGAGTTGCAGTGTATTACATAGATAAAATAGATGAAGCAGTTTTCAAGTGAGTCAGTAAGGGATTTTGATTAGATATTCAAGATCTTAAAGGATCGGTTGACCTCCCATATTCCATATGAAAAACCTAGGGAGTGGTTCATTACATAATTATTGTTGCATATGCATTGCCCTTTGATGCAACAAAATATTACATCACAATCATAATCCCTGGAGATTTCTATGAGGTTGGAATCATCTGTTGTAGGAGATAAGGGTGCAGGGATGGCTCAAGTCCATTGACAATTAGCAACATTTACTATTTAGTTGCTAGAGTTGGCTAAAGGGAAG
Source organism: Picea engelmannii (assembly GCA_009831015.1). Lineage (NCBI taxonomy): Eukaryota > Viridiplantae > Streptophyta > Pinopsida > Pinales > Pinaceae > Picea > Picea engelmannii. The sequence goes on along the minus strand of ML789855.1, from coordinate 888,823 downwards.
GAAAAGCATGAAGAAATCTAGTGTACTACATGCAAAACAAAAGATCGTCATAAGAATGAGTGTCCAACATTTACAGAGTATTTAGATACAGGAGCTATGAATACCTAAGGAGTATGGTGTGTGATATGTAAAACGATGGGTCATCACCCTAATAATTGTCCTTTAATGAAGAAGTATCAGAGTACTTCTAGAAAATTATTTTGTAATTTTTGTAATTCAATAGGACATGATGAAAATGAATGTCACACATATGATGTTATGAGAGATTGCACTATGTATGCATACATATTCCAAGGGGAAGAAGGATCAGATGGATGAGTAACATAGTACAATACTTCGAGAGGATACAATCAAGGAGGAAGAGGAGGATTCAAATGTCATGGAAGAGGAGGATTCAGTAGAGGAAGAAGTCTGATTATATGTTATAACTATAATCAACCCAGGCATTAGGCATGAGATTGTCCAAACCCATGTACAACATGCACTTATTGTAGACAATTGGACTATGTGATGGAAGATTGTCCATAGCTCATTGTGAAGTGGAAAGAAAAGAGGAACCCAAGTGTGTAGATGATAGTTGTAGAGTGCACCAAAAAAATTAAGGTAGTATCATTTACGCGTGGAGGAAAGATAAGAAGAGTTGATACGATAGAGAAAAGAAATCATACCAGGTAGTGGGTAAGGAAAGAAGTAGAAGCTCCTTTGTTGTTTGAACCTAGAAAGGATAAATACACATACAATAAAGAAAAGAAATAACTACTGGATATAGAATCGATAGCGTCAACTTTGACTGCGCCACTGATGTATAATAGGCCACCTATCTATGATATGCCTCCAATATATGACCATTCAAAAAGGAAAGTTGAGAAGGTAAGTACACTGAGAAGTTTCTTGAAGAGTTGTTTAGAATTAATAAAGGATAATACCATGTTAAAATCACTACGTGGAATAATTTATCAATGAGCGCAAGACAAGGAAGCACTTATTATACAACGAGTAGTTAACTAGGTACATCATATGAGAATAATGAATAGGGAATTCTGACTGAATGCATAGATAAGAGATTATGACATGGATAATATCATCTTAGACCTAGGATTTGATGTGAATGTCCTTCCAAATAAGACCTAGGAGATGATGGAAAAACCGAAACTAATCTAGTCACCTATTCATTGGAGTTTAGAAATCAACACAAGATTCTTCCAATCGAAAGGATATTAGGGGTAAATGTTAACATTGATGGATTGTGCAATATAGTGGATTTAGAAGTAATACAGATAGTAGATGGAAGTAAGACTTATCCAACATTTTTAGGACTTGATTGGGATTTTGATGACTAGGACCTGATTGATCTGAAGAAGATACATATGTTATTTGAAGCAGGAGACTGGAAAGTTACTGCGCCATTGGATCCCATAGAGGGGAGAAGATACGTGGAACCAGAAAAATGAAAAGAGATCAATAACCTTTATAATGTGATTGTGTGGATGGATGATTATGTGAACACTACTATTGATATTTCACTCAGTTGGTGAAGTATTAGTTACTTCACATCGGATTCATAAGAAGCATTGGAGCATTGGCAACATAGATTACATGAAGTATCGACAAGGATATTTGCTCATATTACCTGTATGTTATGATGGATTGGAATAAAGGTATGTGATCCCCCAAATTATGATGGAATAACAACCAAACACTCCTTTATAAAGGAATTTGAATTGTAGATACCAGATAAAAAAATATTGTTATCTCTATATGTTGCGTTGAAAGCGAATTCTGCAAGATGGTGGGATACACATAAGAATATAATAGAGGATTGGAAGAAATGAAAAATATTGTTACAGGTAAGATTTGGGGTAGGAAAATAATATATTTCATGGAATTACACAGGGTTGAGTTGTCATACAAATCACATTACACAGTGCATTGTGACATGGAGATTAGTACCAAAGAAATAATGGACACACTTGTTTATACACACTCTAGATATGATTATGAAGAATTGGTGCTTAGAGATGGAAGTGCATAGAGAGACAATAGATTGGGAAGAGTTGAATCACAACTTCAACGTTACTTTCAGTTTTGAAGATAATGTCCCTTTAGTAGACACAACTCTACAGGTGATCAAGGATATGGTTTTCACATTAGAAGACTCGATAGAACTAGTACCCATGTGTAGTGCTCATAGATATTATGTGACATTTAGAGAAGTTTTGGAATTCTATCATTTCATTGGAGAATACTAGGAGAATGAATATCAAAGAAATTTACAAATACCATAAACTAAATGAGAGAACGTAGTAGAGGGTCCTAAGATTGAGTCTGTGGTCTATTGAAAGCCATTGAGAATGCACAAACTGAATATCGCAACAGAGGATAAGCTGAAGTTTGAGAAAAGGTCACAGTTTTGATGTTGTCATGAGGTTGTTGGTGTTTATATGTGGACCCATGTGGACCTAGGAGCTCTATGCGGACCTAGTTTGTGAGGCTCATATTTTGGATATTTTGGGACATGATTTGAGGCATATCTTTGGAGATCTTGGCACAGGTGTTTATGTGGTTGTTGGGTTTTACATGTGGACCCATATGGACCTAGGATCTCTATTTGGACCCAGTTTGATGATGATGATGTATCAATGATAGTGACAGTGATAGTTACATTGATAATGGCAAGTTGATTCTTTTATATACATATTTGAGGGTGGAAGGACGGGTAAAGGAAATGGGGTTGGAGCCTCCTTCTAGTTGGAACTGGAGAATATAGGGAGTTGTAGCTTCCTTCAAGTTGGTTCCTGTAAATCAAGGGGTTGATTCCTCCTTCCATTTGGATCTGGATAATATTGGAAGTTGTAGCTTCATGTTAATGTAATATTGTTATTATATAAGAAAGACATTCAATATTTTTTTTCCATTTAGATTTCCACGTAAATTTGTTGTTTACTATATATTGGGATGCATTTATTTGATTGAAAAGTTAATTTTTTAAAATTTTTCTAAATTAGAATTGATATTGATTCACCCCCCTTCTCAGTATCAACAAAACTATCACCGAAACTAGATACAACAAGAATTTCTTTGCTAAATCCATAAGAATTCATCTTGTACATATTACATTTCCAATAGTGTTCGAGGTTTTTGCACATCGGTGACAAGTAAGTATTAGATTTTTCAATATTGCATTTGGCTATTTTTTTGTAAAGAAATGGTTCATACTGGCCTCTAACAGGATATGCATTATGAGACAAGATGCAATATGGATATGCATTTTCATTTCTATTGAAATGAAAATACATTATTTTTCTCATTGGCGACCAAACTGCAATTGATATATTTAACCATTCTTCTAACCATCGTATGAAAAATGTGTCTCCCCATATATCTCTCTCACTATCATTTACATTTGAAGATTCATACAAGCACATTTTCAACAGATATATGTCAATGTCATGAATCCCATGAAATTCATTCAAGAAATTGGATCCTATATCAAGCGCATATGATTCCAATGCCTCTTTATCTCCATTGTCCAGACAGGCCAAGAAATTATCTATTAATTAATTTCACAATTCAATGGAAGAGTAGTGGAAATGCAGAAGGACATCTAATGCATCAAAAAAACAATCCCTAGGACTATATGAAAATGAATCCAATCTAAAAAGATCATTTATATACAAAACATGGTCAATATTTCCATGCACAATGCATTGCTCATTGTTTTCATGGTTTTCAACATCTATTGTATCTTCCATGTTTTAGTTTATGTCATTTAGATTATGCTTAGGATATGTATATAGCGTTAAGAAACCAAAAACATAAAATGATAAATAGAATCTTAAAGTAGCATACCTTATTTTTTCTTGTTTTTAACTTTGATTATCTTTGATCTATACAGTTTCTGAAATACCGATTTAACATACCCCTGGAAAAGAAAAACAATTAGTTGCTAATTTTCTTTGGAATATATGATACACCACAAAAATATTTCATTTCATGGTTTGATCAAGAAATATATCTGAAAAAAGAAAATTGGTTTTCTTAAACATTACACAAATGCCAATGCAAATTTCAATGAAAACAAGTAACTACACAATGCATGAACAACATATTATCAAGCAATAATAATGGATTGTTTTGGAAAATATAGAAATTGTGATGTTTGTTAGCACATAAAGTTTTCATGGGTCATATGTAGTTATTGTTAAGAGTTATGTCTACACCTCTGTCGAGTCTCTCTTTTTTTCATACCTTCCTATAAGTTTTTCCTCTTCTGGTTCTTAAAGTCAAGCCGGTCAAGTATGTTGTATGCACATGGAAAAACTATGAGCAAAATGCATCATTCAAAGAAGTCGATTTTGGGCTTGAAATACAAGAAAAAAAGCAGGTTCAATTTTCAACGATGGAGATCACATGTGCAGTTCATGTTAACGGCTCTCGTGCATTCAGAGTTTCAAAGTCGTGCAAGGATTAATGACTAGACAGAAGCCCCGAAGTGTCAAAGTCCCAAAGTAATGAGAGACTGCCACATCAACCAGAAGAAATTCAGTTTGGGAGATATTCATGTTGGTGTTCAAAAGCTCCCAAAGACAAAATTCATAAAGTGACATCAGGCTACCAGGTCATTTTAGAACCTACCACTCCACGGGTGTTTTCCAACTCAACACATGGTGATCATCCATTAGTAGTTGTGACATCATATAGAATTAGGCCTCCACGTCACTCTAGGACCGTACCACTTCAGGATTTTTTCATTCTTCACAATCCAAAGCCCTCGAAGCCCGAAGTGCCAATGTGTCGAAGACACATGGCACTCATCCATCAGTATTTGTGAAATCAAAATGACATTGGGCCACCATGTCATATTCCGGAGATAGTCCTTCGGGAGATATTCTTGCTCTGCATCTGAAGCTCCCACGCACAAAAAATTGGCTCTATCTCTAAACATGGTTAAAAGGATTTTGGAGTTGGAAGACGGATAAAATTTAGTGAGGGCGCTAAAGCAACGAGGTTTCCCAGATCAATGACCATGCTTCATTGCAGGGATGGAACATGCTTAAATGTTAAAATTCTAGAGCAGTCCCACAATCGAAACCATGGTATGGTGGAAGAGGTATGTGGCAATTGGTGGTGGATTGCAGGGTTCAAAGTGGTGTGGACCCAAACCTCCCTTGACAAATTCCAAAATCACGTGTTGATGTAGGGTCCATCCGAGAGCAGCCCATGGCAACGAAATAAGGGAGTTACTAGATTGTGGATTGCGACAAGATCGACGACCACACTTCATTGCGGGGACAGAAAGTGCTTGAATGCTAAAATATTAAAGCAGTCCCACAATGAAAACCATGGTATAGCTAAATGGGTACATGGTAGTTGGTGGTGGATTGTGGGGATCGAAGTGGTGTGGACCCAAATCGTCCTTGGAAACTTCCGCAATCACGTGCTTATATCGGGTCTAATCTGAGAGAAACGCGTGGCAAAAAACTAGGCATTAGGCCTCGTCCTGTTCCCAAGGAGAAACCAGTTAATAAAAGAAGGAATGGTGGTTGAACAATCAACTACCCCCTTAAATGAAAGAATGGATGGTCTGGACGAGGAGATAGAAAATTGTCATCCCGAAGTACCACATAGGGAAGTTTTTCTTGTAGGCCCATACTGACCAAAGTTTCCTTCTGATAGAAGGAACATGGAAGACAAGAGAATACACACAACACTGGAGAAGAGGCTCCCAAGAAATAAGACATGTCTATTGTTTTCATTATAAATACATTTGATGAATGACATAATAAATAGAGGGGGGTTCGGCCCAAGACCGGAGGAGGTTTTGAGAAATGTTTATGACTGTATATTTCAATTTGTAAGTCGAAGGGGCATGTAGATGTAAATTGTATGTTATTGAAGACTCATATGATCCATTTCATCATATTTGTCTTCTATGTTCTCTGTTCTATTCTTCATCTTGTCTGAACGTGTTGCATATTTTAAGGATTAAAATTTTCCTTTGATTGATATATTTCTGATGCAGTAGAGGATCGGTTGTAAGATTTACTATTTATCATTGTTTACTATTCAAACACATCTAAATTCTATGTACTATGTTCTATTAATCTTGTTTGAATGTATTGCAGATTTCAAGGATTAAAATTTGCCTTTGATTGATAGATTCTTGATGCAGTAGAGGATCTATTGTAAGCTTGCATATTTATCATTGTTTACTGTTCAGACACATCTAAATTCTATTTGGAGAGAGGATATTTTCTTAGAGAATATTCCTCTTTATGTTATTCTCTTATTCTTCTCTTCATCATTATACAAATCTTTTGTCTGATAGGGATCTTAAATGCATTCAATGAGTAGATTGTTTATGACTCCATAGCCCAATGGTCCATCACTAATCTGTAGTGATATATGTTGTCTTTTACTTTCTTTAAAGTCTTGTTGATCCCTAATCTCAAAACAAAATAAAATCAGTTTGTATGTTACAAAAATTACTCCCATTTGCAGTCTAGGGGTGACTCTTGGAGTGATAACATTAATGGCGTCATTGTCAGGGATGAAAGTGAAGATATCTTCGCTGGGAGAACAACAACAAAGTGATCCAGTTTTAGATGGTGAACTGAAGCTGGACAAATTATTCTGACTGCTCATCTTTCACCATGGTGACTCCATTGTTTGGAAATTTATTGGCAACTCCATTGGTTTGAAATGGACAAGATTTTAGCTCAGAGGTATGATTTCTGTGATTTTTCAAAACTAGTTGGTTTCCCTAATCCAGAGCCTAGTAGAGATGAATGGGAAAGTAACCTTCCTAAATTTCGTGAAGAGTGGGAGGCACCAATTGAACATTTCTTGGACTTTCAATATTTTATTCATCAACTTCATATCGTGCATGAAGATGTTCATATTAATCTTTTTAGGTATTCATTAGATGAGATTGCTCGTGATTGGTGTCGCTCTCTTCCCATTGTAAGCATCAACTCTTTGATAGGTTTTCATGCAACTTTCAATTCATTTTGTAAAGAGTAATTTTTAGCTGAGTATCTTTATGAAAACTGTTGTGATAAGTTTTCTTTTCTTCATAAACATTCTGCTAGTCATGAAAACTATATTTTTGATTAAGCATTTATTGTGGAAGAAAGATTTTCCATGAAGATCATAAGGTGTTGAATGATATTCATTATGATATAAGTAACATAGAGACATCTGGCATCATATCATATGTATCTGTTGTTTTAAATGTTCATGAAGATCAAAATGTTTCTTTTGAATATTCTGATGTCGAAGAGCAAGTGTATACATCAGTAGATATTTCTCCTGACTATGAAGTTGAGATAAATGATAACTTAGTTAAAAAAAACTAGGGAATATTCCTCTCTGTTTTTTCATAGCTTTTCAGAATTGACTCAGTTTTCGTTCACTTCTATTATGAAGGAAATGTAGAGGATATTTTTGTTCTTTAAACATATGTCTTTAGAAGCCTTTATTATGATGAAGAATTTGTTTCAAATACTGACCAAGAACAACCAATTTTTTATGAATATCCCAATGAAGATGATGAAGAGAAAAGTTTTTTCATGGATTTTGTGGAACCTCGTAGCATGGTTCCTTTATATGATAATTATGGATCTGATCCTTGGGAGATCCATGAAGGAGAAAAGGAAGAGCTAAATGTGTAGCTTATCTCATCTCCAACACTTATAAATGAGAAAATATCACCCGGGATTAGCAAGCCTGCATCAATCATTCATCCACTTGTACACGCTGAGAGCATCAAACAACAAGTGAGCAATGATGAAATGAAGGAGGTAACTTTTTTCCAGTTTAGCATGCCTTAATATAAATTTTATGACCCTGTGGGGTTATATATGGAGTTGATCTTTCCAAAAGCATTGGAGCCTGCAAAATTATTCATATTATAATAATTTGGGGGTATTGTCAGTGCTCCAAAACATGTTTTCATTATAATGCCATACTTCTCTTACATTTTATGGATCATTTGCAGTGAAAAGAAGAATCATGTTACCAAAAATTTTGGGTGGCTATGGTGGAAGTTTTTTTTCACCTCAGCATTGTAAAGGTCAGTTAGATTAGGGTTTTGTATATAAATAAGCATGTGTGCAAGATTTTCAGTTTTTAGTTTTCTTTTAGTATTTGAATAAGTGACCCCACAACCCTAGGACAAGACGTTGAAGATGCTTATTCTTGGCATCTCATAGGGAGCATGCCATCCCCTATGGAGCCAAATGTTATCACATAAAGTTGTCATGGGTTATATGTAGTTATTATTAAGACCTAGTTCTACACCTCTGCCGAGTCTCTCTCTTTTCTGCATACCTTCCTATAATTTTTTCCTCTTCTAGTCGATAAAGTCAGGCCGGTCAAGTATGTTGTATGCATAGGGAAAAACTATGATCAAATTGAAGCATTCAGAGAAATCCATTTTGGGCTTGAAATACAAGAAAACAAGCGGGTTCAATTTTCAGCGGTGGAGATCACATGTGCAGTTCAGATTAATAGCTCTTGTGCATTCATAGTTTCAAATTCGCACAAGGATTAATGTTATAGTGGAAAAACCCCTCTACGTACTACAAAAGGGTTCTAAAGTGTAGGAATATCTAGCCATATAAAGTCTCCTACTTTTAATCACTATCCCGACATTACCCCACAATCATAAATAAAAGACAAGAAAGAGGGATCTAGTAGGCCTACCTTAAACTTCACGTCCGATGTCGATCCCTTTGCACTTGGTTGTTTCCCGACTGCAAATATCCTCCCAAGGCTGACCTGCATTCATCAAAATAAAAACAAGAAACTACAAGCATGCATTCTACATATGGATTAGTGGGTTAGACATCATAAAAAAGAAATGTAAACAAATCATATAAGTTTAAGGGGTCATTTGGTGGGACGAAAAAAGTACTTCTTTATATTAATCTCACAAAAGTCACTTACAACATGAGACCGACACTGCTCCTCAAACTTGGTCCTGGGATCCTCTTCATGATGCACCATATGCTTCCGCGTCTTCTTCTCCTCTTCAGTTCTCTCCTACGGAAATGGAAAGGGCTTTTCAATTGGGGCAAAGGGGGGTTGATAAAATGGGCAGAGTTTCTTTTCTCTCATGCATCTCTCTAAATGAGGACCCCAACCCCTTCTTTTATAGGCCAAAAGAGATAGTAATGGTTGGGTTAACTGGCTATGAGAGGTCACACAGTTACGTAATGACCTGGAAACTAGTATCCTATGCAATTTTCATTTTTTTGCGATATTCTGTGAGTGTACGTGGGCTATAGTGGCTCAAAAAGCATGTGTACGTGGGAAGTAATGGTGTAGGGCGTGTACACCTTCAAAACAATGGTTTTTAGAAGAGTTTTTCAGTGATGGCTTGGCAAAAATAACAATTTTAGATGGCCTGATGTTAGGTATGCATGTCTGGTGCAATTTAGGGTTATAACAGATACCCCCTAATGTGTGAGGTCACAGAAGCATCTAATGGCCAAAATACATTACAAATATTCACCAATGTATGAAGTGAGTGAGCCTAGGGACCATATTTCAAGAGGTGTCATTTGCAAAATAACAATTTGTCTCACCAAGGTGGGCATACCGATGTTCGGGATGAAATAAAATCATTGTTTCCAATCAAATACACTACAGATCCATGTCATATAACTATATAAAGTGTAGCCGTGAGCAGTACACATTGGATCTAAATCTCAAAAATCAAAAGATATACATGTATAGTATCCATCTTCAAAAATCCAATGATGCCCGATGGCTGGAGATGAGGTCTTCAGATCTCGAGCAACAACTTCAAAATCCTCCAAACTCAGGTAGGAATGTAATATGAGTGTATGAATTCACTACCCATAGGTCTTCGACGACTCGTCGGGAATAGACAAGAGGATCTTGATGATCAGGTAGAGAACTTCATTGATTTTGAGCAAGGACTTGATTGGTCTTTCGGGGTAGTCGGGCATGAGGACAAGAGACAAACTGCAGAAGGGTGGACTCAAGAATGACAAAAGATGAGACTTAGGGAGCATGGCATTGACATAAGTTCATGATGTAGGAGGCAACACGAACTTTCCAAATGTTTGTAAGGAGAACCAAACAGAGGAGGACACAACTCTATGTAGCGAGAAAATCTTCCTAAGGTCATATTGAATCCTAGATCTTGACGAACAAATGAAAGGATGTTCTTTGTCCAATCATTGTGCTATCAACAAAAATAAAATACTTTTCCCTTCCTCTTTTTGGGGTATATTTGATTTTTTTTCTTTTTCAATAATCTTGGAAAGTTTGAAAAAGAATGAAAGAATGCTACGTTACAAAGGAGGAAACGAGTGTCGTAGACATACTAGTTCCAAGTGCAAGGAACACATTGATGCTCAAATAAAGGGGACCTATGCAGGAAAGGGGCACTCAGAAAAACTCCTCCATGGGTGAAGGTGTCAAGACACAAAGGCAAAGTGATACAAGGCTTGTGTATAAGGTATGCTTTAGATGGTTTAGTTTAGAGAAACATGGAGCCAACATTAGGCCAAATACACAGGAATGCAAATGCAATTAATAAGACACAATAATAATGTCATTCTATGTAATTTTAACAAGCCCAGAGAAGGTGAGCTCGACGGTTTTTCATTTTTAGAGAGTCTAAAAAAACGTAAAATGAGACTCCACTGGGGTACCTTTTTCAAAGGTAGTATAGTCAGTTCGAAAAAGGGGTAAACTAGCACCGAACAGACGTCTATTTAAAACCATTTTAATGAGTGTGACAAAGACAAGATCACTCGACAATATTTTAATTTTTAAGGAGTCTGAAAAGAGCTTAACTATGGACTCCTTTGAGGGATTTTCTTCTTGACCAATTTAACGAGTGTGAAGAAATGAGCTCACTCGACCATCTTTTCAATTTTACGGAGTCTGAAAAGATCTTAACTATGGACTCTGTCGGTGTTCCGTTTTCGTAACTTTAGTCCCTCAAGATTGAAAAACAGTTAAATCTATACCTGAGAATACTCTTCTAGAGAACCGAGGCTCCTAGAGTATACCTTTGTTCATTCAAATGACCATTCGGACCAAAAAATAGGTAAACTACTGTCGAACAGATGTGCCTTCAAATTTCAATTTAGCAAGCATGAAGGGAAACAAGATCGCTCAATAATATTATCATGTTTAGAGGGTCTGAAAAGGGCTTAAAAGAAGACCTGTTGTATTTTGGGAGTCCCGAGGGTGAGGTCAAGAGTGATAATGAATCATGCAAATGAGGATCAAACTCGTAATCAGGAAAACCTAATCAAGACTCTCGAGCCTATAATCATTTAGTGACGGCATGGATGCCAAAATGCAACCAGGATCTACCTAGGGCATCCATGTGAAAGTAGTCTCTACCATCAAAGTACGACACTTCTAGAGAAGGATTGAGGGTTATGTGTCATAATTCGGTGGGTTCGATCCTATGGCAAATCGAAAAAGACAGTGAGGTGCAACAAGTGGAGGTGGAATCCTATCTTACATGCACAAAGTTGGAAAAATGACATTTTACCAAAATACCTTTAAAAATGACCCAACTCACAAAATGTTTCCCAATACCCAAATTAGCATGTATCGTAACATCCCCCAAGAAATTCAACAACCATACTGAATGATTTTCAATCTAGAAAAAATGACAAAAAGGTCCAAAAAATGACAAAAAGGGGCCAAAAAGTCTATAAATAGAATGTATGCAGCTCATTATCACTATTGCAAATTGAGAATTGAAACAAAAGTCAAAAACACCCCTTTTCCAAAAGAGTTTATTCCAGGAGCTTCAGTGGACGAAACAAACTTCCACTTGGACCAAGTAAGTACAAACTAGCCTCTCTTGCATTCCCATTCTTCAATTTTGCATTTGTTTTTGTTTTTTTGGGGGTTGCTAACCTTTAAAGAGGTCGGCCCTGCATGTACACGGGTTGTCCATGCACAGCCCACGGACCTTTAAAGAGTTCAGCCCTGCATGTACATGGGTTGTCCATGCACAGCCCGCGTGTACACGCGGGAAAAAGATAATTTTCCTGTGTGCACACGTGACTGTCCCCAAGACAGCCCGCGTACACCCTCAAATAAGTGGAAAAAAATGAAAATGCAAGAGTTAACGCTCCATAAATTTATCATTTTGTAGGATGCATGTGCATTGGAGAGAGAGGGAGCATGGGGACATTGATTTTTTGGTCTCCGAGGAACCTGCTGCTATCGTTGTTTTGTCACAATGTGGGTTGTCAAAGTTCTTCTAGTGTTCATTTATGAGGGCACAACCAAGGTTTCTAAATGAATTGATAGATTACTGGCATCCCAATGCAGAGGCATTCATGCTCGAGGGGTATTCATTGACTCCAACAACTGAGGAAATTTACTTCCTGACTGGTCTCTGAAGGAGAGGGGACCCAATCAACTTGCGTACATTTTCCCCCGGGCCTCACAACATTGAGGAGTTGATTGGAATCCATTGCGAGGTTGGTACTGAGAAAGTAGGTTCTCAGGTGCCTATACATAAGATCAACAACCTATCACTCAAATTGATATTTCTACTCATTGGGCAGATCACTGGATCCACAGCTTTACATCAGGCTTCCTGGGCGCACATGCATTGTGCGGTACAGTGCTTAAATGCACAATTTTTTTATTGAAGTACCACCATGCTAGATTGCATGAAAAGACAGCTAACAAAGTGTCGAATATGGGAGCACCAAAAATTCAGGTTTGGGACCATTTTGTCTTCCTTTTTCTTTGAGAGGGTACCCATTCTCAGTCCTTGAGAGACTATATGAGGGCACGAGGCCTCTCTCCCAGTGCTATGTAGATGGGTGACATTGTTTCCGCGACAGGGGGAAGGGAGGACCATCGAGGATTTCGATGACAAGTTTTTTGACTGGTGGTCACAACAGATTCCAACGATAGAGGACTACCCCTATTCTGGGATCAATTTTTCTAGAGATCTTGACATGCCTATACCTCCTGGAGCGGAGCAAGGAGAGATGTGTAAGTTTGCTTTTCAAAGTTATTTAATTTTTATGTATTTTTATATATATCATTTTTTTTTAATACCAGAGTATCTGACACTTATGTATCTGTTATGTACATATGTGGGACCATTGCATCCAACAGACTTCTTGAGGACTAGGCGGCGTCCTCGACTAGAGGCACGACCAGCTAGATCTGTCGGACCAACAGAAGAATCAGAGGGGCCTCCAGCCGAATAGGCTGAGAGAGTATTGATACAGGTAGAGAGGAACCTCATTGCGCTCACTCGTAGAGTCCCTATGGTGGATATCGAGGATCTCCCATCGTCGATGTAGCCTCACGTAGTTGGGGTGCCATGGACCTGGGTCCAGCTCTTTCAGCATTTGGAAAACACTGGTGTTCACTACAGCAAGGCCAATAGGCCCCACCCTTAGCTAGGCTAGACTACTTACATGTCGAGAGCACTTTTTGTATATTTTTTAGGGCATAAGCCCCATGACTCTTATTGGACATATTTTTTAGGCGCTTGTGCCCACCCATGTACTCTGATATTTTGATATATATGCATATTTTACATCTTTTTACATCTATTTTACAAATGTATTTACATGTGCATGTGTGTGCTTTTTCTTACATGTATGCAATGTGCCAATCTAATACATGATTAGCTAGAGTATCTATGATTTGATTCAATCTCCTAGGAACATGGATATACCTAATGTAATCAAATCTTCGTTCTAAGAGACGTACCCTAAGGAACCGTTGGTGTAGCGTAGGTTTGTAAACACGGTAAACCCCATTTAACTGAGACACAACCAGTTGAGCATCTAAGTAGACTCCTAGGTGAGAGATACCATGCAACAAAGAATCACAAAGCAACTCTAAGACTGTGATGTATTCGGTGACATTGTTTGTGGCGTCACCTAAACAAATACCTCCTGATGATAGCAACTAGCCCTAAGGTGTGAAAATTACCCAAGATGCAGAAGCAAGCCTCCGAGTGTGTCGGCTAACATTGTTTGCAAACCCAACAAACACATATGATTCACTTGACATCTACCACAGTGAAAAATATGACATCAAAAAATGACACGTCCATAAAACCAAAAAGACAAAAAACTTAAGAGAAAATGTATAAGACTATACATATGTTACAAGAAGTCACCCAAGGCGACCCACCTATGAGTAATACTTCTTGAGTTAGAGCCCATTTCTAGGCTCCGCCAAAGAATTTCCCTCAAATTCCACCAGATGATAAGTGCCCTTCTTTATAACCTCCTTCATGATGAAAGGTCTGAACCACATGGGTTTGAACTTGCCTGCCCCCATGGGGTCCTTATCTTGGTCATAGAATAGGACAAGGTCGCCTTAAGAGAAAATCCAAGGATGGACAAACCGATCATATTGATACTTTAATTTTTGTTTGTGAGCCTCATTAGCCAAGCCTGCATCCCAACGCTACTCATCGAGCTACTCAAGACACAATAAATGCTCTTCAAGTGGTGAAGTGTCTGGAAATAACTGTACTGCCAATTTTAGAGAGGGGATATGGCACTCTATAGGCAAGACTAATTCCATCCGATAAACGAGTTGAAAAGGTGAGAAACCAGTTGCAGTCTTAAAAAAAGTTCGGTAGGCCGATACTACCGAATACAACATCAAATGTCAATTTGACCTGGCCGAATTGATCGTTCGATGTAAAATAGTCTTAAGGGATTTATTCACAGCTTCCACCTGACCATTCGATTGTGGGTATTAGGGCGATGAATGTTCTTGCCTCAACCCATGCTTTGATGTTAACTCATACATCATTTTGTTCTGAAAGTGACTGCCATGGTTAGTGAAAATCTCTCATGGGAAGCCGAACCTTGCTATTATCTGGTTAAACAAAAGGAGAGTTGTGGTCTCGCCATCATCTTTAAATGTTGGTATATCTTCGACCAACTTCATGAAGTAGTCTACTGCTATGATGATATAATGGTGCTCCCTTGCGGAAGGAGGGTTGCATGTAGCATAATCAATCCCCCACTTAGTGAAGGGACCAAATGTGATGAAGGGAAACATGGGAGTGGGGTGTGCCCTCATCTTCTGAGAGAAGATCTGACATGGGTGGAACTTCTTGACCGATTTCACACAATCTTTGATTAATGCTATCCAAAAGTAACCGGCTCGTAGAATATTTTGGGTTTTTGCCAACCCACAAAAATGACCTCCACATGCTCCAATGTGGCAATCGTTAAGCATGATCTCTTCTTCTTCATGAGTGAGACATTGGTGAAGGATGAAATATACACCTCAATGATATAGAGTGTCCTCGAGTATGAGATAGTTATTGGCCTAATGGCATATACGACGACATTCATCACGAGAAGCAATGGTGGGGCACTTCAAAGTCTAGAGATAGACTAGTATATCTCTGTACCAGGGATCCAAAGATGTGATAAAAAACATGTCTCCTTTGATAGGCAACTCTTCGGGTATAACATCACCTGATTCGACCAGAAGTTCTGAGTGATTTCCACAAAGACCAACGAATTTTTGGACTTCGTCGAAAAAAAATCCAAGTCAAATTCCTGGAGGATAACTATCCATCTACTGATCTTTTTTCCAATTACATGTCATGTCAACACGTATTGAAATGGATTCAACACAAAAATGATGGTGGTCTTGTGAAACAAGATGTAATGACGAAACCGTTGGACAACATGGAATGTTGCCAGTGCAAGTTTTTCAATGTGGGAATAATTGAGTTCAGGTCCAACCAAGCCTCGGCTCAGGTAATAAATCACATATTCTGAGAGAAAATCATCCTCCTGAACCAAGACCATACCAATGGTCGACTCCGTAGTGGCCAAGTACAATAAGAAATATTTATTATAATTGGGTGGCCGAAGTAGAGGGGTAGACGTGAGGTCACGTTTAAACACTTCAAAAGAGAGTTGAGCAGATTCATCCCAATGGAAAGGAACGTACTTCTTCAATAAACGCATGAAACCCTTTGTGATCTCGGCATAGTTTGCGATGAAACGTCGTAAAAAGTTTACTTTTCCCTGTAAACTTTGAAGCTGATGAATTGTGCATGGGGGAGGCAACTGAACTATTGCCTCAACCTTTAGAGGATCGACCATGATCCTTGTTGTCGAAACTATGAAACCAAGCAGACGACCCGATGTGACGCAAAAACTACATTTGTTTGGATTCAAGCAGATCCGGTAGTAGCGACATCGCTCAAAGATAAGTCGAAGGTGTGTAGGATGATCAACTCTCTTGCGAGATCGTGATGCTAAATCATCAAGATAAGCCTCGACTATGTGTTCGAGGTCATGGAAATAAAAAGACATGGCCTGCTAAAACACAGCTCCAACATTTTTTAGACCAAAATGCATCTTCTAATAAGAGAATGTACTGCACAGACAGATGAAAGTGGTTTTGTGTTGGTCTTCGAGCTTGATCTATATCTGATTGTATCCCAAAAAACCATCCATGAAAGGAAAGGCCTCGTAACCTTCGCATTCATCGACTATCTGGTCAATAAATGGTGTGGGGAAATTATCCTTTAGACAAGCCTTGTTCAAATCATGGACGTTCATACATACACAAATCGTACCCTTTTTTTTGTTGACTGGAACGGTATTTGAAACCTGTTGAGTCAATTGGATGGGGTAGATGAAACCATCTTGGAGTAGTTTCTCTATTTCAACCTTAATAGTTGCTTCTTTCCTAGGATTAACTGGATGAAGCTTCTGCTGGACTGGATTAGCATCAAGATATGTCATGATTTCATGTTCGACGATTCTTGGATCTATGCCTGGCATTTCCTCATAAGACCAGGAAAACACGTCGCGTAATTCTTTAAATAAATCTGTGTAGATCTAAATCTCTTCACGGAGCAATCCGCTCCGACGAAAATATTCTCCACTATGCCAGGGGTTCTGAAGATATCAATAGGTATCATTTTAGTGATGGTTTCCATATTTCCTTCATCATAAACAATGTGCATAGCCAAAGGATTGATAGGAAAAACCCTATCTCCAACCATATTCAGAGTGAATTCTCTTGCTTCAATTCTTCTTAACTTTGGGAGAAAATAAGATCTATGATGGAGATCATCCCAAGGTTGGTCTGAACTAGTCATTTCCTCAATAATAGCCTCGTCTAAGGGCAAGACCATGTCTAAAGAATCACTATTGGCGAGGGAACCTTGAGCTCATATAGGCTCGAGAACCAGATCTAACTCCTGTGCGGGAGTCAGATCGAGGTCAGCAGAAGCTTGCTGGACTATAGAGTACGCAACTTCTGTCACAGACAAAGGCATGGCCTTGCCATGGTTCCCTGTCCCTTCCATCATGGCTGATGGGGAAGGAAGATTCCACGGATCATTAAAGTAAGTCGTGCAAAACGACAATATTTGAAATATTTCGGACCTAGGCTGGTCGGGGACAGTCGACATGTAATGTACATTGTTGGTCGGAGGTGGGTAATCGAAAGTACCCATAAAAGGTGGGCAAAAACCAACCCCTACGTTGACGATGTCAGGTTGAGGGTTATCAATCATCGGGACCATGGATACCCCAGATGAAGAGTTAGGACGGGAGAAGGATAATTGATCAATGGACACAATCTGACCCTCGTGTGGAAACAAAAAGACCCGAAAAACCGTCACGACCATTGCTTGCATAGCATAGGTCCAACTCCTTCGTAACAAGAGATTGTAGTCAAGAGATGCATCGACCACTTCAACCTCAACGCACACGGTCTTCCCCCACAACTGCATAGGAAAAGAGGGGATGATTCCATGTGGTCGAAATGAACGACCATTGAAAGTGGTAAGAAGAGTAGGTGACGAAGACAAAACGGGTTGGTCAATGACCTTCCAACACGCCAAAGACATCATGCATGTCAAGGCTCCCTCATCAACCATCGTGTAGAAAATGTTCAGAGTAAAATTTTTTGTGGTGTAAGCCA
Source organism: Picea engelmannii (assembly GCA_009831015.1). NCBI lineage: Eukaryota > Viridiplantae > Streptophyta > Pinopsida > Pinales > Pinaceae > Picea > Picea engelmannii. Next base: position 870,859 of record ML789855.1, on the reverse strand, counting down.
GCACTATCTAAAACACTACGTAGTAAGGAAGACGAGGTTTTAAGTTGGTTGTATCAAGCATGATCGTTCCTAGATTACAAGTCTAAACCGATCCTAAGGTAGCTAATGGAGCCTTTATCTGGGAAGGGAAACTCTGTAGGAATTCCAAAGAAGACATTGCACAAGGGGTTTGTGACAAATATTCCACCATAGAGTAGTTCTGGGCGGTCCTTGCATTTGGGTTGTGGGAAGCTTTCTTGAACGCACCTTTTGGGATGCGTATCATTGTTTTTCCCAATGTCTTCTCAATCTGGAGTGGAAAAGATGGGATTTCAGCTTCTTTACCCTTCTCAGAGGTATTTGGCATTCTACAGTCACGTGTGCTAATCGTTATGTCAACGCTACTTTTCATCATGTACACATTTGCGGAGGAAGGATTACTTGAATATGAAGGGGGTCCCTGGCCAACCCCTTCCACGCTTGAAGACACTTGAGCTAAATTTTTCCCATGTGGAAATGGGTTCGTTAACACGACAGGCTACTGTTGTGCCATAACTTCTGGGTCTCCGCAAGCTGAGGGCACTAGTGATTCAGATGGTCTTCCTTGCAAAGATTACATGGATACTTTGACTTCTTATTTTCATTGTTTCCCTCGCCAGCATTATCGGTAGGTTTCTTATCCCCCTTACCCTTATTTTGTTGTTTCTTCTTTCCGTCAAGCTGCTGGGTGGCCTTCGGGTTTGTCGATTTCATATTGTTTACATCCAACATTTGGGTAGGGGGAGTAGCCAAATCAGTGGTCTGGCTGGCTCCGGTCTGTTGTATTGACAATTGTTGCAATTGATTTGACAGTTGATCAGCGAGATTTTTTTGCACTGAACCAACAATACCATCGACATGTGGTCCAGATATTTTTCTGGTCTTGTCATGTATCAACGACGATGCATCTAGAAAAAAATTGTAAAGTAAACCAAATTGAGAGTAAATCAGCTCTAGTTGTTGAGCTCTCATTATCGCTTATTCTTCTGAAAAGCCCCCAGAGGTTGCAACGTCTTTAGATAACTGAGGTACCAAAGAATTAAGGAACCACTCAAGCAGAAATGCTGGTGGGACTGGCACTTTTATCAAACTCTTCCAACATCTCCATTCTCGAATGTGATCTGAGATATGGTATTCTTTTGTCTGCTCAAAGTTGGCCAACAATTCGGTGTCGGCGTCGTATCTCACAAGTAATTGGAAATGGTTTAAGAAATCCATTGCCAATTCTTCGAAGGAAGAGTATCTTGAGCGGTCGAGCTCGATGTACCATTTCACAGCACTCTCGATGAGAGTGTGTTGAAAAAAACACAAATAGACAGAGTCATCTCTCAAAGAGTTGGACGAGCACCATAAATAGAAGGTAGTCACATGATCGCCTGGATCTTCATTAGGCTTAGATTCAAACTTTGGAATATCCTAAGGCAACTTGGTCGGCATCGGAGGCCAACATGGATCGTGACAGATGGGGTCGTTTAATAACCTTGTCAAGCATGGAAAGTGCAGGGTTGCCAGAAACAGTAATTTGGGTTGTTGGTTATAACCAGAGAAAAAGGAGCCTCGAGTTTGGCTGGCACCAGGTTGCTAGGAAAAGTTAGGTTGTTGTCCAGGGTTCTGGTAATAACCATGGTTGTGACTAACGTACAGATTCTGCGCTTGTTTATATATCATTGGCTAACTCCCGTAATAGGAGGTAAAGGGTTGGGCTTGTGTTGCATTCCAAGGATTTTGGGAAGGGTTGCCCATTGCCGATCCAACGGGCATAGGTGTTGAGCCTTTCCCGGGGTTCCATTGACTATGGAAGGGGTTTCCCCTGGTCGATATCCCTAACAAAGTAATTGATCCCTGCCATGGATTCCAAGCTCCTTGTGAGGAAATAATTCCTAAGTTTGTCCCCTGTGCAGGAATAGTACCCTATACATGATTTTGTTTTCCATAACCGGGGTTGCCCCCAGTCGAGATGGTAGCTGACTAGAAAGCATTGTTACCAAACGCATCGAACAAAGATAATGGTGTCAAACCTATCGACATGTTATAAGGAAGTCCTTGACTACTTTCTCCAAATGAACTATAGTTTACGTTTGGCCCGACGAAATGCTGGTGAGCACCATCGAGCGAAGGGGACGAAAGAAGTATATGACCCCCTCTGTAAGGGAAAGTGTTATAGGGAGATGAAGTTCCCCCCATAGATCCTTGCAAATAATTGTTGGAGATACCCACCCCGAGACCTAAAGTCTGTAGAGTGGAGTAGGAAATTACAATGCTCGTACCGAACCCATGCATCCCGTATAAGAATGGAGGGCCTGTCGCACTCTAGGTGAACGGAGCAGTGATCATTGCCATAGACAGAATCAAACCATTGCCCTAGGTAGAGGCAGTCGATACCATAGTATTCCAGACCGACGACGGTTGGTTAGGAGGTGGAACACCCCCTGTAGTGAAAGTCGTAGAGGGAATATGAGTATTCCCTGAAGAAGTAGCAGGATTTGTTTCCATTGCTTCTTGTGACACTACCTAATGCTCGTAAGGTTGAACCTATATAATGATCGGTGCCAGTAGATCAATGATTGGAGGGTTATACGGACCAAGAGCTTCTGCTCTAAGGTCAGAAATGATTGGTTCCTCCGAAATCAAATTTTCTCCTCCCGGAGATGAGTCGGGCAAAGTTTCCTGTAACCTGGTCACCTCAAAATACCCTTGTTGGTCTAGTTTTCACCTTAGTAGTGGCAGAGGTGGCTCGAGATCAACTAGTGGCATGCCCAAAATCATTCGTGACCAATGGAGCTCCCGATCCTCCACTGTGTGAGAAGATCAATGACACAATAGGGATTTCTATAATCATTTTAAAAACCAGCACACACTAGAAAAAGTCCCTATGAGATAAGACAAGTAGATCACTAGCTAGTTGGAAGAACAGTTACAACAACCAACACTATGGCAACTTATCGGTGCAAGTGCAACTCGAATAAAAAATAACCCTCTGGGTATACTATGCAAAGCATGGCCCGATGTATGTCCTATGTACTGCAGTATACCCCCACAGTCACCTATGTAAGTCACTAAGATAAAGGCAACTAAGTTTCCAACAGGTGAACAGTCACCAGGTGGGTACAATCGATAGTCGGGTGGACAAGAACGAGCAGGGTATCAAGCCCTAAACCTAACAAGGGTATCGAAAGAAAGTATTCTGGAAGACGATTGAGGACCTCGAATGGATTCAAGACCCATGAAGCTATGTGGAAAATGTGATCAATGAAATCCCAAGATAAGCCCTCTATATGCATTCCCCACTATGCTTGGTTCGTCTTTGGAGGGGTTATCTCCGCTACCTTTTCGCACACGACCTTGTGTTTATCCCCTGTGTTAGAGGGGGGTCCTGGATAACTTTCACAGTTAGTGGACTTTCAAGCAATCTCTAGCACAGACTCTTATGTTTGTTTTTGTAGCCTTGAAGAGTTTCCTCTCCAATCCTAAATCAAGGGTCTAGCCTAGACTAAATTGATGAACCCTTCAAACACAAAGTCTAATAACTTTTAATTAAGAATTAATTTTAGTGGTTGTCTTAAGTCAAAAGGAACAGAAGTGAAACCAGCGATGTTCTTTAAGAGACGAAAGAGAAGAGCATAATATGACTCTGGAAACAAAAGTACTTATTTCTTCACAAATAAATATTTTCCAATTTAAACTCTTTAACCAAACTTTTCAGATATTTGAAAAGAAAAAATTAAAACCAGCTTTCACTAAACTACGAGCTACTTAATGTCCTAAGAATTCAAGTAAAGAACTTAAGAAAACATTCTTTTTCCTTGGTAAATGAAACAACTAACCTAAACTACTTTACCAAATAAATAAATGAAAGATTTTTTTTTTATTGTTTTATGCTTCAAAACAAGAAATTCGAAAATGAATTCTTTTCTTTTCTTCTAAAGAAAAAAAGGGGAAAATGATGACAAGAAAGGACTAAGAAATGAATTCAAGCCCAAACGCAGATCATAGGGAGTCACTAACAATACCAAACAGGCAGGTGAAAGCAGACTCACAAACTTGTCTAAAAACACTATCAAAGAAAACACAAGAAATCTTTTGATGAAAAGAAATCTATGTTGAAGTCAAACCGAAGCGATAGACTGCTATAACAGAGACCAGGAATAGATCAAGAAAACCCCTGAGAAGTGTGGCTTATGACAGGGAAGAGGATGACTGCCTCTTCTTTTCTTTTTTTTTTAATTTCTCAACAGGCACGCTACTGACACTTCAACAACCAGCGTATGTACACGGGTTGTCCAAGGGCAAGGCACGTATGCATGTGTGCAGGCCCACTGTAGGCCATGTACACCTCTGTAACTCCTCAAAAAAACTGAAAACCAATAGTCTAGCACAGGCATGGAGTACTGGTATGGAAGACCAGAATCCCTTAAAGACACAGAAGCTTACAGAAACTCAGAAAATAGTGAATAAACTGATTCAAAACACCCAAAAAGAAATATCCCCAAAGACCTTAGAGGCTTCCCTAGTACGGTCGTCAATTCTTCTATAGTAGGAAAACCTCTCTATGGACTACACCAGGGTTCTAAAGTGTAGGCAGAGATACCTGTCTAAAGTCTCCTACTTTTAATCACTATCTCGATATTACCCCACAATCATACATAAAAGACAAGAAAGAGGGATCTGGTATGTCTACCTTAAACTCTGCTTCCGGTGTCGATCCCTTTGCACTTGATTGTTTCCTGACTGCAAATATCCTCCCAAGGCTGACCTGTATTCATCAAAAGACAAACAAGAAACTACAAGCATGCATTCTACATATGGATTAGTGGGTTAGACATCATAAACAAGAAATGTAAACAAATCATATAAGTTTAAGACATAATTTGGCGGGACAGAAAAAGTACTTCTTTATATTAATCTCACAAAAGTCACTTACAACATGAGACCAACACTGCTCCTCGAACTTGGTCCTGGGATCCTTTTCACCATGCACCAACTGCTTCCACGTCTTCTTCTCCTCTTCAGTTCTCTCAAGTTAGTGAAATGGCAAGGGATTTTCAATTGGGGCAAAGGGGGATTGATAAAATGGGCAGAGTTTCTTTGTTCTCATGCTTCTCTCTGAAATAGGACCCCAACCCCTTCTTTTATAGGCCAAAAGATATAGTAACGGTTGGGGTAATTGGCTATGGGCGGTCAAACAATTAAGAAAGGGACCAGAAACCAGTATCCTATGCAATTTTCATTTTTTCACGATATTTTGTGAGTGTATGCGGGTTGTAGTGGCTCAACAAGAATGTGTACGCGGGCAGTAATGGTGTAGGGTGCATACACCTTCAAAATAGTGGTTTTTAGAAGATTTGTTTAGTGATGGCTTGGAAAAGATAGTAAGTTTAGATGGCCTGATGTCAGGTATGCATGTCTGGTGCAATTTAGGGTTATAACAATTAACGACCAGATAGAAGCCCCGAAGCCCCGAAGTGCCAAAGTCTCGAATTCCCAAAGTAACGAGAGACTGCAACGTCAACCAGAAGAAAGTCACTTCGGGAGATATTCATGCCCATGTTCAAAATCTCTCGAAGCCCGAAGTCCCAAAGTGACGTCAGGTTGCCATGTTGTTTCAGGCCCTACCACTCCATGGGTGTTTTCCAACTCAATGCATGGCACTCATCCATAATTATCTATGACATCATATAGCATCAGGCCTCCACATCACTCTGGGCCCGTACCACTCTAGGAGTTTTTCATGCTTCACAATCTAAAGCCCCCAAAGCTTGAAGTGTCGAAGTGCCGAAGACACATGGCGCTCATCCATCTGTAGTTGTGACATCACAATGACATCAGACCACCATGTTATATTTGAGAGATATTCTTCCAAGAGATATTATTGATCGACATTCGAAGCTCCCAAGTGCCAAAATTGGCTCTATCTCTAAACATGGTTAAAAGGATTCTAGAGTTGGCAGACAAATAAATTTTAGCGGGGGCACTAAAATAGTAGGGTTTCGCAAATCGTATATTATAACAGATCGAGGACCACGCTTCATTGTGAGGACATAACATGCTCGAACATTAAAATTCTAGAGTGGTCCCACAATCAAAGCCATGGTATAACGGAAGAGTTACATAGAAGTTGGTGGTGGATTGCGGGGGTTGAAGCGGTGTGGAACCAAACCGCCCTTGACAACTTCCACAATCATGTGCTGATGATCTGAAAATAGAAGGTTAACTTGTTATGCTATGCAAGCACCCTCTAGTTCATTAAAATAAACTTTACAGGACCTTGCTTCATGTGTTAAAATATGCAAGATAAAATTATGTGCCAAGTTTATGCATCTTCTTTTAAATGTTCATGTGTGATAAATTGTTCTTTTAAATGGTTAAATATGTACTTTAAATAAATACACAACAACATAACTTGCAGCAAATAAACCATCAAACTCACAACAATAACAACATGATAAAGGAGTTCACCCCTCTCCGGGCTACATCTCCTTGAGCCTCCATCAATGGACTTGGCTCTCTGGGATTAATTTGTCAAAAATTATTTTACCAGTTGTTTCTCAACTCCAATGGAAAAATAGACTATACCATTGGGATCAAAATACATAAAAACCCCAAAAATGACTAATAAAACTCTGAAAACGGATCATGGCTCATCCGGGCATGACCTCTTCTACATGTGGCCATAAGCTTCATTGAGCTTCTCTTTGGAAAAAATACCTGTAAAAGTCCTCAAAATCCTCTGAAACCTGTCCCAATGTGTTCAGAGCATAACAATTAGCCAAAAATGACTATTCAATCACAGAAAACAAACTTGGACTCACCAAAACATGACCTCAATCAATGAGGGCTTCAAGCTCCCTGGAGCTTGCTGAAACTTCAATGGTTAAAAACCTGCAAAAGAAGTCTTCAAATGGCTGTGAAAATAGTGTCAATGGATTCAGAATGTCCAAAAACCCCTAGCTGGGATTTTACGGCACCTCAATCGGCCAAAAAATGAATAAGATAGGCCTCCTGCCATTCTCTTCCTTCAAGCTTGTTGTCTCTGGTTCGCCAAAACGCACCTCCTGTACGATGAACCAAGAACACGCTCCAAAACGCGTGCTTAAACCCAACACATGCACATAACCGAAAAATGGTCAAACTGTCGAATGGTTAACGAATTTTTGGCCCCCAACCGCAAACTGTTGGGCATATGGGCACCATACGACCTCTTTCCCCGCACAAAAGGGCTAAGTCCCAAAACAAATGAACAAGTGACAAGTGGCAGCATACGGTTAGCTGTAACCATTTGAAAACCAAACTCACGCGCTCCATCCGTTGTGGTCACATGCGATGTCACATATAACCAAGGGCTAAACATTCAAAAATCCAAACCCGTGCGCGCTTGGTGTATTAATCGGTAGACATATGGTTTTAAATGTATAAACCCGTGGGTTTTTGCAATTTGTTTTAAACCGCACCCTCCGTATACATATAATGGGTCACATGTGAAATGCAATACAACCGCGGGCCGAGGCTAAGCCCCGGCCCGACCCCCGGCCATATTAAACATTAAACGAATTTAAATAAAAATAAACCCATATACATAACAAGAACCAACGTGTGGCCTATTGGTAGCCCATGCCATGTGAAGGCGCTCCACCATGCAGGAGGTCCGGGGTTCGATCCCCACAGACTCCATATTATTTTGAACAACCAACCAAAAAAAGGGGGTGCCACATGGCACCAAACCATTCGCCAATTAAATGCCACGTGTCAACAGTCTACTCGTCCACATGTCCTGCCAACAATACCTACCACATCAACTGCCACGTGTGAGTCATACTTTGCCATGTCATCATGTACGGACCTGCCACATCAGCATCTGTACGGACTGCATCCCCTTTTTTTTACCTGTTTGGCAATTCGAACAGATCGCGATATCTCTCGCTCCCGACGTCCGTTTGAACCCAAACGAGTTGCGTTGGGTTCATGATGATGAGGGCTACGCCTCTGTTTTTTTTGAGGCAATTCTGAGAACGTTGATTTTTGGGCTAAATTTGACCCCTGGTCCAGATTTTGATCAGTTGATGTAGGGTCCATCCAAGAGCAGCATGCGGAAATGAAAGAAGGGCGTTCCCATAACGCGGATTGTGACAAGATCGACGACCACACTTCATTGCAGGGACAGAAAGTGCTCGAACGCTAAAATATTACAACGATCCCACAATCGAAACCATGGTATAGCTAAATAGGTATGTGGCAGTTGGTGGTGGATTGCGGGGGTCGAAGCGGTGTGGAGCCAAACTGCCCTTGGAAACTTTCATAATCACGTGCTTATATAGGGTCCAATCCGAGAGCAACTAATGGCAACAAACTAGGCGTTAGTCCTTGTCTTGATCCCAAGGAGAAATCAGTTAATGAAAGAAGGATCGGTGGTTGAACAATCAACTACCCCCTTAAATGGAAGCATGGAGGGTCTAATCAAGGAGATAGAAAATTGTCAGCTCGAAGTACCACAGAAGGCAGTTTTTCTTGTAGGCCCATACTAACCATAATTTCCTTCTGACAGAAGGAACAAGACAAACAAGAGAAGACACACAACACTAGAGAAGAGGTGCCCAAAAAGCAAGACATGTCTATTTTTTTGATTATAAATACATCTGATGAATGACATAATAAACAAAGGGGGGTTCAGCCCAAGACCGGAGGAGGTTTTGAGAAATGTTTATGAGTGTATATTTCAGTTTGTAAGTCGGAGGGGCATGTAGCTTTAAATTGTATGTTATTGAAGATTCATATGAGTTGTTTCATCAGATTTTTCTTCTATGTTCTCTATTTTATTCATCTTGTTTGATTGTATTGCATATTTTAAGTATTAAAATTTTCCTTTGATTGATAGATTCATGATGCGGTAGAGGATCTGTTGTAAGCTTGCCTATTTATCATTGTTTACTTTTCATACACATCTAAATTATCTTTGCAGAGAGGATCTATGCTTTGTGAGTATTCATCTTTATGTTATTCTCTTATTCTTCTCTTCATCATTATACAAATCTTATGTCTGATAGGGAGCTTAAATTACTTCAATGAGTAGATTGTTTATGACTCCATAGCCCAATGGTCCATCACTGATCTGCAGTGATATCTGTTGTCTTTTCCTTTCTTTAAAGTCTTACTGATCCTTGCTCTCAAACCAAAATAAAATCAATTTGTATGTTACCAAGATTACTTCCGTTTGCAGTCTGGGGGTGACTCTTGGAGTGATAAGAATGTCTAATGTCAATATTAGTATACTTTCTATGTATTAGATTCAACTATGTCAATCAATGTGGGGCATATTAAAAACAAGAAAGAAAACTAGTTGCAAGCATTTGTCAAATCTAGCAGACCACTGGATAAAACAAAGTTACTACATGAACAATTTTAGCATCTCCAATAACTATTGTTGAGGTACTTCCCAAGTGAGAAAGGATATATGCTATGAATTCTCCGTATTTATTGAAAATAGAACAAGCATTTACTTTGAAAAAGGAATAGTTGTGTGGAGGGTGGAGATATGGCCATAGAAAAACCTTCCATCCATCCTCAAAAGTGGCCAAGTAAAAACGCTTTTAACTAGAAAATTTTCCAAAGATAAACATATCACAAAGATGATATTGCCCCAATGCAAAGAGCAATATTCCAATTCGCTAAAATTTCTTTTACACATATATTGGCTACCTTTTGATAGAAATAACCATAATAAAAAACCATCGAGCATTCCATATATAAGTAACACATTTTCTTCACATTGCTTCTAGATTTCTTCCCTTTCCTCCTAAATAGGAGCAAATCAATTACTATAAATCAGTGACCTATATTGCAAATTACATCACTTGTCACAATCATTGATGCATAACTATTTGAAATGTGGAGGTGAGTAAGTGAAACAATGGGGGAGGGTGACCTATGTCAATTCTCCTCACATGGATTAAAAATATATCAGCTTAAATATACCAAGTATATCTATGTTGACTATAGAAGTGTCAAGGAATCTAAGCATGAGAATTCCCAAACCATAAGACATATGAAATATCGATGCAAGGTTTGAAACCATGGATTCTATGCAAGAGGATTGAAAACATATTGAGTTTTCTCTTTGCAAATCACATGTCCTTGAAGAGCATTACAATATCACATCATCAAAATCATTCACACAACCTAAAAAAATGATAGTTATAAAGGAATTCTAGCACAAAATTTTTGAATCATAAATAAATCAGAGAGCTCACATTGCTTCAAGACCAAGTGCATCATGTGTATTTACTAAGGTGTATTTTCCAAGAAAAACCTCTGGAACACAAGTAGCCATAAATAGAAACTACCACCCAATTCATAGAAATCTGGAACATTTTTTTTTTCATCAATATTATATCACTGCCCTTTCCTTCTAAATCTGAGAAAAAACAATTCTTGAAAAGTGACTTGGCCTTCCTCCAAATTACCTAGATTGTCACAACAAAGTGCATATGTATTGCAAATGTGGACTTGTGAAATCACGACATCTCATGAGCATCAATGCCATGGATCCTTTGCACATTGCTAAAAAATATACCAAGTCTTTCCTATTCCCATGACAAAGTTGTTCCCAGTGTGGACACACACAAAAAATACCTATGCGGACTTCTAAGACATGGTCATAGAAAAATCCTCTACACAACTATAAAGGTGTAGAATTTCATGATGATAATTGACATAAATTCTCTACACAAGCATTGAAAATACACAAGTGCTTCTTGTGTTATCCAAATGCCTCTGCAAAGTACACAGGTGTGTAATACATAACTGAACCAACTGCAAGCATATTTCAATAAAAAGATCCTTCGAGAGCCTGAAACAAATGCCCCTGTAAAAAGGGATTTTTGGATAGGATATTTTCCAAATATCAATATAGTACCAAGGTGAATTTATTTGATTCACAGTGCCCAAATATTCAAACTGTGGACCTAGACACATGCACGATGATAAATGGTATAAATTCACCTCACAAGTGTTGACTATGCTATCCATATTCCTCTGTGGAGGGTAGCAGTGCAGAAGACATAACTGCACCGAGTGTAGACATATGTCCATAACAAAAGCCTCTGGACAACCTGGGAAAAATCCCTCGTAAAAAAAGGCTTCTATCTAGGAAATGTTTCAAACATAAATACAATGCTCAGTTGCAATTGCTTCAAGGAAAAATGCAAGTCTCGTATTTACTAAAATGGCCTTTTCACACACATGAATCACCTATGAAATATGCCCAGTCATAAATAAAAATCATTGGCCAACTCATGGAAAAGAGAGACATTTTCTCTGCACTAGTTCTAAATGTTTTCCCTCTTCTCATAAATGTGAGCAACTCAACCTGCCATAAATGTCCCAGCCACCATGGAAACCACATTCCTTGCCACAATCCATAGTGCATAACTATTGCAAGTGCCAACATGCGAAAGCACCAAATGTAGGGATCTTAGACAATTGGTATCAATTTTCCACACATGAATTGCAAATAGTTCAAATGTTCACTATGCCAAGCAAAATCCTATACAAAGAACATAAGATACAACTATGCAAAGTGCGCAAAAATGGTCAAATAAAAATCCTCCACACATAAGCAACAAAACATTGCACAACGTAGCATTGACCATCTTCTATATAGAAACCATCTTTTTGGATTAGATGCAGTTTTCTTACAGTCTTGCACATTGTTTGTTTGATGAATTCCACCTCCCATTTTCATTTCCATTACTCTTCCATTGAATTTTGGAGTGAATCAATACATCATTGATTTCTTTTTCTAGACAACAAAGATATAGACACATTGCAATCATATCAATATGAACTAGAATCCTATTTCTTGCAAGAATTGCATAAGATTCCTGACATTAAGACATATATTTCAAAAATACAGATATCTTCAAATGTAAATGAAAANGTAAAAAAAGGCTTCTATCTAGGAAATGTTTCAAACATAAATACAATGCTCAGTTGCAATTGCTTCAAGGAAAAATGCAAGTCTCGTATTTACTAAAATGGCCTTTTCACACACATGAATCACCTATGAAATATGCCCAGTCATAAATAAAAATCATTGGCCAACTCATGGAAAAGAGAGACATTTTCTCTGCACTAGTTCTAAATGTTTTCCCTCTTCTCATAAATGTGAGCAACTCAACCTGCCATAAATGTCCCAGCCACCATGGAAACCACATTCCTTGCCACAATCCATAGTGCATAACTATTGCAAGTGCCAACATGCGAAAGCACCAAATGTAGGGATCTTAGACAATTGGTATCAATTTTCCACACATGAATTGCAAATAGTTCAAATGTTCACTATGCCAAGCAAAATCCTATACAAAGAACATAAGATACAACTATGCAAAGTGCGCAAAAATGGTCAAATAAAAATCCTCCACACATAAGCAACAAAACATTGCACAACGTAGCATTGACCATCTTCTATATAGAAACCATCTTTTTGGATTAGATGCAGTTTTCTTACAGTCTTGCACATTGTTTGTTTGATGAATTCCACCTCCCATTTTCATTTCCATTACTCTTCCATTGAATTTTGGAGTGAATCAATACATCATTGATTTCTTTTTCTAGACAACAAAGATATAGACACATTGCAATCATATCAATATGAACTAGAATCCTATTTCTTGCAAGAATTGCATAAGATTCCTGACATTAAGACATATATTTCAAAAATACAGATATCTTCAAATGTAAATGAAAAYGAAATACAACTATCAACACATACATTTCTTGCAAGAATTGCATCAGATTCCTAACATTAAGATATATCTTTCGAAAATCCATCTATCTGCATCTTCAAATATAAATGAAAATGAAAGAGAACTATGGACACATACATTTTTGCATACGATGAAAAAATGTTTAAAATGCACAATTGTTGCTTATTGTATCCATATACCTTTGTGAAATGTGGAGGTGTGCAACACATAACTCCACTGAGTCTAGACATATGTTCATAGAAAAATCATTTCGAAAACCTAAAACAAAACGCCCCTATAAAAAAGGGTTTTCGGCTAGGATATTTCCTAATATAAATATACTACCCAAGTGAATTTATTTGAATCATAGTGCCCAACTATTGGAACTGTGGGGATTCCCAAGTGCACCACCATAAATTGTATAAATTCACCTCACAACTATTAGAAAATACATAATTCCTAGATGCATTGGTGATATGCCTATGCACAAAGAGGACACAGAGAATACATAACTGCATTGAGTGTCGACATATGTTCAAAGGAAAATCCTCTGGAAAACATGAGAAAAATCCATGGTCTAGAACTATTGCATGTCCCAACATGTGAAAGCACTACAATGCAGGGATGTCGAAGAATTGGTATCAATTCTCCACACAGAAATTGTAAACATACCAAATGTTCACTACGCTAGGAAAAAACCTACAAAAGAATGGAAGATATATTTATATGGGATGCAGACAAATCGTCAAAGAAAAAGACTCTGCACATAATTAATAACACATTGCACATCACAATATTGACCATCTACTACAGAGAAATCATCTTTTTATATTGGATAATATTTTTCATATACTCTTGCACACTCTTTGTTTGATGCATTATATGACCCCCTTGCATTTGTGTTACTCTTCCATTGAATTGCAGAATGGATCAATACATCATTTCTTGGTTTTTCTAGACAATATATATATATATATATATATATGCATTGCAATCATATCAATATGAACTAGGATACTATTTCTTGCAAGAATTGCATCAGATTCCTAATATTAAGGCATATCTTTCGAAAAATGCAAATATATGGATCTTCAAATGTAAATGAAAATGAAAGACAACTATCAACACATACATTTTTTAATACAATGAATGAAAAAAGGTTAAATAAAATACCAAAGAAAACTCCAATAAAATACAACATGTGCATTATGCATAAATTATACACTATTAGACAACAAGCACACAAAATAATTGCATATATCCAAGAAACATAAGGGAATATCCTAGACAATTGGTCAAAGGAAAGTTAACAAATGGATACCCTAGCTTACTTTGTAAACATAACTCATAGGAAAAATTTTCCACAACTTTAGGCTATCTCTATAGCATCAAGCAATTGCAAAATAAAAAGAACAATACAATCCCAAAACAACTTTGATTATTCCTGACCCATGCATTCTCTGCAAATAGTCCTTGATTGACTTACCTTAATTTTGAGAATGAAAAATAAGAATAAGTTTATAATCTTACCCTATGACAAGATTGTGTAAGACAACACCACAAGTCCTACAACTCATAAGCCACAACACTTGAAAATTGACAAGAGCTTCGTCTTTCTGAACTATAACAAAGAACAAGGTTGATAAACGCACTTCGCAACCCAAAGACAAAGTAAAGAACACAACCTCAAACCATCTCACCTTTTTTTCCTATTAACCTTTAATTGTTTTTGACCTACACACTTTCTGTAACAACCCCCAACCAACTTAAATTTCCTCTGAAAAAAAATAATAATAATAATCAGCCCCAATTTCTATATCGCTTATAAAACAAACCAAAAAATATATTCCACTCCACTATTCCAGCCAGTAACAGACCAAAAGTAATTTCACTATGCACGAGGGTTTTTCCCTGTAAAAATTTGATTGTTTGTGGCCTACATAGTTTCTGCAATACCCCCTGACGATCTTAACTTGCTTCTGAAAAATAAAATAGTAATCAACTCCCAATTATCTTTATATACAAAACACCCAAAAAATATTACAACCCACCATTCTAGACAACAACAGAACATAGGTAACTGCACTATGCATGAAAGAAAATACTTTCACTTGTCTGAAATACATAAATTAATATGCAAGAAAACTAGTTCAAAAAAACATAGTATATCCACAAGATTTAATACCCTCTCGCATAGATTTGTAGAAGCCCAAATTCATGTTTTACAAGTTGTCGGTTGCAACACTTGAAAATTCATAAGAACCTCATCTTTTTGGCTTGTAGCACACTATATCATTATCAAACACAAAGAACTCAACAATTACTTAGAACAAAAGAACTCAATTAAAACTCCTTGCAATCCATAAAATCCTCCACATAAAATCATGTGATATAGTACACATAAATCCCTTCAAAATGTATGGATCATACTAAATTTAAAGAAGAATCGGAAGTGAATAATATATATGCATTTATTAAAATATGTCTATATATTGTATAACAAATACATATGCATATTGTCTTGCCCATGACTTTTAATGTCCTGATTCAACAACTAACACAGTGGCAAGCTTCGAAAACAAAGATCATCTTAGAACTTTGACACTCGTACATGCACATGTTTCAACCACCTACTACAAATCCATAATTAAATTTCCTATTAAATTCCCTCTGTTGTCCCGACAATTAGATCTTGTTTTGAAGGACCAATCATAAGACAGGAAATGAAAGTGAATCACTCACAACAAAGTTAAACTATGGAAAAAAGCGAGAAAAATTTGGTCAATGTAAAAACACAAAATTTTCAATGCAAAAACAATTACTATAGTCTTTAGCCTTCCATAGGGATTAATAAGAACAAGAAAGAAACAATCATATATGAGAAAAGCACAAAAGCATTATATTTTTTTTTATAAAACATGTTATTTTTAAATATATTAAATATATGGAATGGGATATATAATCATCTTTATTATATAAAATAGGAAACCTCTTTATTAGGAAGCAAATTAAATAAATTTAAAAATCCATTGCAATGATTAATTTAGTCTTAGTTTTCATCGGTCAATCATGTCTAGTTTGGGTGGTTAGAAGGAATGTTGTTATCCTCCCCAACCAAGTTCAATTTCCACAAGTGACATGTTGAACTCGTAACAAGTATGTCATTGTAATGGTCTTGAACCATATATTGATGAATTCTCAAACCTCTAAAAAATCCAATTTACCCTAGATATCATCCTCATAATGAAAAGAAATACTTGACAGAGTTCTTGGAAAGGGTTCTTGGAAATATATATTGCATAGCAAAAAATAATCTCCCAATAAACCTCCCCTTACCGATATATGTTGATATATAAATAAGAATTTGTTATCAATGTATAACAAAGGGATTTTATATTGCTTAGTAACCCATGTTTTTAATAACAACATAATAGTCATTTTTCACTACCCCATGTTTTTATGACAACCTTAAGAGTCATTTTTCATCTCTATTTGGGAGTGACGAACACTAGTGACATGACATGTTTAGAATCAATTTTCGATATGCAACATCGTACACCAATTAAGGAGGAGATACATTTAAGGGCTTTCTTTTTAAAATTCTTTATCTAGAATGAGTCTCCTTGCCATTTAGAATCCTCCCAAGTATCCATCCTTCCGATGAGATTGGAAGTCATTCTCATTTTACATATACATGTATGAAAGTTTAATTAGATCTTTCATGGTTTTATTTCTAAACAAGCTAACTATCTAATTTTAGTTTTATTGCTAAACAAGCTAACTATCTAATTCAACGGTTATATCTCATTCTAACATTCTAATGATTATATTATTATTTTTTAAATATCATTGAACTTTAATTTTTGTTATTGTTATATATATATATTCTTTTTTAATAATATAATTATTATTATTTTTTAAATATCATTGAACTTTAATTTTTGTTATTGTTATATATATATATATATATATTCTTTTTTAATAATATAATCCCTTCTTGGATTTTATTTAACTCAACAACTTTCTTCTATTTCTTTAGTTATCTTATCTTTTTACTTTAATTCACAAACTCTTCATTTTATTTAATATTATTATCTTAAATCTTTATAATATCCTTCCCTAATCTAATTATCATTCTATTCATTAATCTCCAATCATCATTCTATTCATTATCTATCCACTAATTTAATTTACACTTTAATTTATAAATACATTTGTGTTTAATTTTAATTTTAAAAAAATTTCAAATATATTTCCAATTTCCCTATTTTACATTTATTTAACTCCATAAATTTCTCTTAATATTTAAATTTTAAATGTTTTTCACCATTCTTATTTTCCCCTTTAATTTATGCAACTCCTTATTTATTAAATTTTAATCCTTATTTATTAATTTTAGTCTTTCTAATATCCTTCCCTCATGTAATTATCATTTCACCTCTTTTTCTTTACTTAACTCAACCACTATCTCCTAAAAAAAAAAAAAATTATTCCATCCTTGTTATTTATTAATATTCTTCATCTCCCAATTTTAATCTCTAAATCTTAATAGCTATTTCCCATTATTTAATTTACCTTTTTTCTTTCCCTCAACAAATTATATTTACCTTTTTTTTTCACTTAATTTTTGAAATCTTCAATTTGATGAAAAAAAA
>ML789855.1:794846-826298 GCA_009831015.1 Picea engelmannii | reverse complement strand
TTTTCATTTACATTTGAAGATATCTGTATTTTTGAAATATATGTCTTAATGTCAGGAATCTTATGCAATTCTTGCAAGAAATAGGATTCTAGTTCATATTGATATGATTGCAATGTGTCTATATCTTTGTTGTCTAGAAAAAGAAATCAATGATGTATTGATTCACTCCAAAATTCAATGGAAGAGTAATGGAAATGAAAATGGGAGGTGGAATTCATCAAACAAACAATGTGCAAGACTGTAAGAAAACTGCATCTAATCCAAAAAGATGGTTTCTATATAGAAGATGGTCAATGCTACGTTGTGCAATGTTTTGTTGCTTATGTGTGGAGGATTTTTATTTGACCATTTTTGCGCACTTTGCATAGTTGTATCTTATGTTCTTTGTATAGGATTTTGCTTGGCATAGTGAACATTTGAACTATTTGCAATTCATGTGTGGAAAATTGATACCAATTGTCTAAGATCCCTACATTTGGTGCTTTCGCATGTTGGCACTTGCAATAGTTATGCACTATGGATTGTGGCAAGGAATGTGGTTTCCATGGTGGCTGGGACATTTATGGCAGGTTGAGTTGCTCACATTTATGAGAAGAGGGAAAACATTTAGAACTAGTGCAGAGAAAATGTCTCTCTTTTCCATGAGTTGGCCAATGATTTTTATTTATGACTGGGCATATTTCATAGGTGATTCATGTGTGTGAAAAGGCCATTTTAGTAAATACGAGACTTGCATTTTTCCTTGAAGCAATTGCAACTGAGCATTGTATTTATGTTTGAAACATTTCCTAGATAGAAGCCTTTTTTTACAAGGGATTTTTCCCAGGTTGTCCAGAGGCTTTTGGTATGGACATATGTTCGCACTCGGTGCAGTTATGTCTTATGCACCGCTACTCTCCACAGAGGAATATGGATAGCATAGTCAACACTTGTGAGGTGATTTTATATCATTTATCATCGTGCATGTGTCTAGGTCTACAGTTTGAATATTTGGGCACTGTGAATCAAATAAATTCACCTTGGTACTATATTGATATTTGGAAAATATCCTATCCAAAAATCCCTGTTTACAGGGGCATTTATTTCAGGCTCTTGAAGGATCTTTCTATTGAAATATGCTTGCAGTTGGTTCAGTTATGTATTACACACCTGTGTACTTTGCAGAGATACTTGGATAACATAAGAAGCACTTGTGTATTTTCAATGCTTGTGTAGAGAATTTGTGTCAATTATTATCATGAAATTCTACACCTTTATAGTTGTGTCGAGGATTTTTCTATGACCATGTCTTAGAAGTACGCATAGGTATTTTTTGTGTGTGTCCACATTGGGAACACCTTTGTCATGGGAATAGGAAAGACTTGGTATATTTTTTAGCAATGTGCAAAGGATCCATGGCATTGATGCTCATGAGATGTCGTGATTTCACAAATCCACATTTGCAATACATATGCACTTTGTTGTGACAATCTAGGTAATTTGGAGGAAGGCCAAGTCACTTTTGAAGAATTGTTTTTTCTCAGATTTAGAAGGAAAGGGCAGTGATATAATATTGATGAAAAAAAAAATGTTCTGGTTTTCTATGAATTGGGTGGTAGTTTCTATTTATGGATACTTGTGTTCCAGAGGTTTTTCTTGGAAAATACACCTTAGTAAATACACATGATGCACTTGGTCTTGAAGCAATGTGAGCTCTCTAATTTATTTATGATTCAAAAATTTTGTGCTAGAATTCCTTTATAACTATCATTTTTTTAGGTTGTGTGAATGAGTTTGATGATGCGATATTGTAATGCTCTTCAAGGACATGTGCTTTGCAAAGAGACAACTCAATATGTTTTCAATCCTCTTGCATAGAATCCATGGTTTCAAACCTTGCATCGATATTTCATATGTCTTATGGTTTGGGAATTCTCATGCTTAGATTCCTTGACACTTCTATAGTCAACATAGATATACTTGGTATATTTAAGCTGGTATATTTTTAATCCATGTGAGGAGAATTGACACAGGTCACCCTCCCCCATTATTGCACTTACTCACCTCCACATTCCAAATAGTTATGCATCAATGATTGTGACAAGTGACGTAATTTTCAATATAGGTCATTGATTTATAGTAATTGATTTGCTCCTATTTAGGAGGAAAGGGAAGGAATCTAGAAGCAATGTGAAGAAAATGTGTTACTTATATATGGAATGCTCAATAGTTTTTTATTATGGTTATTTCTATAAAAAGGTAGCCAATATATGTGTAAAAGAAATTTTAGTGGATTGGAATATTTCTCTTTGCGTTGGGGCAATATCATCTTTGTGATATATTTATCTTTGGAAAATTTTCTAGTTAAAAGCGATTTTACTTGGCCATTTTTGAGGATGGATGGAAGGTTTTTCTATGGCCATATCTCCACCCTCCACACAACTATTCCTTTTGCAAAGTAAATGCTTGTTCTATTTTCAATAAATCCAGAGAATTCATAGCATATATCCTTTCTCACTTGGGAAGTACCTCAACAATAGTTATTGGAGACGCTAAAATTATTCATGTAGTAACTTTCTTTTATCCAGTGGTCTGCCAGATTTGACAAATGCTTGCAACTAGTTTCCTTTCTTGTTTTTAATATGCCCCACATTGATTGACATAGTTGAATCTAATACATAGAAAGTATACTAATATTTACATTAGACATTATTATCACTCCAAGAGTCACCCCCAGACTACAAATGGAAGTAAGCTTGGTAACATACAAATTGATTTTATTTTGGTTTGAGAGCAAGGATCAGTAAGACTTTAAAGAAAGGAAAAGAAAACAGATATCACTGCAGATCAGTGATGGACCATTGGGCTATGGAGTCATAAACAATCTACTCATTGAAGTAATTTAAGCTCCCTATCAAACACAATATTTGTATAATGATGAAGAGAAGAATAAGAGAATAACATAAAGATGAATACTCACAAAGCATAGATCCTCTCTGCAAAGATAATTTAGATGTGTATGAAAAGTAAACAATGATAAATAGGCAAGCTTACAATAGATCCTCTACTGCATCATGAATCTATCAATCAAAGGAAAATTTTAATACTTAAAATATGCAATACATTCAAACAAGATGAATAGAACAGAGAACATAGAAGAAAAATCTGATGAAACAACTCATATTAATCTTCAATAACATACAATTTAAAGCTACATGCTCCTCCGACTTACAAATTGAAATATACACTCATAAACATTTCTAGAAACCTCCTCCAGTCTTGGGCTGAACCCCCCTTTGTTTATTATGTCATTCATCAGATGTATTTATAATCAAAACAATAGACATGTCTTGCCTCTTGGGCACATCTTCTCTAGTGTTGTGTGTCTTCTCTTGTTTGTCTTGTTCCTTTTGTCAGAAGGAAACTATAGTCAGTATGGGCCTACAAGAAAAACTGCCTTCTGTGGTACTTTGAGCTGACAATTTTCTATCTCCTTGATTAGACCCTCCATGTTTCCATTTAAGGGGGTAGCTGATTGTTCAACCACCGATCCTTCTTTCATTAAGTGATTTCTCCTTGGGATCAAGACAAGGACTAACGCCTAGTTTGTTGCCATTAGTTTCTCTCAGATTGGACCCTATATAAGCACATGATTATGGAAGTTGCCAAGGGAAGTTTGGCTCCACACTACTTTGACCCTTGCAATCCACCACCAACTGCCACATACCTATTTAGCTATACCATGGTTTCGATTGTGGGATCGCTCTAATATTTTAGCGTTCGAGCACTTTCTGTCCCTGCAATGAAGTGTGGTCGTCGATCTTTTCACAATCCACGTTATGGGAACGCCATGCTTTCATTTCCACGTGCTTCTCTTAGATGGACCCTACATCAGCTGATCAAAATTTGGACCAGGGGTCAAATTTAGCCCAAAAATCAGCATTCTCAGAATTGCCTCAAAACGAACGAGTGCGTAGCCCTCATCATCATGAACCCAACACAACTCGTTT
Source organism: Picea engelmannii (assembly GCA_009831015.1). Lineage (NCBI taxonomy): Eukaryota > Viridiplantae > Streptophyta > Pinopsida > Pinales > Pinaceae > Picea > Picea engelmannii. Next base: position 822,309 of record ML789855.1, on the reverse strand, counting down.
GGGTTCAAATAGACGTCAGGAGATTGCTATCTGTTCGAATCGCCAAACAGGTAAAAAAAAGGGGATGCAGTCCGTACGGATGCTGACGTGGCAGGTCCGTACATGATGACATGGAAGAGTACGACTCACACATGACATTTGACGTGGCAGGGATTGTTGGTAGGACATGTGGACGAGTAGACTATTGACACGTGGGATTTAATTGGCGAATGGTTTGGTGCCACGTGGCACCCCGTTTTTTTGGTTGGTTGTTCAAAATAATATGGAGTCCGTGGGGATCAAACCTCGGACCTCCCGCATGGTGGAGCGCCTTCACATGGTGTAGGCTACCAATAGGCCATGCGTTGGTTCTTGTTATGTATATGGGTTTATTTTTATTTAAATTCGTTTAATGTTTAATATGGCTGGGGGTCGGGCTGGGGCTTAGCCCCAGCCCGCGGTTGTATTGCATTTCACATGTGACCCATTATATGTATACGGAGGGCGCGGTTTAAAACAAATTGCAAAAACCCGTGGTTTTATACATTTAAAACCATATGTCTACCGATTAATACACCAAGCGCGCATGGGTTTGGATTTTCGAATGTTTAGCCCTTGGTTATATGTGACATTGCATGTGACCACAACGGACGGAGCGCGCGAGTTTGGTTTTCAAACGGTTACAGCTAACCGTACGCCGCCACTTGTCACTTGTTCATTTGTTTTGGGATTTAGCCCTTTTGTGTGGGGAACGAGGTCGTATGGTGCCCATATGCCCAACAATTTGCGGTTAGGGGCCAAAAATTCGTTAACCGTTCGACAGTTTGACCGTTTTTCGGTTATGTTCATGTGTTGGGTTTAAGCACGCATTTTGGAGCGTGTTCTTTGTTCATCGTACAGGAGGTGCGTTTTGGCAAACCAGAGACAACAAGCTTAAAGGAAGAGAATGGCAGGAGGCTTATCTTCTTCATTTTTTGGCCAATTGAGGTGCCGTAAAAGCCTAGCTAGGGGTTTTTGGACATTTTGAATCCATTGGCACTATTTTCATAGCCATTTGAAGAATTATTTTGTAGGTTTTTAACCATTGAAGTTTCAGCAAGCTCCAGGGAGCTTGAAGCCCTCATTGATTGAGGTCATGTTTTGGTGAATCCAAGTTTGTTTTCTATGACTGAATAGACATTTTTGGCTAATTGTTATGCTCTGAACACATTGGGACAGGTTTCAGAGGATTTTGAGGACTTTTACAGGTGTTTTTTCCAAAGAGAAGCTCAATGAAGCTTATGGCCACATGTAGAAGATGTCATGCCCAGATGAGCCATGATCCGTTTTCATAGTTTTATTAGTCATTTTTGGGGTTTTTATGTATTCTGATCCCAACGGAGTCTATTTTTCCATTGGAGTTGAGCAGCAGCTTGTAAAATATTTTTTGACAAATTAATCCCAGAGAGCCAAGTCCATTGATGGAGGCTCAAGGAGATGTAGCCCAGAGAGGGGTGAACTCCTTTATCATGTTGTTATTGTTGTGAGTTTGATGGTTTATTTGCTACAAGTTATGTTGCTGTGTATTTATTTAAAGTACATATTTAACCATATAAAAGAACAATTTCTCACACATGAACATTTAAAAGAAGATGCATAAACTTGGCACATAATTTTATCTTGCATATTTTAACACATGAAGCAAGGTCCTGTAAAGTTTATTTTAATGAAGTAGAGGGTGCTTGCATAGCATAACAAGTTAACCTTCTATTTTCAGATTATCAACACATGATTGTGGAAGTTGTCAAGGGCGGTTTGGTTCCACACTGCTTCGACCCCCGCAATCCACCACCAACTTCTACATAAATCTTCCGCTATACCATGGCTTTGATTGTGGGACCACTCTAGAATTTTAATGTTCGAGCATGTTATGTCCTCACAATGAAGCGGGGTCCTCGATCTGTTATAATATGCGATTTAGGAAACCCTACTATTTTAGCGCCCCCGCTAAAATTTATTCATCTGCCAACTCTAGAATCCTTTTAACCATGTTTAGAGATAGAGCCAATTTTGGCACTTGGGAGCTTCGAATGTCGATCAATAATATCTCTTGGAAGACTATCTCTCAAATCTAACATGGTGGCCTGACGTCATTGTGATGTCACAACTACAGATGGATGAGCGCCATGTGTCTTCGACACTTCGACACTTCAAGCTTTGGAGGCTTTAGATTGTGAAGCATGAAAAACTCCTAGAGTGGTACAGGCCTAGAGTGATGTGGTGGCCTGATGCTATATGATGTCATAGATAATTATGGATGAGTGCCATGCATTGAGTTGGAAAACACCCATGGAGTGGTAGGGCCTAAAACAACGTGGTATCCTGACGTCACTTTGGGACTTCGGGCTTCGGGAGATTTTGAACGCGGGCATGAATATCTCCCGAAGTGACTTTATTTTGGTTGATGTTGCAGTATCTCGTTACTTTGGGAATTTGATACTTTGGCACTTCAGGGCTTCTGTCTGGTCGTTAATTGTTATAACCCTAAATTGCACCAGACATGCATACCTGACATCAAGCCATCTAAACTTACTATATTTTCGAAGCCATCACTGAACAACTCTTCTAAAAACCACTATTTTGAAGGTGTACGCGCCCTACACCATTACTACCCACATACACATTCTTCTTGAGCCACTATAGCCCGCATACACTCACAAAATATCGTGCAAAAATGAAAATTGCATAGGATACTGGTTTCTAGTCCATTTCTTAATTGTTTGACCGCCCATAGCCAATTACCCCAACCGTTACTATCTCTTTTGGCCTATAAAAGAGGGGGTTGGGGTCCTATTTCAGAGAGAAGCATGAGAACAAAGAAACTATGCCCATTTTATCAATCCCCGTTTGCCCCAATTGCAAATCCCTTGCCATTTCACTAACTTGAGAGAACTGAAGAGGAGAAGAAGACGTGGAAGCAGTTGGTGCATGGTGAAAAGGATCCCAGGACCAAGTTCAAGGAGAAATGTTGGTCTCATGTTGTAAGTGACTTTTGTGAGATTAATACAAAGAAGTACTTTTTCCATCCCGCCAAATGATGTCTTAAACTTATATGATTTGTTTACATTTCTTGTTTATGATGTCTAACCCACTAATCCATATGTAGAATGCATGCTTGTAGTTTTTTGTTTGTCTTTTGATGAATGCAGGTCAGCCTTGGGAGGATATTTGCAGTCAGGAAACAATCAAGTGCAAAGGGATCGACACCGGAAGCAGATTTTAAGGTAGACATACCAGATCCCTCTTTCTTGTCTTTTATATATGATTGTGGGGTAGTATCGAGATAGTGATTAAAAGTAGGAGACTTTAGACAGTTATCTATGCCTACACTTTAGAACCCTGGTGTAGTCCATAGAGAGGTTTTCCTACTATAGCAAAATTGGAGACCGTACTGGGGAAGCCTCTAAGGTCTTTGGGGATATTTCTTTTTGGGTGTTTTGAATAAGTTTATTCACTATTTTCTGAGTTTCTGTAAGCTTTTGTGTATTTAAGGGATTCTGGTCTTCCATACCAGTACTCCATGCCTGTGCTAGACTATTGGTTTTCAGTTTTTTTGAGGATTTACAGAGGTGTACATGGCCTATAGTGGGCCTACACACATGCATACGTGCCCTTCCCTTGGACAACCCGTGTACATACGCTGGTTGTTGAAGTGTCAGTAGCATGCCTGTTGAGAAATTAAAAGAAAGAAAAGAAGAGGCAGTCATCCTCTTCCTTGCTAGAAGCCACACTTCTCAGGGGTTTTCTTGATCTATTCCTGGTCTCTGTTATAGCAGTCTGTCGCTTCATTTTGACTTCAACATAGATTTCTTTTCATCAAAAGATTTCTTGTGTTTTCTTTGATAGTGTTTTTAGACAAGTTTGTGAGTCTTCTTTGACCTGCCTGTTTGGTATTGTTAGTGACTCCCTATGATCTGCGTTTGGGCTTGAATTTATTTCTTAGTCCTTTCTTGTCATCATTTTCCCCTTTTTTTCTTTAGAAGAAAATAAAAGAATTCATTTTCAAATTTCTTGTTTTGAAGCATAAAACAAAAAAAAAAAAAAAAAATCATTTATTTGTTTGGTAAAGTAGTTTAGGTTAGTTGTTTCATTTACAAAGGAAAAAGAAAGTTTTCTTAAGTTCTTTACTTGAATTCTTAGGACATTAAGTAGCTCGTAGTTTAGCGAAAGCTGGTTTTAATTTTTTCTTTTCAAATATCTGAGAAAGGTAGTTACGAAAAGTTTGGTTAAAGAGTTTAAATCGGAAAATATTTATTTGTGAAGAAATAAGTACTTTTTTTTCCAGAGTCATATTATGCTCTTCTCTTTCGTCTCTTAAAGAACATCATTGGTTTCACTTCTGTTCTTTTTGACTTAAGAAAACTACTAAAATTAATTCTTAATTAAAAGTTATTAGACTTTGTGTTTGAAGGGTTCATCAATTTAGTCTAGGCTAGACCCTTGATTTAGGATTGGAGAGGAAACTCTTCAAGGCTACAAAAAAAAACATAAGAGTCTGTGCTAGGGATTGCTTGAAAGTCCAGTAACCGTGAAAGTTATCCAGGACCCCTCTCTAACACAGGGGATAAACACGAGGTCGTGTGTGGAAAGGTAGCGGAGATAACCCCTCCAAAGTCAAACCAAGCATAGTGGGGAATGCATATAGAGGGCTTATCTTGGGATTTCATTGATCACATTTTCCATGTAGCTTCATGGGTCTTGAATCCATTCGTGGTCCTCAATCGTCTTCCAGAATACTTTCTTTCGATGCCCTTCTTAGGTTTAGATCTTGATACCCTGCTCGTTCTAGTCCACCCGACTGTCAACTGTACCCGCCTGGTGATTGTTCACCTGCTGGAAACTTAGTTGCCTTTATCTTAGTGACTTACACAGGTGACTGTGGGGGTATACTGCAGTACCTAGGACATACATCGGGCCACGCTTTGCACAGTATACCTAGAGGGTTATTTCGTATTTGAGTTGCACTTGCATCGATAAGTTGCCATAGTTTTGGTTGTTGTAACTGTTCTTCCAATTAGTTAGTGATCTGCTTGTCTTATCTCATAGGGACTTTTTCTAGTCTGTGCTGGTTTTTAAAATGATTATAGAAATCCCTATTGTGTCATTGATATTCTCACACATGGAGGATCAGGAGCTCTGTTGGTTGCGAAGGATTTTGGGCATGTCGTTGGTTGATCTCGAGCCACCTCTGCCACTACTAAGGTGAAAACTAGACCAACAAGGGTCTTTTGAGGTGACCAGGTTACAGGAAACTGTGCCCGACTCATCTCCGAGAGGAGAAAATTTGATTTTGGAGGAACCAATCATTTCTGACCTCAGAGCGGAAGCTCTTGGTCTGTATAACCCTCCAATCATTGATCTACTAGCACCCATCGTCATACAGGTTCAACCTTACGAGCGTCAGGTAGTGTCACAAGAAGCAATGGAAACAAATCCTGCTACTTCTTCAAGGAATACTCATATTCCCTCTACGACTTTCACTAAAGGGGGTGTTCCACCTCCTAACCAACCATCGTCGGTCTGGAATACTATGGTATCAACTGCCTCTACCTCAGGCAATGGTTTGATTCCATCTATGGCGATGATCACTGCTCTGTTCACCTAGAGTGAGACAGGCCCTCCATTCTCATACGGGATGCATGGGTTCGGTACGAGCACTGTACTTTCCTACTCCACTCTACAGAATTTAGGTCTCGGGGTGGGTATCTCCAACAATTCTTTGCAAGGATCTATGGGGGGCACTTCAGCTCCCTATTTTTCCCTTACAGAGGGGGTCATATACTTCTTTCGTCCCCTTCGCTCGGTGGTGCTCACCACCATTTCGTCGGGCCAAACGTAAACTATAGTTCATTTGGAGCAAGTAGTCAAGGACTTCCTTATAACATGTCAGTAGGTTTGACACCATTATATTTGTTCGATGCATTTGGTAACCACTCTTTCTAGTCAGCTACCATCTCGACTGGGGGAAACCTCGGTTGTGGAAAACAAAATCATGTATAGGGTACTATTCCTGCACAGGGGACAAACTTAGGAATTCCTTCCTCACAAGGAGCTTGGAATCCATGGTAGGGATCAGTTACTTTGTTAGGGATGCCAACCAGGGGAAACCCCTTCCATAGTCAATGGAACCCCAGGAAAGGCTCAACACCTATGCCCATCGGATCGGCAAGGGGCAACCCTTCCCAAAATCCTTGGAATGCGACGCAAGCCCAACCCTTTACCTCCTATTACGGGAGTTAGCTAATGATATCTAAATAAGTGCAGAATTCGTACGTTGGTCACAACCATGGTTATTACCAGAACCCTAGACAACAACCTAACTTTTCCTAGCAACCTGGTGCCAGCCAAACTCGAGGCTCCTTTTTCTCTGGTTATAACCAACAACCCAAATTACTGTTTCTGGAAACCCTACACTTTCCAGGCTTGACAAGGTTATTAAACGACCCCATCTGTCATGATCCATGTTGTCCTTTAATGCCGACCAAGTTTCCTTAGGATATTCCAAAGTTTGAATCTAAGCCTAACGAAGATCCAGGCGATCATGTGACTACCTTCCATTTATGGTGCTCGTCCAACTCTTTGAGAGATGACTCTGTCTATTTGTGTTTTTTTCAACACACTCTCATGGAGAGTTCTGTGAAATGGTACATTGAGCTCGACCGCTCAAGATACTCTTCCTTCGAAGAATTGGCAATGGATTTCTTAAACCATTTCCAATTACTTGTGAGATACGACGCCGACACCGAATTGTTGGCCAACTTTGAGCAGACAAAAGAATACCATATCTTATATCACATTCGAGAATGGAGATGTTGGAAGAGTTTGATAAAAGTGCCAGTCCCACCAACATTTCTTCTTGAGTGGTTCCTTAAGTCTTTGGTACCTCAGTTATCTAAAGGCGTTGCAACCGCCGGGGCCTTTTCAGAAGAATAAGCGATAATGAGAGCTCAACAGCTAGAGATGATTTACTCTCAATATGGTTTACTTTACAAAGTTTTTCCAGATGCATCGCCGTTGATACATGACAAGACCAGACAAATATCTGGACCACATGTCGATGGTATTGTTGGTTCAGGTCGATGGTATTGTTGGTTCAACGCAAACAAATCCTTTTGATCAGCTGTCAAATCAATTGCAACAATTGTCAATACAACAGACCGCAGCCAGCTAGACCACTGATTTGGCTACTCCCCCTACCCAAATGTTGTATTTACACAGTATGCAATCGACAAACCCGAAGGCCACCCAAAAACCTGACGGAAAGAAGAAACAACAAAAGAAGGGTAAGGGGGATAAGAAACCTATAGATAATGCAAGCGAAGGAAACAATGAAAAGAAGAAGTAAAAGTATCCATGTAATCTTTGCAAGGAAGACAATCCGACTCACTAGTGCCCTTGGCTTGTGGAGACCCAGAATTTATGGCACAACAGTAGCCTGTCGTGTTAACGAACCCATTTCCACATGGGAAAAATTTAGCTCAATTGTCTTCAAGCATGGAAGGGGTTGGCCAGGGACCCCCTTCATCTTCAAGTAATCCTTCCTCCGTGAATGTGTACATGATGAAAGGTAGCGTTGACATAACGACTAGGACACGTGACTGTAGAATGCCAAATACCTCTGAGAAGGGTAAAGAAGCTGAAAACCCATCTTTTCCACTCCAGATTGAGAAGACATTGGGCAAAACAATGATACACATCCCAAAAGGTGCGTTCAAGAAAGCTTCCCACAACCCAAATGCAAGGACCGCCCAAAACTACTCTGTGGTGGAAGATTTGTCACAAACCCCTTGTGCAATGTCTTCTTTGGAAGTCCTCCAGAGTTTCCCTTCCCAAATAAAGGCTCCATTAGCTACCTTAGGATCTGCTGAGACTTGTAATATAGGAACAAGCATGCTTGATACAACCAACTTAAAACCTCGTCTTCCTTACTACGTAGCGTTTTAGATAGTACTGGATTACACCACAAAAACTTTTACTCTGAGCATTTTATACACGATGGTTGATGAGGGAGCCTCTACATGGATGATGTCTTTGGCGTGTTGGAAGGTCATTGACCAACCCGTTTTGTCTTCGTCACCTACTCTTCTTACCACTTTCAATGGTCGTTCATTTCAACCACATGGAATCATCCCCTCTTTCCCCGTGCAGTTGTGGGGGAAGAACGTGTGCGTCGAGGTTGAAGTGGTCGATGCATCTCTCGACTACAATATCTTTCTAGGAAGGAGTTGGACCTATGCTATGCAAGAAATGGCCGTGACAGTTTTCTGGGTCTTTTTGTTTCCACACGAGGGTCGGATTGTGTCCATTGATCAATTATCCTTCTCCCATCTGAACCCTTCATCGGGGGTATCCATGGTCCCGATGATTGATAACCCTCAGTCTGGCATCGTCAATGTAGGGGTTGGTTTGTGCCCACCTTTGATGGGTACTTTCAATTACCCACCTCCGACCAGCAATGTACATTACATGTCGACTGTCCCCGACCAGCCTAGGTCCGAAATATTTCAAATATCATCGTTTTGCATGACTTACTTTAATGATCCATGGACTCTTTCTTCCCCATCAACCATGATGGAAGGGACAAGGAACCATGGAAAGGCCATTTCTTTATCTGCGACAGAATTTGCGTACTCTATAGTCCAGCAAGCTTCCTCCGACCCCGATCTGACTCCCACACAGGAGTTAGATCTGGTTCTCAAGCCTATATGGGCTCAAGGTTCCCTCTCCGATAGTGATTCTTTAGACATGGTATTTCCCTTAGATGAGGCTATTATTGAGGCAATGATTAGTTCATACCAACCTTGGGATGATCTCCATCACAAATATTATTTTCTCCCAAAGTTAAGAAGAATTGAAGCATGAGAATTCACTCTGAATATGGCTGGAGATAGGGTTTGTCCTATCAATCCTTTGGATATGCACATTGTTTATGATGAAGTAAATATGGAAACCATCACTAAAATGATACCTATTGATATCTTCAGAACCCCTGACATCATGGAGAATATTTTCGTCGGAGCGGATTGCTCCCCCAAAGAGATTCATATCTACACAGATTTATTTAAAGAATTATGCAACGCGTTTTCCTGGTCTTACGAGGAAATTCCAGGCATAGATCCAAGAATCGTTGAACACGAAATCATGACATATCCTGATGCTAAGCCAGTCCAACAGAAGCTTCATCCAGTTAATCCTAGGAAAGAAGCAACTATTAAGGTTGAAATAGAGAAACTACTCCAAGCTAGTTTCATCTACCCCATCCAATTGACTCAACGGGTTTCAAATACCGTTCCAGTCAACAAAAAAAAGGGTACGATTTGTGTATGCATGAATTTCCATGATTTGAACAAGGCTTGTCTAAAGGATAATTTCCCCACACCATTTATTGACCAGATAGTCGATGAATGCGAAGGTTACGAGGTCTTTCCTTTCATGGATGGTTTTTTGGGATACAATCGGATATAGATCAAGCTTGAAGACCAACACAAAACCACTTTCATATGTCTGTGCAGTACATTCTCTTATCGGAAGATGCATTTTGGTCTGAAAAATGTTGGAGCTATGTTTCAACATGCCATGTCTTTTTATTTCTACGACCTCGAACACATAGTCGAGGCTTATCTTGATGATTTAGCGTCACGATCTCGCAAGAGAGTTTATCATCCTACACACCTCTGAATTATCTTTGAGCGATGTCACTACTACCGGATCTGCTTGAATCCAAACAAATACAGTTTTTGCGTCACATCGGGTCGTCTGCTTGGTTTCATAGTTTCGACAACAGGGATCATGGTCAATCCTCTAAAGGTTGAGGCAATAGTTCAGTTGCCTCCCCCATGCACAATTACTCAGCTTCAAAGTTTACAGGGAAAAGTAAACTTTTTATGACGTTTCATCGCAAACTATGCCAAGATCACAAAGGGTTTCATGTGTTTATTGAAGAAGTATGTTCCTTTCCATTGGGATGAATCTGCTTAGCGGTCTTTTGAAGTGTTTAAACGTGCCCTCACGTCTACCACTCTACTTCGGCCGCCCAATTATAATAAATATTTCTTATTGTACTTGGCCATTGCGGAGTCGACCATTGGTATGGTCTTGGTTCAAGAGGATAATTTTCTCTCAGAATATGTGATTTATTACCTGAGCCGAGGCTTGGTTGGACATGAAATCAATTATTCCCACATTGAAAAACTTGTGTTGGCAGCATTCCATGCTGTCCAATGATTTCGTCATTACATCTTGTTTCACAAGACCACCATAATTTCTGTTGTGAATCCATTCCAATATGTGTTGACATGACATGTAATTGGCAAAAAGATCAGTAGATGGATAGTTATCCTCCAGGAATTTGACTTGGATTTTTTTTCGACGAAGTCCAAAAATTCGTTGGTCTTTGTGGAAATCACTCAGAACTTCCAGTCAAATCAGGTGATGTTATACCCGAAGAGTTTCCTATCAAAGGAGACATGTTTTTTATCGCATCTTTGGATCCCTGGTACAGAGATATACTAGTCTATCTCTAGACTTTGAAGTTCCCCACCATTGCTTCTCGTGATGAGCGTCATCGTATACGCCATTAGGCCAAGAACTATCTCATACTCGAGGACACTCTATATCATTGAGGTGTAGATTTCATCCTTCGCCGATGTCTCACTCATGAAGAAGAAGAGATCATGCTTAACGATTGCCACATTGGAGCATGTGGAGGTCATTTGTGTGGGTTGGAAACAACCCAAAATATTCTACGAGATGGTTACTTTTGGATGAAATTAATCAAAGATTGTGTGGAATTGGTCAAGAAATTCCACCCATGTCAGATCTTCTCTTAGAAGATGAGGGCACACCCCACTCCCATGTTTCCCTTCATCACAGTTGGTCCCTTCACTAAGTGGGGGATTGATTATGCTACATGCAACCCTCCTTCCACAAGGGGGCACCGTTATATCATCGTAGTAGTAGACTGCTTCATGAAGTTGTTCAAAGCTATGCCAACATTTAAATATGATGGCGAGACCACAACTCTCCTTTTGTTTAACTAGATAATAGCAAGGTTCAACTTCCCATGAGAGATTGTCACTGACCATGGCAGTCACTTTCAAAACAAAATGATGTCTGAGTTAACATCAAAGCATGGTTGAGGAAAGAACATTCATTGCCCTACTACCCACAAGCGAATGGTCAGGTGGAAGCTGTGAATAAATACCTTAAGACTATTTTACATCGAACGATCAATTTGTCCAGGTCAAATTGACATTTGATGTTGTATTCGGTAGTATGGGCCTATCGAACGTTTTTTAAGACTGCAACTGGTTTCTCACCTTTTCAACTCGTTTATGGTATGGAAGCAGTCTTGCTTATAGAGTGCCATATCCCCTCTCTAAAATTGGCAGTACAGTTATTTCCAGACACTTCACCACTTGAAGAGCATTTATTATGTCTTGAGTAGCTCGATGAGTAGCGTTGGGATGCAGGCTTGGCTAATGAGGCTCACAAACAAAAATTAAAGTATCAGTATGATCGGTTCGTCCATCCTTGGATTTTCTCTTAAGGCAACCTTGTCCTATTCTATGACCAAGATAAGGACCCCATGGGGGCAGGAAAGTTCAAACCCATGTGGTTTGGACCTTTCATCGTGAAGGAGGTTATAAAGAAGGGCACTTATCATCTGGTGGAATTTGAGGGAAATTCTTTGGCAGAGCCTAGAAATGGGCTCTACCTCAAGAAGTATTACTCATAGGTGGGTCGCCTTGGGTGACTTCTTATAACATATGTATAGTCTTATACATTTTCTCTTAAGTTTTTTGTCTTTTTGGTTTTATGGACGTGTCATTTTTTGATGTCATATTTTTCACTGTGGTATATGTCAAGTGAATCATAGGTGTTTGTTGGGTTTTCAAACAACACTAGCCGACACACTCGGAGGCTTGCTTTTGCATCTTGAGTAATTTTCACACCTTAGGGCTAGTTGCTATCATCATGAGGTATTTGTTTAGGTGATGCCACAAACAATGTCACCGAATACATCTCAGTCTTAGAGTTGCTTTGTGATTCTTTGTTGCATGGTATCTCTCACCTACGAGTCTACTTAGATGCTCAACTGGTTGTGTCTTAGTTAAATGCGGTTTACCGTGTTTACGAACCTACGCTACACCAACGGTTCCTTAGGGTACGTCTCTTAGAACGAAGCTTTGATTACATTAGGTATATCCATGTTCCTAGGATATTGAATCAAATCATAGATACTCTAGCTAATCATGTATTAGATTGGCACATTGCATACATGTAAGAAAAAGCACACACATGCACATGTAAATACATTTGTAAAATAGATGTAATCCATAAGATGTAAAAAGATGTAAAATATGCATATATATCAAAATATCAGAGTACATGGGTGGGCGCAAGAACCTAAAATATATGTCCAATAAGAGTCACGGGGCTTATGCCCTAAAAAATATACAAAAAGTGCTCTCGGCATGTAAGTAGTATAGCCTAGCTAAGGGTGGGGCCTATTGGCCCTGTTGTAGTGAACACCAGTGTTTTCCAAATGCCGAAAGAGTTGGACCCAGGTCCATGGCACCCCAACTACGTGAGGCTACATCGACGATGGGAGATCCTTGATCTCCACCATAGGGACTCTACAAGTGAGCGCAATGAGGTTCCTCTCTACCTGTATCAATACTCTCTCAGCCTCTCCAGCTGGAGGCCCCTCTGCTTCTTCTGTTGGTCCGACAGATCTAGATGGTCGTGCCTCTAGTCGAGGATGCTTCCTAGTCCTCAAGAAGTTTGTTGGATGCACTGGTCCCACATCTATATATAACCGATACATAAGTGTCAGATACTCTGGTATTAAAAAAAATTGATATATATAAAAAGACATAAAAATTAAATAACTTTGAAAAGAAAACCTACCCATCTCTCCTCGCTCTGCTCTAGGAGGTATAGGCATGTCAGGATCTCTAGAAAAATTGATCCCAGAATAGGATTAGTCCTCTATCATCGGAATCTGTTGTGACCACCAGTGAAAAAACTTGTCATCGAAATCCTCGATGGTCCTCCCTTCCCCCTTTCGCGGCAACAACGTCACCCATATGCATAGCACTGGGAGAGAGGCCTCGTGCCCTCGTATAGTCTCTCAAGGACTGAGAATGGGTACCCTCTCAAAGAAAAAGGAAGACAAAATGGTCCCAAACCTGAATTTTTGGTTCTCCCATATCCGACACTTTGTTAGTTGTCTTTTCATGCAATCTAGCATGGTGGTACTTCAATAAAAAATTTGTGCATTTAAGCATTGTACCACACAATGCATGTGTGCCCAAGAAGCCTGATGTAAAGTTGTGGATCCAGTGATCCACACAATGAGTAGAACTATAAATTTGAGTGATAGGTTGTTGATCTTATGTATAGGCACCTGAGAACCTACTTTCTCAGTACCAACCTCGCAATGGATTCCAATCAACTCCTCAATGTTGTGAGGCCTGGGGGGAAATGTATGCAAGTTGACTGGGTCCCCTCTCCTCGAGAGACCAGTCAGGAAGTAAATTTCCTCAGTTGTTGGAGTCAACGACTTCCCCTCGAGCATGAATTCCTCTGCTTCGGGATGCCAGTAATCTATCAATGCATTTAGAAACCTCGGTTGTGCCCTCATAAATGAACACTAGAAGAACTTTAACAAACCACACTGTGACAAAACAATGATAGAAACAGGATCCTCGGAGACCAAAAAATCAATGTCCCCATGCTACCTCTCTCTCCAATGCACATGCATCCTACAAAATGATAAATTTATGGAGATTTAACTCTTGCATTTTCATTTTTTTCCACTTATTTGAGGGTGTACGCGGGTTGTCTTGGGGACAGTTGCGTGTGCACACAGGAAAATTATCTTTTGCCCATGTGTACATGTGGGTTGTGCATGGAAAACCCATGTACATGCAGGGCCGAACTCTTTAAAGGTCTGCGGGATATGCATGGACAACCCATGTACATGCAGGGCCGACCTCTTTAAAGGTTAGCAACCCCCAAAAAAACAAAAACAAATGCAAAATTGAAGAATGGGAATGCAAGAGAGGCTAGTTTGTACTTACTTGGTCCAAGTGGAAGTTCGTTTCATCCACTGAAGCTACTGGAATAAACTCTTTTGGAAAAGGGGTGTTTTTGACTTTTGTTTCAATTCTCAATTTTCAATAGTGATAATGAGCTGCATACATTCTATTTATAGACTTTTTGGCCCCTTTTTGTCATTTTTTCTAGCTTGAAAATCATTTAGTATGGTTGTTGAATTTCTTGGGGGATGTTACGATACGTGCTAATTTGGGTATTGGGAAACATTTTGTGAGTTGGGTCATTTTTAAAGGTCTTTTGGTAAAATGTCATTTTTCCAACTTTGTGCATGTAAGATAGGATTCCACCTCCACTTGTTGCACCTCACTATCTTTTTCAATTTTCCATAGGATCGACCCCACCGAATTGCGACACAGAACCCTCACTCCTGCTCTAGAAGTGTCGTACTTTGATGGTAGAGACTACTTTCACATGGATTCCCTAGGTAGATCCTCGTTGCATTTTGGCATCCATGCCGTCACTAAATGATTATAGGCTCGAGAGTCCTGATTATGTTTTCATGATTACGAGTTTGATCCTCATTTGCATGATTCATTATCACTCTTGACCTCACCCTTGGGACTCCCAAAATACAACAGGTCTTCTTTTAAGCCCTTTTTAGACCCTCTAAACATGATAATATTATCGAGCGATCTTGTTTCCCTTCACGCTTGATAAATTGAAATTTGAAGGCACATCTGTCCGACAGTAGTTTACCCATTTTTCGGTCTGAATGGTCATTTGAACGAGCAAAGGTATACTCTAGGAGCCTCAGTTCTCTAGAAGAGTATTCTCGTGTATAGATTTAACCCTTTTTCGGGCATGAGGGACTAAAGTTACGAAAAAGGAACACCGACAGAGTCCATAGTTAAGATCTTTTCAGACTCCCTAAAATTGAAAAGATGGTCGAGTGAGATCGTTTCTTCACACTCGTTAAATTGGTCAAGAAGAACATCCCTCAAAGGAGTCCATAGTTAAGCTCTTTTCAGACTCCTTAAAAATTAAAATATTGTCGAGTGATATTGTCTTTGTCACACTCATTAAAATGGTTTTGAATAGACGTCTGTTCAGTGCTAGTTTACCCATTTTTCGAACTGACTATACTACTTTCGAAAAAGGTACCCCAGTGGAGTCTCATTTTACATTTTTTTAGACTCTCTAAAAATGAAAAACCATCGAGCTCACCTTTTCTAGTCTTGTTAAAATTACATAGAATGACATTATCATTGTGTCTTATTAATTGCATTTTCATTCCTGTGTATTTGGCCTAATGTTGGCTCCATGTTGCTCTAAACTAAACCATCTAAATCATACCTTATATGAAAGCCTTGTATCACTTTGCCTTTGTGTCTTGACACCTTGACCCATGGAGGAGTTTTTCTGAGTGCCCCTTTCCTGCATAGGTCCCCTTTATTTGAGCATCAATGTGTTCCTTGCACTTGGAACTAGTATGTCCACAACACTCATTTCCTCCTTTGTAACGTAGCATTCTTTCATTCTTTTTCAAACTTTCCAAGATTATTGAAAAAGACAAAAAAAATCAAATATACCCCAAAAAGAGGAACGGAAAAGTATTTTATTTTTGTTGATAGCAAAATGATTGGACAAAGCACATCCTTTCATTTGTTCATCAAGATCTAGGATTCCATATGACCTTAGGAAGATTTTTTCGCTACATAGAGTTGTGTCCTCCTCTGTTTGGTTCTCCTTCCAAACATTTGGAGAGTTCATGTTGCCTTCTGCATCATGAACTTATGTCAATGCCATGCTCCCTAAGTCTCATCTTTTGTCGTTCCTTTTTCCAAGGGAAGTCTTACTAAACTTGAGTCCACCCTTCTGTAGTTTGTCTCTTGTCCTCATGCCCGGCCACCCTAAAAGACCAATCAAGTCTTGCTCAAAATCAATGAAGTTCTCTACCTGATCATCAAGATCCTCTTGTATATTCCCAACGAGTCGTTGAAGACCTATGGGTAGTGAATTCATACACTCATATTACACTCCTACCTGAGTTTTGAAGATTTTGAGGTTGTTTCTCGAGATCTGAAGACCTCATCTCCAGCCATCAGGCATCATTGGCTTTTTGAAGATGGATACTATACATGTATATCTTTTGATTTTTGAGATTTAGATCCGATGTGTACTGCTCACGACTACACTTTATATAGTTATATGACATGGATCTGTAGTGTATTTGATTGGCAACCATGATTT
This sequence comes from Picea engelmannii, assembly GCA_009831015.1. NCBI lineage: Eukaryota > Viridiplantae > Streptophyta > Pinopsida > Pinales > Pinaceae > Picea > Picea engelmannii. Next base: position 805,977 of record ML789855.1, on the reverse strand, counting down.
TATTTCATCCCGAGCATCAGTATGCCCACCTTGGTGAGACAAATTGTTATTTTGCAGATGACACCTCTTGAAATATGGTCCCTAGGCTCACTCACTTCATACATTGGTGAATATTTGTAATGTATTTTGGCCATTAGATTCTCCTCTGACCTCACACATTAGGGGGCATCTGTTATAACCCTAAATTGCACCAGACATGCATACCTAACATCAGGCCATCTAAAATTGTTATTTTTTCCAAGCCATCACTGAAAAATCTTCTAAAAACCATTGTTTTGAAGGTTTACACACCCTACACCATTACTTCTCACGTACACATGCTTGTTGAGCCACTATAGCCCACGTACACTCACAAAATATTGCAAAAAAATGAAAATTTCATAGGATACTGGTTTCTAGGCCATTACGTAACCGTGTGACCTCTCATAGCCAGTAAACCCAACCATTACTATCTCTTTTGGACTATAAAATAAGGGGTTGGGGTCCTCATTCAGAGAGATGCATGAGAGAAAAGAAACTATGCCCATTTTATCAACCTCCCTTTGCCCCAATTGAAAATCCCTTTCCATTTCCCTAGGAGAGAACTGAAGAGGAGAAGAAGACGTGGAAGCATATGGTGCATCATGAAGAGGATCCCAGGACCAAGTTTGAGGAGTAGTGTTGGTCTCATGTTGTAAGTGACTTTTTTGAGATTAATATAAAGAAGTACTTTTTTCGTCCCACCAAATGACCCCTTAAACTTATAAGATTTGTTTACATTTCTTTTTTATGATGTATAACCCACTAATACATATGTAGAATGCTTGCTTGTAGTTTATTTTTTTTTATTTTGATGAATGTATGTCAGCCTTGGGAGGAGATTTGCAATCAGGAAACAACCAAGTGCAAAGGGATCGACACCAGGCGTGAAGTTTTAAGGTAGGCCTACTAGATCCCTCTTTCTTGTCTTTTATTTATGATTGTGGGGTAATGTCGGGATAGTGATTAAAAGTAGGAGACTTTATATGGCTAGATCTGCCTACACTTTAGAACCCTTTTGTAGTCTGTAGAGGGTTTTTTCCGCTATAACATTAATCCTTGTGAGAATTTGAAACTATGAATGCACAAGAGCTATTAATCTGAACTACACATGTGATCTCCACTGTTGAAAATTGAACCCGCTTGTTTTCTTGTATTTCAAGCCCAAAATGGATTTTTCTGAATGCTTCAATTTGATCATAGTTTTTCCCTATGCATACAACATACTTGACCAGCCTGACTTTATCAACTAGAAGAGAAAAAAATTATAAGAAGGTATGCAGAAAAGAGAGAGACTTGGCAGAGGTGTAGACCTGGGTCTTAACAATAACTACATATGACCCATGACAACTTTATGTGCTAACATTTGGCTCCATAGGGAATGGCATGCTCCCTATGATCTACCAAGAATAAGCAGCTTCAACGTCTTGTCCTAGGGTTGTGGGGTCACTTATTCAAATACTAAAAGAAAACTAAAAATTGAAAATCTTTCACAGATTCTTATTTATATACAAAACCCTAATCTAACTGACCTTTACAATGATGAGGTGAAAAAAAACATCCACCATAGACACCCAAAATTTTTGGTAACATGATTCTTCTTTTCATTGCAAATGATCCATAAAAGGTAAGGGAAGTATGGCATTATAATGAAAAGATGTTTTGGAGCACTGACAATACCCCCAAATTATTATAAGATGAATAATTTTGCAGGCTCCAATGCTTTTGGAAAGATCAACTCCATATATAACCCCACAGGGTCATAAAATTTATAATAAGGCATGCTAAAATGGAAAAACGTTACCTCCTTCATTTCATCATTGCTCACTTTTTGTTTGATGCTCTCAGCGTGTACAGGTGGATAAATGATTGATGTAGGCTTGCTAATCCTGGGTGATATTTTCTCATTTATAAGTGTTGGAGATGAGGTAAGCTACACATTTATCTCTTCCTTTTCTCCTTAATGGATCTCCCAAGGATCATATCAATAATTATCATATACAGGAACCATGCTACGAGGTTCCACAAAATACATGAAATTTTTTTTCTCTTCATCATCTTCATTGTGATATTCATAAAAAATTGGTTGTTCTTGGTTAGTATTTGAAACAACTTCTTCATCATAAGAAAGGCTTCTAAAGACATATGTTTAAAGAACAAAAATATCCTCTACATTTCCTTCATAATAGAAGTGAACGAAAATTGAGTCAATTCTGAAAAGCTATGAAAAAACAAAGAGGAATATTCCCTAGTTTTTTTAACTAAGTTATCATTTATCTCAACTTCATAGTCAGGAGAAATATCTACTGATGTATACACTTGCTCTTCAACATCAGAATATTCAAAACAAACATTTTGATCTTCATGAATATTTAAAACAACAGATACATATCATATGATGCCAGATGTTTCTATGTTACTTCTATCATGATGAATATCATTCAACACCTCATGATCTTCATGGAAAATCTTTCTTCCACAATAAATGCTTAGTCAAAAATCTAGTTTTCATGCCTAGCAGAATGTTTATGAAGCAAAGAAAACTTATCACAATAGTTATCATAAAGATACTCAGCTAAAAAATACTCTTTACAAAATGAATTGAAAGTTGCATGAAAACCTATCAAAGAGTTGATGCTTACAATGGGAAGAGAGCGACACCAATCACGAGCAATCCCGTCTAATGAATACCTAAAAAGATTAATATGAACATCTTCATGCATGATATGAAGTTGATGAATAAAATCATGAAAGTCCAAGAAATGTTCAATTGGTACCTCCCACTCTTCACAAAATTTAGGAAGGTTACTTTCCCATTCATCTCTACTAGGCTCTGGATTAGGGAAACCAACTAGTTTTGAAAAATCATAGAAATCATACCTCTGATCTAAAATCTTGTCCATTTCAAACCAATGGAGTCGCCAATAAATTTCCAAACAATGGAGTCACCATGTTGAAAGATGAGCAGTCAAAATAATTTGTCCAGCTTTGTCACGATCTAAAACTGGATCGCTTTGTTGTCATTCTTGTAGGGAATATATATTCACTTTCATCCCTGATAATGACGCCATTAATGTTATCACTCCAAGAGTCACCCCTAGACTGCAAATGGGAGTAATTTTTGTAACATACAAATTGATTTTATTTTGTTTTGAGATCAGGGATCAACAAGACTTTAAAGAAAGTAAAAGACAACAGATATCACTGCAGATTAGTGATGGATCATTGGGCTATGAAGTCATAAACAATCTACTCATTGAAGGCATTTAAGCTCCCTATCAGACAAAATATTTGTATAATGATGAAGAGAAGAATAAGAGAATAAAATAAAGAGGAATATTCGCTAAGCAGAGATCCTCTCTCCAAATAGAATTTAGATGTGTCTGAACAGTAAACAATGATAAATATGCAAGCTTACAACAGATCCTCTACTGCATCAAGAATCTATCAATCAAAGGCAAATTTTAATCCTTGAAATCTGCAATACATTCAAACAATATGAATAGAACATAGTACATAGAATTTAGATGTGTCTAAACAGTAAACAATGATAAATAGGAAATCTTACAACCGATCCTCTACTGCATTAGAAATATATCAATCAAAGGAAAATTTTAACCCTTAAAATATGCAATACATTCAGACAAGATGAAGAATAGAGCAGAGAACATAGAAGACAAATATGATGAAACAGATCATATGAATCTTCAATAACATACAATTTACATTTACATGCCCCTTCGACTTACAAATTGAAATATACAGTCATAAACATTTCTCAAAACCTCCTCCGATCTTGGGCCGAACCCCCCTCTATTTATTATGTCATTCATCAAATGTATTTATAATGAAAACAATAGACATGTCTTGTTTCTTGGGAGCCTCTTCTCCAGTGTTGTGTGTCTTCTCTTGCCTGCCATGTTCCTTTTGTCAGAAGGAAACTTTGGTCAGTATGGGCCTACAAGAAAAACTTCCCTATGTGGTACTTCGGGCTGAAAATTTTCTATCTCCTTGTCCAGACCATCCATTCTTTCATTTAAGGGGGTAGTTGATTGTTCAACCACCATTCCTTCTTTTATTATCTGGTTTCTCCTTGGGAACAGAACGAGGCCTAATGCCTAGTTTTTTGCCATGCATTTCTCTCGGATTAGACCCGATATAAGCACGTGATTGCGGAAGTTTCCAAGGACGGTTTGGGTCCACACCACTTCGATCCCCGCAATCCACCACCAACTACCATGTACCCATTTAGCTATACCATGGTTTTCATTATGGGACTGCTTTAAGATTTTAGCATTCGAGCACTTTCTGTCCTCGCAATGAAGTGTGGTTTTCGATCTTGTCGCAATCCGCAATCTAGTAACTCCCTTATTTCGTTGCCATGGGATTCTCTTGGATGGACCCTACATCAACATGTGATTTTGGAATTTTTCAAGGGAGGTTTGGGTCCACACCACTTTGAACCCTGCAATCCACCACCAATTTCCACATACCTCTTCCTCCATACCATGGTTTCGATTGTGGGACTGCTATAGAATTTTAACGTTTAAGCATGTTCCATCCCCGCAATGAAGCATGGTCATCGATCTGGGAAACCTTGTTTCTTTAGCGCCCTCACTAAATTTTATCCGTCTTCCAACTCCAAAATCCTTTTAACCATGTTTAGAGATAGAGCCAATTTTGGTGCATGGGAGCTTCAGATGTAGAGAAAGAATATCTCTCGAAGGACTATCTTCAGAATCTGACATGGTGGCCCAACGTCATTGTGATTTCACAAATACTAATGGATGAGTTCCATGTGTCTTCGACACATTGGCACTTTAGGCCTTGAGGGATTTGGATTGTGAAGAATGAAAAAATCATGAAGTGGTACGGTCCTAGAGTGACATGGAGGCCTGATTCTATATGATGTCACAACTACTAATGGATGATCACCATGTGTTGAGTTGGAAAACACCCGTGGAGTGGTAGGTTCTAAAACGACCTGGTAGCCTGATGTCACTTTATGAATTTTGTCTTTGGGAGCTTTTGAACACCAACATGAATATCTCCCAAACTAAATTTCTTTTGGTTGATGGCAGTCTCTCGTTACTTTGGGACTTTGACACTTTGGGGCTTCTGTCTAGTCATTAATCCTTGTGCGACTTTGAAACTCTGAATGCACGAGAGCCGTTAAAATGAACTGCACATGTGATCTCCGCCGTTGAAAATTGAACCTGCTTGTTTGCTTGTATTTCAAGCCCAAAATCGACTTCTTTGAATGATGCATTTTGCTCATAGTTTTTCCATGTGCATACAACATACTTGACCAGCTTGACTTTATCAACTAGAAGAGGAAAAACTTATAGGAAGGTATGAAAAAAAGAGAGAGACTCGACAGAGGTGTAGACATAACTCTTAACAATTACAAAATATGACCCATGAAAAGTTTATGTGCTAACAAACATCACAATTTCTATATTTTCCAAAACAATCCATTGTTATTGCTTGATAATATGTTTTTCATGCATTGTGTAGTTACTTATTTTCATTGAAATTTGCATTGGCATTTGTGTAATGTTTAAGAAAACCAATTTTCTTTTTTCAGATATATTTCTTGATCAAACCATGAAATGAAATATTTTTGTGGTGTATCATATATTCCAAAGAAAATTAGCAACTAATTGTTTTTCTTTTCCAGGGGTATGTTAAATCGGTATTTCAGAAACTGTATAGATCAAAGATAATCAAAGTTAAAAACAAGAAAAAATAAGGTATGCTACTTTAAGATTCTATTTATCATTTTATGTTTTTGGTTTCTTAACGCTATATACATATCCTAAGCATAATCTAAATGACATAAACTAAAACATGGAAGATACAATAGATGTTGAAAACCATGAAAACAATGAGCAATGCATTGTGCATGGAAATATTGACCATGTTTTGTATATAAATGATCTTTTTAGATTGGATTCATTTTCATATAGTCCTAGGGATTGTTTTTTTGATGCATTAGATGTCCTTCTGCATTTCCACTACTCTTCCATTGAATTGTGAAATTAATTAATAGATAATTTCTTGGCCTGTCTGGACAATGGAGATAAAGAGGCATTGGAATCATATGCGCTTGATATAGGATCCAATTTCTTGAATGAATTTCATGGGATTCATGACATTGACATATATCTGTTGAAAATGTGCTTGTATGAATCTTCAAATGTAAATGATAGTGAGAGAGATATATGGGGAGACACATTTTTCATACGATGGTTAGAAGAATGGTTAAATATATCAATTGCAGTTTGGTCGCCAATGAGAAAAATAATGTATTTTCATTTCAATAGAAATGAAAATGCATATCCATATTGCATCTTGTCTCATAATGCATATCCTGTTAGAGGCCAGTATGAACCATTTCTTTACAAAAAAATAGCCAAATGCAATATTGAAAAATCTAATACTTACTTGTCACCGATGTGCAAAAACCTCGAACACTATTGGAAATGTAATATGTACAAGATGAATTCTTATGGATTTAGCAAAGAAATTCTTGTTGTATCTAGTTTCGGTGATAGTTTTGTTGATACTGAGAAGGGGGGTGAATCAATATCAATTCTAATTTAGAAAAATTTTAAAAAATTAACTTTTCAATCAAATAAATGCATCCCAATATATAGTAAACAACAAATTTACGTGGAAATCTAAATGGAAAAAAAATATTGAATGTCTTTCTTATATAATAACAATATTACATTAACATGAAGCTACAACTTCCAATATTATCCAGATCCAAATGGAAGGAGGAATCAACCCCTTGATTTACAGGAACCAACTTGAAGGAAGCTACAACTCCCTATATTCTCCAGTTCCAACTAGAAGGAGGCTCCAACCCCATTTCCTTTACCCGTCCTTCCACCCTCAAATATGTATATAAAAGAATCAACTTGCCATTATCAATGTAACTATCACTGTCACTATCATTGATACATCATCATCATCAAACTGGGTCCAAATAGAGATCCTAGGTCCATATGGGTCCACATGTAAAACCCAACAACCACATAAACACCTGTGCCAAGATCTCCAAAGATATGCCTCAAATCATGTCCCAAAATATCCAAAATATGAGCCTCACAAACTAGGTCCGCATAGAGCTCCTAGGTCCACATGGGTCCACATATAAACACCAACAACCTCATGACAACATCAAAACTGTGACCTTTTCTCAAACTTCAGCTTATCCTCTGTTGCGATATTCAGTTTGTGCATTCTCAATGGCTTTCAATAGACCACAGACTCAATCTTAGGACCCTCTACTACGTTCTCTCATTTAGTTTATGGTATTTGTAAATTTCTTTGATATTCATTCTCCTAGTATTCTCCAATGAAATGATAGAATTCCAAAACTTCTCTAAATGTCACATAATATCTATGAGCACTACACATGGGTACTAGTTCTATCGAGTCTTCTAATGTGAAAACCATATCCTTGATCACCTGTAGAGTTGTGTCTACTAAAGGGACATTATCTTCAAAACTGAAAGTAACGTTGAAGTTGTGATTCAACTCTTCCCAATCTATTGTCTCTCTATGCACTTCCATCTCTAAGCACCAATTCTTCATAATCATATCTAGAGTGTGTATAAACAAGTGTGTCCATTATTTCTTTGGTACTAATCTCCATGTCACAATGCACTGTGTAATGTGATTTGTATGACAACTCAACCCTGTGTAATTCCATGAAATATATTATTTTCCTACCCCAAATCTTACCTGTAACAATATTTTTCATTTCTTCCAATCCTCTATTATATTCTTATGTGTATCCCACCATCTTGCAGAATTCGCTTTCAACGCAACATATAGAGATAACAATATTTTTTTATCTGGTATCTACAATTCAAATTCCTTTATAAAGGAGTGTTTGGTTGTTATTCCATCATAATTTGGGGGATCACATACCTTTATTCCAATCCATCATAACATACAGGTAATATGAGCAAATATCCTTGTCGATACTTCATGTAATCTATGTTGCCAATGCTCCAATGCTTCTTATGAATCCGATGTGAAGTAACTAATACTTCACCAACTGAGTGAAATATCAATAGTAGTGTTCACATAATCATCCATCCACACAATCACATTATAAAGGTTATTGATCTCTTTTCATTTTTCTGGTTCCACGTATCTTCTCCCCTCTATGGGATCCAATGGCGCAGTAACTTTCCAGTCTCCTGCTTCAAATAACATATGTATCTTCTTCAGATCAATCAGGTCCTAGTCATCAAAATCCCAATCAAGTCCTAAAAATGTTGGATAAGTCTTACTTCCATCTACTATCTGTATTACTTCTAAATCCACTATATTGCACAATCCATCAATGTTAACATTTACCCCTAATATCCTTTCGATTGGAAGAATCTTGTGTTGATTTCTAAACTCCAATGAATAGGTGACTAGATTAGTTTCGGTTTTTCCATCATCTCCTAGGTCTTATTTGGAAGGACATTCACATCAAATCCTAGGTCTAAGATGATATTATCCATGTCATAATCTCTTATCTATGCATTCAGTCAGAATTCCCTATTCATTATTCTCATATGATGTACCTAGTTAACTACTCGTTGTATAATAAGTGCTTCCTTGTCTTGCGCTCATTGATAAATTATTCCACGTAGTGATTTTAACATGGTATTATCCTTTATTAATTCTAAACAACTCTTCAAGAAACTTCTCAGTGTACTTACCTTCTCAACTTTCCTTTTTGAATGGTCATATATTGGAGGCATATCATAGATAGGTGGCCTATTATACATCAGTGGCGCAGTCAAAGTTGACGCTATCGATTCTATATCCAGTAGTTATTTCTTTTCTTTATTGTATGTGTATTTATCCTTTCTAGGTTCAAACAACAAAGGAGCTTCTACTTCTTTCCTTACCCACTACCTGGTATGATTTCTTTTCTCTATCGTATCAACTCTTCTTATCTTTCCTCCACGCGTAAATGATACTACCTTAATTTTTTTGGTGCACTCTACAACTATCATCTACACACTTGGGTTCCTCTTTTCTTTCCACTTCACAATGAGCTATGGACAATCTTCCATCACATAGTCCAATTGTCTACAATAAGTGCATGTTGTACATGGGTTTGGACAATCTCATGCCTAATGCCTGGGTTGATTATAGTTATAACATATAATCAGACTTCTTCCTCTACTGAATCCTCCTCTTCCATGACATTTGAATCCTCCTCTTCCTCCTTGATTGTATCCTCTCGAAGTATTGTACTATGTTACTCATCCATCTGATCCTTCTTCCCCTTGGAATATGTATGCATACATAGTGCAATCTCTCATAACATCATATGTGTGACATTCATTTTCATCATGTCCTATTGAATTACAAAAATTACAAAATAATTTTCTAGAAGTACTCTGATACTTCTTCATTAAAGGACAATTATTAGGGTGATGACCCATCGTTTTACATATCACACACCATACTCCTTAGGTATTCATAGCTCCTGTATCTAAATACTCTGTAAATGTTGGACACTCATTCTTATGACGATCTTTTGTTTTGCATGTAGTACACTAGATTTCTTCATGCTTTTCCTTCCCTTTAGCCAACTCTAGCAACTAAATAGTAAATGTTGCTAATTGTCAATGGACTTGAGCCATCCCTGCACCCTTATCTCCTACAACAGATGATTCCAACCTCATAGAAATCTCCAGGGATTATGATTGTGATGTAATATTTTGTTGCATCAAAGGGCAATGCATATGCAACAATAATTATGTAATGAACCACTCCCTAGGTTTTTCATATGGAATATGGGAGGTCAACCGATCCTTTAAGATCTTGAATATCTAATCAAAATCCCTTACTGACTCACTTGAAAACTGCTTCATCTATTTTATCTATGTAATACACTGCAACTCAGACTTCAATTTATGTAACTCTTTCAACAAGGCTTGCCTAATGTTTGTTAATGTTCTAGTTTGTCCCACATGCATAGTAGATTGATACTTCATATACTATAGCAACACACAGTCTCTGAAAGTCTATGTCAGCCGCACAATATTTGCATCATCATCTTAGATGTTCTTCGCTATCCATATCACTTCACAAAAACAAATGTTTTTCTAGATATTTTGATCTTGCTCTGTGAAAAACATGTATTCTCAATGTGGGGCCTACTCCTACCATCGTGTACTATGAAATATTATTCCGTGGTGACACTAACTGATTCTAACTTGACATACTAATTCAAATACTCTGACTACCTTTACAAAACTTCAGATATTTCCTCAGTCCTTGGCGACACACATGGGGTCGTGGGTTCGACACATAGTCTAGCCTGAGTGGGATGCAACAGATCTTCTTCTACTGGACTGAGTTTACAATCATTTTTGTTTTCCTTTATGTGTGGTATTCCTTCGATCTGGAGTATTAAACCAATGTTTCTTTCCTCAATCTCATTATGTTTCCCTTTCCCTTCTCTCTCAGCCACAATCTTCTTCCTACTATTCCTAAGTCTTTTACCACTGTGCAATAATCCGATCTCTTTGTTTGTTACACATTCAACATAGTTGCCAACTTAACGATAACTCTACAGAGCTCTCGTTTTTTTGGGGTGCAAGTTTTTTACCCTGTTTTTAAAAATGGTGCTACCGGTAGCACCCCACCTCCCTTTTTAGATGGTTTTTCGATATTTTAATTTTTTTGATCCACAATGTTTCCACATTATTTTTTTAAATGCTTTTTTTTCATGTATTTTCATTTTTTTCTATTTTTTTAATTTTTTTTATTCAATGATGGTTTTAGTCATTTTCCCATGCTCCTTTCAATCTTATAAATATTTTATTCCATTTACCTTTTTGAAATCATGATTTTTCATGTAATTGTGTCTCCTTAATTGATTTATTGTTCCATACTTTTAAAATGTAGTAAAAAACATCATTTTTAACACATTGTTCATGGTTACTTCAATACATAGAAAATAATTGTACTAAAATAACACTATTTTTGAATATTTAGAAAACAAATATAATTAAAATTTCTTTTGATAAATTAAAAACTTAAAAAACTAAGAAAAAAAAACAATTAAAATTAATAAAAAAAA
>ML789855.1:773377-794092 GCA_009831015.1 Picea engelmannii | reverse complement strand
ATTTGGGTTTTGAATATTTTTTTTAAATGTGTTTTTTTGCTTCATTACAAAAAAAAAAAATTGCAAAGATTTTTTTATTTTTATATATTTATTTTTCAATGTAAATTTAAGAAACAAAAAGTTAATAAATAAATTTTAAAGTGACCATTTTGCGTCCAATTTTGGGTTTTTTTTGGCATAGAGACCTATTGTCAAAACCATGGTTTCAATTAGGTCGTAATTAGCCATAATTTTAACATTTAGAGTTTTTATTTATTTTTAGTTAGCGTCACTTTTTTATTTAGGTGTTAATTTTGAGGTTTTTTTGAGCTACTGTATGAGTTTTGAAGGCCATCTTTGAAAAATGTTGTAATTTTGACCTCGTTTGAAAAAATAGTGACGCCAGTAGCACCACTTTTTTATTTGGGGGTTGATTTTCATGTTTTTTATGCAAAAATGTAGGTTTTTTGGGCTAGAGTTCTCGTTTTGAGGTCACAGTTCTCATTAAGTTGGTAACTATGTTATTCATCTTCTCTCGGCATCCTCAACCAATTTTTTCTCATTCCTTCTCTTCATGCTTCTTTTCCATACACTTAAACCATCCCCTGGTTAGCCTCCAATCCCCCAATGTGCACGAAGGCACCTAGATACTAGGGAAATCAGATTTCATCTTCATAACTCTCTTATCACACAGTAACATCTTGAGCCAAGTAGACAATGATTTCAAATACCTTCCACACATACCTTCAATGAATTCTCTTTCAACGACACTATATGAATGGGTAAAATCTATAGCGAACTTAGTAATATAACCCCCAAATATGCTATCCATCCAAAAATCAACTGCGCGTGATATCTTAATGCGTATGGTATTAACTTTTTGAATCAACTTAGGGTCCAATTCCTTGGGACCACAGTGAAAAATGTTTCATTATTTTCAGCTAACCTCTGTATCCACTCAGTCAAAATATTCGGGAAACTAGTAAAGAAAATTTTGTGTAAATCTATGAATACATACCTATGCAACCATTGTTCTGAATTGATCTTCAGGTTATTATTCTAAATTCTCGAAAAATGGTGCTCATTTTCCTCTAGCCACTATCCAATTTATTCCTTAGTCGACCTCCACATTCCCCTCAATCACAGATCTCAGACCTGACAATGGAACCATTTGCTGGTGCCCAGTGGGAAGACTTGGGGTTCAACATTAATTCGCCAACAAAACCATTAAGATACCGACCCTTTCGATATCACCTAAAAGAAGGTGAATTCTCACCCAAGGTATCTATTGGGACTATAGGGATGGATTTTCTACATTCATGGAGGAATGTGAGACATTCATTCTAACCATTTGACTCAACATTCATTCATTATACCATTCATTATGTGCACAAAAACATAACAACATATAGCCGATTTAGATTACCCAACATACATTAATTGCATGAAATACACAAAACAATAAACAAAAACATCACACCATAACACAAAGACACCATATTTTAACCTGGTTTTCCCAATATGGGCTACGTCCACAATGGTAGGCTTCTTATATTATCATACAACATCATCTCTTACAAAAGGTGTACACTGGGATCATACATGATATCTCAGTTATACCTAGAAATTCCCTTGTTGTTTTCCCATACAGTGCACACTTAACTCATTCTCACTCTCCAGTTCTCCTCTACCCAAAAAACATTTGCATATTTATACATTTTCATTAAGTCTTATCCCATTACAAAATGGAATAAAAATCCTAAGAACTTCTAACTATTTTCTTCCTTTCGCGTAGCGACGCCTGGAAATTCACTAACTTATTTCATTTCTTCCATGTGCTTTGCTCCTTAGCCAAATTATGACGTCGTTTTCTCCTGCATGATTCCCAAACTAGTCCCAAAATCTCCTACTCCAACAACACCCATTCTGACTTATTCTAACTAGAAAATTGAAATTCATTTACATATCGACTCGTCTGTCATCAGGCTACATTTTATTCTTACACAACTAGGGGAAGGAAACTTGGACCATCCTATATAATTTTCCATTCGCAAACTTTCCCAATATGAACGTAACTACACCACAACTGAAATGGAAGGTTTGGCTATGGTGTATGCTTTACAAAAGTTTAGGAATTATTTACTTGGAATTCGTTTTAATTTTTTTACTGATCGTTCTAATTTTAAGTATTTGGTGAACAAACTTGTCTTAGAAGATCTCATTTGTAGGTGGTTGTTGTTATTATAGAAATTTTCATTTGAATTTATTGTCAATCCTAGTAAAATCTATGTGTGGTAGGGATGATTTTAAGGATGGAAATTTATTTTAAAATGTAGAAACCTTGGCAAATCTTACTTTTTTTTTTTTGTAAGTAAGAGTTTGTATTAAATATAAGAGTCCTTCTCAGAACCAGGATCCAAAATACATAAACAGAGTTATTCGGTTGTAGTTACTGAACTGCTCCATGAGGAGAAACCAGTTCAACCAACCATAGATAGCAAGTAACAAAAAAAGTGTAAACTGTTTCTGACAATGCTAAGGACAACTAGATTCTTAACTACCATGAGAACCACCAGAACTAAAGTAGGGGACACGCACAGTGTAGTCTGGAACATACTCGGGCAAAGTGCCAATCCATGGTTCTTCAGTGACAGGTGTCCCGCCGGTCCACTGCATGTCCATGGCGCTGCGGTTGTTGCCGTCGGGCACCTGGAGGCTGCTGTCCTTCGTTGTTGTTGCCATTGCCGAGCTTGCGATGTCGCTTGCTCCTTCCATATTTGCACAAGTCGCCGTCTGCGCGAGAGGAGTCGTTGCCCCTGGTTGGCCTTCCTTCCCCTCGGAGAGGGGACTCTCTGTGGTGAAGGCGTTTTGCTGACTGCTCACATAATCACTGGGGCTCTCAGAGGCTTCACTGGAGTAGTCAGAAACGACTGGAGAGGGAGTAGCCAGGAGCTGGAGGAGAATAGAAAGGCGTCCCTCCATCTGTTGGACTCGGAATTGGAGATCGCTCACCCCCTCCCTTAGCTCAAAAACTAAATCATGGAGTATAGCAGAGTGTTCACGCGACAGAGAGGTGGAAAGCTCCGGTGAATTATGGCGTGATGGCGGAGGAGAGAGGGAATGCTTGACGCGGTGAGAAGGCCGAGCTGGAGTCCAGAGGGTGTCCACAATGGCCAAGTTGTCCCGACCTGGAACAACAGAACCAGAGGGCAAAGAGGATGTGCGGGGGCGCCGTGGGTGCCAAGGAGAGCCCCGGCGGGGACGCATACGAAGGCGAGGCATGGCAGAACTCGTCTTCTGCAGAGGGTCTGCAGAGCCAAGGAAAATGACTAGAACTGCCCAAATAACCATGAAAATCACAGAGCGCTGGATGAAACCTCACCACCAAACGAAAATGCCGAGAGGGTGCTGCATATTGCGATACATGGATTCGGTCGAAGGAGATGGAGTTATTGCTCCTGCCATCGGCGATGAATGCACTTTAAAGCTCGGGAGTGATGGCTGTGTGGGGCACGAGCCGGGCACATGGCTCCGTGCCCCGCTGGCCGCCCCCTTCGTCCACCCTTTGCCAATTGGCCCATGATAGCACCCCATCCGGGGGTTGGCGAATCTTACTTATCCTTCATATGCCAACTATAAATGTTTGGCAACATTTTTGTAAAAATATTCAAATTTCTAAGGATTTTATATAGTTTGTATAAAAGTTTAGTGATTTTTAAGGTAAAATAATTTTATCCTATAGAATTTGGGCGAGTCATTTTTATAATAGCAAATATTTTTTTGGAAAAAACCATGGAAAATTATCCCATGAGAAAAATTTATCCCCTAAAATCATCCCTGATGTGGGGCCATATCAATTGTCAAAATTAGAGTTGGGAGAAAGTGGTAGAGTGGTCGATGATCATCTCACGGATGTTGACCTTTTTCATATTGAGGCTATTCCTAATTATATGTCAGAGATTTACCTATTCCTGACTATTGGTACTATGTTAGAGGGCTATTTCGTCACCCAAAAGAGGCACATCGTGGTTCGTGCAATGAACTATCAACCGATTGCAGGTCAACTCTACAAATTGGAACTGGATAATATCTTGCAACGCTATGTGCTCAACCATGAAATATTTGTTATTCTATGGGAATGTCATAGTGGAGTTGTGGGAGGACACATTGGTAGAAAGGAAATTGCTAGAAATATCATACAGGAAGGACTATGGTGGACAAAAATGCTTAAATATGATTGATCCTACGATGTATGCCAAAGAGTGGGGAAACCATCATGCCATGATGAATTTACTCTACACCATGTCTGTACACTACAAGCCTTTGAAAAATGGGTTGTTGATTTTATCGGTCCGATAAATCCTCCTGCTAATAATTCAAAGGAAAGATACATAATTACCGCAATTGATTACTTGAATCGATGGGATGAAGCAGAGGCTATTAAGGATTGTTCTATAGCCATCACAACATGGTTTATTTTTTAGAATGTTATTACCATATTTATTTGTCCTCGGAGCTTGACCAATGACCAAGGAGCCCACTTTCTCAGTGAGAATATAACGACACTTACAAGAGAATTGCCTATTCATCATCATAAGATCAGTCCCTATCATCTGCAGGCTAATGAAACAATAGAAGCATTTACTAAAATATTGAATATGGGGCTGACTAAATTCTATTTCACAAATCGAGATGAATGGGATGAGTGAGTTTCATATGTTCTATGGTCATACAATACTACCACGAAGTGATTAAAAATGTATACTCTATTTCAATTGGTATATGGTGGAGAAGAAATTGTGCCAGCTGAATTTCTCACCCCAATTTTATTCATTGTGAAAAATACTAAGATGACCAAAGATTCCTCACTTGTGGCGTGAGTTGACAAACTGATGGAACTTGGGGAAACTAGGTTCTTAGTATATTTTTACCAGACTATAGAGAAATCCCGACAAAAGGATTAGCATGATCGGCATATAAAGCGGAAATCATTTGCGCAAGATGACTTTGTGCTATTATATGACAACAAGTATAAGAAACATTTGGGAAAGCTCCAAATTCATTGGCTTGGTCCTTTTATAATTGCGAAAATCTGTGAAACTAGAGATATCAAATTTATTTTATACCTACATGGGTGAATGGAGAATGCCTAAAGCCCTACGTGTTTGCTATATAATTATAGTTTCGTTCCACTCCTTTTTTCTAGGAGTGAGTTAGTAAGTAGGATTTTCATATCTCTCTTTGTTTTATTTTCTTTCAATACATAGTGATGTGTTCTATGTTTACATACCTTTTTGCTTCGTTGTCCTATCCAATTCATCTAGCCCAGATATTGCCTCTATGGTTGGGGAGGTCATAGTCACATCTCCTCGTACTTAATGTTTCCGAAATTTGAATTATATTCCCTTGTGCCATCACATGGGTCATTAAAATCCATTAGTTCTTTTTTATTTACCCTGGCATCCCTACTTATCAGAGTCACATTAACTATTAAAAATTGTTCGTCATTTTTCCGATTCACTGCCAACATGCTCATTACTTTCTTGAGTTGATTTGATGTCAAGTTACCAAATTTATGCTTATGCAATTAGTTTCCAAATCATGTCATGGATTTTTCCACGTTCGATGGATTTAGTTGACATTAATACCCACTAGTATCACCTTGTCACATTCAATGCATGGCTGTCCTATCACCCTCCACAATTTTCTTATAAACATGCCTTTTGTTGATGGATCAATATTCTTGCATTTTCATCGTGCTAACTGTATACTTAGTCCTCACACCTAGTGAGCTATATGTGAATTTGTGTCTACGACCCCGTCCCCATGTTCACTTTGTTTATTTTCAAAATCCTGAGAGGATGGTTCACACTGTTGGTCAAGGGTATCTCCCCAGAGTTGTTGAACCAATAAAGGTAATTGTCCCCAATGAATTCATGGATCCATAGGTCCATATTATTGATGATATACATGAGAAGGTGGAACAAACTTGACTTGTGGATGTTGAATTTATAGATTCTTCTTAGTATCTGTTAATGGCCATCCATGCTGTCATGGAATGTACAGTATTTTCAACCAGAGAGATCCAATGGAAATGGAATCCAAAATTCTTTCCTTTCTTTGATAGTATGCTGCTGATTTTTGGGACTTACCAGTGTGTTTGGCACCACTGGGGAATTTTCCAAATGCACTGTTTTTTTATCATTTAGGTTGACAATAGTACACTCTGGCTTGAAAAATGATATCCTATCCATATCCATGATATCCACTAGTTGATAGGCTTGTTTATGGAAGGTCAAGACGTTACAAACATCTTCTAGGGGTTTGGGAAGCATGTCCAAAATAAGGGAGGTATAATCCTATATGAAAAATACGACTCTTGTCGAGAAGGATATGGTGTTGTGATCGAGCCCATTAATGATGAATAGATACAGTATACTTTCTATTTGATAGAAAGAGAGGTGATGAATAACTACACCAAGAATGAGTTTACGCTCGATGCAATAGTGATGGCTCCATTATCTAAGAATGGTCCACCATTGAATTGGTGTCAACACCTACTTACTAAGATGTCACAGGCCTATGCATATGTCCATGAATGGACCACACATTTTATATATGCGTACTTTCTCATTTATTTCTCAATGTGGAAATGGCACCCACCACAAGGTTGACAACTCACCACTAGCTTCGATTACTGAATCACCAAGTTGTTTGATCCATGGCATGCCTGGAATTTGGTCAGCATTGTTGCAACTCACAATGCTACTTTTGAACAGTGGAAAAATGGCATGGTTAATGTCATGAAGCAACTTAGGATTCCTCAGGTGATCCTTAACATACCCACCACATTTTGTTTGATATGAGTCAGGACTATAATTTTGTGTGAACATTAGGTGCGACACCTACACTATTTCATATGATACCTCTCCCATTCTACTTGTATGCAGTAGTGTTTGAAAAGGAGGTGACAAATTGGTTGGTTTTCGTCAGGATAGAGATGTCATCAGGTATCTCCTATACCATGCCAACAACTTCAGAGAGGTCTTCTCCAATGCAAACATCCTTCTTTCTCCAAGGAAGGGGGTGATGAAGCTAATAAGGAAGCACTGCCAAAAAGGCCACTGCATATTCCATTCTATTTGATCCCAGATGAAGTAATAATATTGGGTAAGCAACTTCATGACCTTCTTACTTATGCATTCAATTTAAAGAAACAACAGACTAGTTATCCATCCAAGTTCGTAGTTGACTATGTCATCACAAATGCCATCCCCATTTCTTCCCATCCACCTCACTCCCCCATCATCACTCATTATTCCACCCTGGCCTCCCACTAAGCTTCCCTTTGAGTTTTCCACCCCATCCACACCCCCTATAATACATATTATTGACTACACTCTAGTGAACATCCAATCTACCATAATTGTTGAGGAGGCCACTAATCCACATAATGACAAGAATACCAATATCTCATGTATGCATTCATAATCCCCTTATCATAATAAATTTGAGATGGTCTTTCCAGAGTCTACAGACCCTTTTTCCACAACTATTTGTACCACTACTCCATTTCCATCCACTTTCCCTTAGGTTCCATAGGTCCAGGTCCCTTGGATGCAACCCCATAAAAAATCTCTCATTTACAGACAAATATAGGACCCAAGAAACAAGTCCTAATGGAAAAGGACCCTATGAAAGAAGAGAATCAAATGGAGTAAGATTTGATGGATACCTAAGGTGACACATAGTCATCGCACAACATGACCTCGGTCAAAGAGTAATTTGCACCAATGTTGCAGTACCCACAAGATCTATTTGGAACATACAATGGTGCTTTCCACACTTCCACCATAAGTACAAGACCATGTTGCATGCAACTTTAGATCTCACTCACCTACGCTAGAGGCTAGTGGTACCTCCAATTTTTATGAGAACTCTATCGCAAGTGGTCAACTTCTTACTTCTCATTTGCATTTGAATCCATCTACCACTAGTGGGGAGCTATCCACAATGGATACCCCTTATACCTTGCATCTAATTTGTGCTTCCACTTACCAATTAGAGCAAAGAATCACCATAGTTGAGCACAATAATCAAGAGATCACACAATGATAAAATAATTTGCAAGAGGTTTTCATAACTTCCACTGCAGCTATGGCACATGAGCAGAACTTGTAGGTACAATATGAGGCTACTGTCCGAGCCATGCCCGAAAAATTCCTTAGGGTATGGCCTACTTTTCAATACATGGCTCCTAACCTTCTGGAGGACATTGTCCCAATTGTGCCAATTGAAAAGGAGAACCTTATAACAGACACATGGATGCAACTGTTAGACAAAACAAAATATCTCCAACACTAGTTGAATGCCATCTAGCTTAAGGAAAAGGAGCAACTTGAAGAGCTCCTACAAAAGCTTCAACATGCAGGTTGAGGAGGATGCCAATTCCAAATCCTCTATTCATAGGAGGACCAAAGAGTGTCTTCGACTCTTCAATATGTTCATGGACTAGGTTGGATTGTTGGAACAACAAAATAATATTGCCAAAGCATTGCACACCAGGTTTAAGAAAATGCATGCAAAATATTGGGCCATTGCTGACTCTATAGAGAAATCAACTAAATGTTTTGAGATCCAAGTTGAGGATAAATTCCTAGATTCCATGGATGAGGTTAATAGAGCTGCATAGAACACACTTTGGTAGTTCAGGCCTAGCATCCATACTGAGTACATTTTTCTTCAACAGTTGGACTCACTGGTTGACACAGAGTGGAATGCATTGTTGGCCACTTAGATTAAGGTGCCTGATGTTAAATATGCATAGGAATTTGTTTTAGGTTCCTTTATTTTGGAAAGGAAATGACAGTATAGGGTATCACACTATGACATTTTTTGCGAGCAAGCCCTTTCCATTGTATCGGAGTTAGTCCCTTCGTTTGAAGGTGACCACAAGAAACCAGAAGAAGTTTGACTCAAGACGAGTCAAATATTGTGTTTGGGGGCTATTGGGCCCTTCATTTTGAAGAACACCAATTTTTTTGGAAGTATATAAGTGTTTTGGAACAATATAGCACACTAGGAGTGGATCCAAGTGGTAGAAAGCGTTGTGTCAATGTGCTAGCAGGGAAAAAGTCACGAGTCAGCTGGAAAAAGAAACAGAAAGAACTTGAACCTTTGAAAACATTCCAGAAAGAAACCCAATCAATAAATCACAATGACAAAATCAAGAAGAAAACAAATTTTCACATAAAATATATAAATCATGGACCTATTTAATAGGTTGGGGTTAGTTGTTGTTGGTTGTTGTTGGTTTTGGGTTTTTGTTGTGATTGAGCATTATTGAGTCATTCTCTTGTTCAATCATTAAATATTTCTACATGTTACTATGATAAGCCACTGTAAAGGAGAGATATGAATGAACTGCAACTGCACATAAGTTGAGAGTCTAGATTGAATCTCTCATTACTGACTCAATTGTATAAGTCTTGACACAAAGGAAATAACTCCATGTATGATAAATTTGCGATAAGATAATATATGTTAGATTACTTGGGTACCAAAAAAATTTCGTTGTGTGGATGAAGGTATGGTTTATTTCCTATGAAATCTATCCTATTCTCCCTAACAAATATTGTGTTACTCTTTAAACAAGATTCCTTTATGTATGTGTTTACCTTAATGTTGTGCAAAACAGATTGTTCAATGATTTGATTGGTCTAATACTTCTAATGTTATGATATCTTTACATTGAAGTATGGGACTATATTGTATTACACCATAATTGATGGTGTTTCCTCCTTAAATCTCTTTATCACACATGTCTCGGCAACACTTCAGGTGATACCTCCTTCCCTTGTGGAATTTTGAATATGCTAGTGCGACTAGAATACAATGGTACCTTTGTTGGTAACCTCTGAGAACTCGGTCTCCAATTTTGTGCAAACAGTGAAAATAATGTATCTACTTCAGTTTGGGCCTGCTTGATGCTCATGAATGAGTATGATCTGACCCGTAGTGCTAACGACGACCAAATAACCTTCTTATAATGATATAGTTCTCCCCCGACTCCATGGATCACACTTTCATATGTGATATCCTAGAGGACTAATCTGTTGAGCACAAATATTGGGAGAAAATGGGGAGATTTTGTAGATCTATATACCCTTATGTAAGTTTTGTGCTCCATGAGGTACCAACATCCAATATTCTGGATTATTTCTAATGCTTTATAGGTCATACAAAGAACTAAAGCACTGAGGATGAGCTCATAGATAGGTTCCAAGAAGTGATCATAGATCCTGTGACAATCAATTTTGTATTTGTGATCTGAGAGAACGTTGTAGTAGATATGTACAGGGGGTTCAGCTGGCTACCAAGCCCAAATTAATTTTGGGATATTGACGGTGCACACACATCATATCCAACAAGGAAGAGAACATGTGAAATCTTGGGAATTTTTCAAGAGAAGTTTCCTTAAAAACACTGATAGATTCTCATAGGGTCATTGATATGATGTAAGCCCAATTGAATGACACCCTTCATCAACATAGTAGTATATCAGAGGCATCAGGGATAAAGTTAATTTAGAAGAATATTGTTCCCCATAAATCCTACATATCATCACCACAATGTATTGATATGGCATTCTTATCAAAGTGGTTGGATATTTTCCAAACAGTTTGAGCTTGAATGTTTTATCTAGCTTGTACCATATTTTGAATAGATCCTTCACCTTGTGTGGGAAATTATTGATGTACTACTCTTAGGCCTAACCCCAATTGTAAATGTATAGATAGGCCATCGATCCAATATATTTTGGGCTAAAGTTCCATTGAAAATATGTTTTGAGGCCAAAGTTTCTATGTGGTTATTAGGATAGAGAGCCCAGAATGATAAAAATCTAGAAAGCATATCATTATCATATGTAATCACACCTATATTGTTAATAAAAATACATCAATTCTATAGACTAACTAGACAAAATAGTATGGGGGGGTAAACTTCACTGGAAGGGAACAAGGGGGATAAGAGTCTGGGAAGAGGATAAGCTAAGGGGGCTTAAGTCCAAGGGAATATTATATTAAAATTTCCCCAATTCAATTATATATTATTTTATCCTGAGTTAATTGTGAAGGTTTAATCTATTATTAGGTTTCTTTTCAATTTACTAGATAACCATAACATAGATAGGATCACTAAGAGAAACACAATCACAAAATACACAACATTTATCCTAGGAAACCCTTGTGGGGGAGAAAACCCAGCAAAACATTCCTTAATATAGATAGCCAATACAATGCTAAGACAATAAACCAAACACTAGAGAATATTCTCTATTGTTCAATGCACCTCTCTCTTCCTTATTCTCCCAACTGTAACTACCAGACTTGCGCATTGAGCGAGTGAATGAGTGAGTGATCAAAAGAGGCGCTCGCTTCCTTTATTTATGCAAAATGGCAAGACATGGAAATTTGTCTCTTCACTGGGCATGACCGACTTGTCTTCTTAGTGGTTAAAACCACTTCAATTATCCTGGGGGACGACTTCTCAATTTTCATAATATATTTAGGTTTTGACTAATTCATAAAAGGGGATTTGGTCAATTACAATGCTCGACATGATCAATCCATAAAAGGGGATTGATATAATGAATAATAACTCAATAATAAATAGAATACTCTTTGCAGTTACAATATTTCAACACTCCCCCTTAACAAGAAGGGTATTATACAATATCACCAGGAGAGAGAGAGAGAGAGGGAAACAACATCAACAACATCTGGAACACTGAATGGAATATATATAAATCATTGAAAGTTGTTCTCATCATCAATATCATCATCCACAATAGATAGCTAGAATGACATCAACATCATCTGCATCAACATGGATTAGTATAACACTAATACATCATCATCAATAACAACACAAGGTTGATACAACATCATCAACAACAATATTACAAAACAAAGGCTGGAGCATCAACAACAACATCAACATCACAACATGAAGGCTGGAGCATCATCAACAATAACAACATCACAACACGAAGGTTGGAGCATAATCAACAACACTAGAATCACAAAACAAAGGATGGAGCATCATCAACATGAACACTAGGCTGGAAATCTTCAGCACAAATCTGGCATCTCAACAACATCAACACGAAGATGAAAATCTTTAGCACAAGGCTGGCATAAAAAAAAAAAAAACATGAAGCTGGAAATATTCAGCACAAGGCTGACATCACAACAACATCAACATGAAGCTGGAAATCTTCATCACAAGGTTGGAATCACAACAACATCAGCATGAAGCTAGAAATATTCATCACAAGGATGGCATCAACACTACTCTCCCTTTCGAAGGAGTTCCTTTTGGAGTACACCAAGATTATCTCGAAAGTGCTCAGACTTTACACGAGAAAGAGGATTTTTCAACACATCAACAACTTGTTCATCCTTTCTAACATACTGGATCTTTATGGCTCCTCTCTTCACCATATCATAGATGTAATGATATCAGATCTCTATGTGTTTTGACTTGTCATGGAACACATGGTTCTCTGTCATCTTTATGCAACTCTGGTTATCACATAGGATCATGGTTACTTCCATCTCTAGATCGAATAGACCTATCAACAAATTTTGAAGCCATATGGATTCACAACTAGCGGAACATGCAAAAATGTACTTTTCTTTTGTCATGCTGAGAGAATTTCTTTTGTCATTCCTACTTTGCCAATAGATCATGGATGTCCCCAGACTAAAAAAACATCCTGAGGTGCTCTTTCTGTCAAAGACCCTTCCAGCCCAATATGAATAGGTATAACCACTCAGTATGACGTCACAATCTCCATTATAGATAATACCACAATCTAATGTACCCTTAAGGTACCTCATCACATGTTTTTAAGGAACTAGGTGAAGACGTCTAGGCTCTACTAGAAATTGAATCAAGGTGTTCATAGTAAAACATATATTTGTCCTGGTGTTCGTCATATACATCAACGATCCAATGATCTATCTGTAGAGTGTAGAATCAATCAATTATGACGAAGTGTCAACCAAGAGCTTCAAATTTGTTTCCATGGGTGTATTCACGAATTTTCACTCGAACATATCAAATATCTTTAGTATTTCAATTACATACTTCCCTTGGTTAAGGAAGATCTTCTCTGGGATCTGCTAGACCTCAAGACCTAGGAAATAGTGCATTAGTCCAAGGTCTTTCATCTCAAATTCTATTGTGAGCTTCTTCTTACAATCAATGATGACCTTTTCTTCTCTAGTTAATAATAATTCATCCACATACAACAACAATATAACAAGATCATCATTCATAACCTTGAAGTAAAGGTTAGAATAAACTTTACTCTTGGTAAATCCCAAGATCGTCAGGAAACTATCAATCCTTCCATACCAATCTCTTTGAGCTTACCTCAATCCATACAGAGACTTCTTCAACTTGTAGACATGAGTCTTCATGTCTTCAACTTCAAACCCTTGAGTTTTTTCTATATACACTTCTTCTTTAATGACACCATTGAAGATAGATATTTTTACGTCAATATGGTGTAACTTCCACTTCATCTTGACTGTAAGAGCTATGATGGTTTTGATTGAACTGTATATGGCTATAGGAGAAAATGTCTCGTCATAGTCAATGCCTTCCTTTTGAGAAAATCCACGAGAAACAAAAATTTCTTTGTGTTTCTCAATACTTCCATCAACAACATGTTTTATTTTGAAAATCCATTTGGAAGATACCACATCCTTGCTCTTTGGTTTAGGAACTTTTCCCATACATCATTATTTATAATGGATTGGTATTCTTCTGTCATGCCATATGACCATTCTTTCTTCTGAATAGATTCTTCAAAGCAAGTAGGATCCTTCTCTAAGAGATCACACATCAAATCCATATAACTAGATAATGGCTTGGGTTCTTTACTTGTCTCATGGTTCCTTTGGGGTCACCATACTTCTATCCATATTGAATAAGTTCCCTTGCCCAGGATGGATTTCTCTTATGGGAGGTCATCATATAGGTAGGTTCTTGAGATTCTATTATATTATGATCTTTTATAATCTCCTCATCAGGGGAAGTTATGACTTCCCTCACTGGTTCCACAACTCTGGAAACCATAGGTTCTTCTTCATATACTTCTTCAAGATGACATATTCTTGATTTATTGAGTGTTGCATCTTCATCAAAGGTTACATCCCTACTGATATCAATATGATGGTAACCTAGTATATAAACTTTGAAGGCCTTGGAGACCTCACAGTATCCAACAAATAATCCCTTCTTTCCTAAAGGGTCCATCTTGGTTCTCTTCTCTTTCATAATGTGTACAAATACTAGATAAACAAATACTTTGAGATGGTTTACTTTTGGTTTCTTTCTGGAGAACATCTCTTTAGGGGTCTTGAACCCAAGTGCACTATGGGACAATATTTTTTGTACATATACTGATGTTTATGCTACTTCTTCCCATAAGTGCATTGGAAGATCTTGATCATGGATCATGGTCTTCACTGCTTCCATTATAGTTATGTTCTTTCTTTCTTCTACACCATTTTGTTGAGGATTGTAGGGAGTGGTGAGCTCCGTCTTGATCTCAGAATCTTTGTAAAATTTTGCAAACTCTTTTGAGGTGTATTCTCCTCCATTATCTAACCTGAATATCTTGATATTTATTTCAGAGAGATTCTCTATCAAGGCTTTGAATTCCTTGAATTTACTGAACACTTCATCTTTTGATTTCAAAAAGTAAACCTAGGATTTGCGAGAATAGTCATCAATAAAAGACACATAGTATACATACCCATTGATGGAGGTTGATGGAATTGGGCCACATACATCTAAGTGAATGAGATCTAGGACTCCTTTTGCTTTACTGTCTCTCTTCGGGAAAGGGTTCTTGATGTTCTTTCCTTGTGCACATATGTTGCACACACCTTCATGGTCAACCTTGAATTCTGGTAGACCTATGACTACCTTTATTAAATATGGTAATGCTTTGTAGTTGATGTGAGCTAGTCTTCTATGCCAAATTTCACATGGATTCTCAATGAAATGGGTCAAGGTTGCTTCTGAGTGACCCTTTAGCTTATACAAGCCACCTTCTTCTTTTCCAATAACAATTACAATTGCTTCTTCCATGGTTTTTCCTTTGGGCCACATAAGAACTTCTCCATCTATGAAGGCAACTCTGAATCCTTTCTTATCTAAAGCTAAGATAGAGAGTAAGTTCTTTGTCAAACCTAGTACATATAGTACATACTTCATCTTCATTGGGGTTCCTGAATCAAGTTTGTAATTTGATTCTCCTACTCCTTTGATAGGGTATTGATAATCATATCCAAGTGTAACTTTCTGGGGAAACTTATTTTCTGTAAGGAAAGAGAGAATGTCTCTTTGAGCCAAGTGTCCTCACCAGGTGACATTGATCCTGAGAGGGCAAAGATTGTCTTCAATATGTTCTTTTATCATCTTTGTGGGTGGCTCTTCATCTTCAACTATATGGGCATGGTGCCTCTTGTTTCTCTTATTGTATTCTTATCGTATAGCTGGAAAATTATTATCAATATGTCCCATATTGTTACAATGGTAACATTGGTAGGATGAGAAATCTCTTTCTCTTCTTTGACCTTTATGAAACTTCTGGAATCTCCTTGGAGGGTGAGATTCTTTATGTATGAATTTGTTTTGGGGGTGAGAATCCTCATGAGTTTCCATTTTGGAAGTAAGACCTCTTTCTTCCTCCTTTAGTATGCATAGCTAGGGCTTGATATTCATCTCTTTATAGTAATGCTTCTCAGTTAACTACTCTTGTTTCTTCTTGAACACATTCTTCCCAAAGACCGTCAAAGTTTAATTTCTCCTTTCTGGCACAAATAGTTTGGAAGAATGCATCCCAAGTTCTTGTGAGACCATTAAGGTTTTTCATTATAATTTCTTATTCATCTAGAGCATCACCAATTGCTTCTAGATGTTCTTTGAATTGTGATATTCTAGAGAAATATTCCTAAATTGTTTCTCCTTTCTGCATCCGTGTAATTTTGAGTTGAGTTCTTAGATTAATCTTCTGATTGATGTTATTTCCTTCACAAAATCTGGTTAGGGCATCAAAAATTTCTTTTGGAGTCTTATTTGAAGCCACTTGAGGAATCAAGTGATATTTAATGAGATCTGCAATGATTCTCTTGGCCCTAACTGTGTCCTTTTGGTGTTTTTCTTTAGCTGCAACATTGTCAGGTTCTGGTACATCTTATTTAATTAATATTGCTAGGTCATTCTATTCAAGAATGATTGCAATCCTATACTTCTAGGCATGGAATTTTTCCATACCTTCTATATTGTCAACAAGCTTAGTGCTTGCAAACATATTTACTTGGAGCTAGGAAAATGTCCAAAAATTGAAAATGCTCATAATTTAATTTTGAACTTACTAGGAGGTGCGCTTGGCTGAGGCAAGTAGCCTGGTGCAGACAGATTTCGCAAAATCTAAATTTTTCCCTTTCAAACTTGACCAGTGGAATTCTAGACTTGTACTTCTGGTACTAGTTCTGGTTTCCTGGTTTTCTGGTACTTCTGGTTTTCTGGTACCAATGAAAACTAGGGTTTCACTTTATGGAAGTTCTATACACTGAAAAAGTGTGTTGAATGTGCCAAAGAGTTCCCTAGGCTAGGGCGCACATTTCTAGATGATTTTTAGGATGAAATTACTCTTCAATAAAATCCCTAATTTTCTTGTACGACAACAATGACTCTTTTTTATTGATCTAGTGAAATATCCTCTCTTTAGCTTAGCTTTGATACTATGTTAAGGTTTAAGATATTTTTAGGTTTCTTTTCAATTTACTAGCTAACCATAGCATATATAGGATCACTGAGAGAAACACAATCACAAGATACACAACATTTATCCTGGGAAACCCTCACGGGGGAGAAAACCCAACAAAAACTTCCTTAATATAGATATCCAATACAATGCCAAGAAAATAAACCAAACACTAGAGAATATCCTCTACTGAGAAATGCGCTTCTCTCTTCCTTATTCTCATAATTATAGCTACCAGACTTGCGCATTGAGTGAGAGAATGAGTAAGTGATCAAATGAGGCATTGGATTCCTTTATTTATACAAAATGGCAAGAGATGGAAAGGTGTCTCTTCACTAGGCAGTGCATACTTTTCTTCTTAGTGGTTAAAATCACTTTAATTAGCCTGGGAACCGACTTCTCAATTTGCATAATATATTTAAGGTTTGACCAATCCACAAAAGGGGATTTGGTCAATTACAATGCCCACCATGATCAGTCCACAAAAGGGTATTGATATAAGGAATAATAACTCAATAATAAATAGAATACTCTTTGTAGTTACAATATTTCAACACTACTAAGGTGGGGGAATGTACCACAAGTGGGCCTGAGGTAGCTCCCAACATGACAAGTGTCAAGGTTGGAACATGCACATACATTGTGGGAATATACTATAATTTCCAATTATTATTCCCATCATTCTCTCCTACCATCCTTACCTTCCTACATCCATCAACCATATATGTACTTGGAAATATTTAGATTTTTTGGTAGCCAGTAAAACCCGGGTAATCTGAGTTGAAGAAGTAGGTTGTTAGGATTTTGAGTACTCAGAAGAAGCGTGTTGTCAGGCCCTTCAATCTCTCTGGGTGAGAGGAATTATATGATTTTTTCCTTGGATGTTGGGAAATAGCTACAGACCTCTAAGAAGTTTTATATGGCATACTACTAAATCCCTAGAAGGTAAGTGGGGTAGTCGAAGGATAGTTGAGCATATAAGGGGCACACTTCCTTGGGTGGGAAAAGCTATGGGAAATGAGAGGTTGTAAGATAGTTGTAGTATTTGGAGCCATTGCATGAGTGTTAGTTTTTTATTAAACCTTATATTGGATATGATTCCTTTACCCAAGAGGAGTTTTATCCCCAGCTCGAGGGCGACCTGGTGTAAAAATTTGATGATCAATAATGTCTATGGTTGGGAGGAAAGTCTAAGGTATGCACACAATTTGTGGTTCATTCATAAGATAAGTGTATACTATGTGTTTGTTTTACATGTTATGTTTTTATCTATGATATTTATTTTGTGGGTTTTCTATTATAATTACGTTTGTGAATTTTGTTTGTTAGAAAATGCATCTATGTTCATATGAAGATCGTTTTAATTTTAATTGATTGATATCATAGAGGTAGTAATTTTGCGTGGTATTTCCCAAGTTAGGGATGGGGATGCTAAATTTTGGTATCATAGCTCAAGGTTCAAAACCGAGCCCGCATGGGCCAAATATAAAGAATAAAAGTGAAATTTGCAAAGTATGTCTGCACACTATTTGACTGAATGTCAAAAAGGGATATCTGCAAAAATTTTTTATGAAATTACTGGAGATAAATTTGGAAATAATTCATGGGTAATTCGATGGAATTGAACCCAGGAATTCAAAATATCCAATTAATTCCTTTGTTGGGAATATTCAAGGTGTAATTGGGTGAAATTTGGAGGTTATAATACAATTGTGGCAGAATTGGGAGAAATTGAAAAAAAAGAAGCTTGAATTTCTACATTTAAATTTATGGGGAACTTGAAAAAGGACGGTCAAATTTCATGCTCAAA
This sequence comes from Picea engelmannii, assembly GCA_009831015.1. NCBI lineage: Eukaryota > Viridiplantae > Streptophyta > Pinopsida > Pinales > Pinaceae > Picea > Picea engelmannii. The sequence goes on along the minus strand of ML789855.1, from coordinate 775,451 downwards.
GGTTGATTGGGTTATCATAGAGACAAAATTGGTTGTACTAAAATTATTTCAGAGCTTCAATCGTGATGGTAAGAAGAAACGTCAATTTTGGGCATGATTGGAGAAATAGAAAAATTTGGAAAAACTGGAAAAACTGGAAAAACTGGAAAATTTTGGTTATTTTTTCGTACGGTGACATCAAATTGACATGTGGTCCATGTGTCATCTTTCGTGGTAAAGGGGTGATGTGTAATTACATGGTGGTAGGTACATAATGGTGATTGGTAACAGGTGTTCCAGGTGGCAGGTGAGCTAGAGCCACAGTGGTGGGCGCATGCTCACCTACAAAACCTTGACTCCATACTTACAAAACCATGATGTGGGGGTCCTCTAGTGGTTTTGGAAACCACTAGGAGGTGGTTTTAATACACTAGTATGTTGAAACATCGACAGAAAGGAAACCATCATTTTCCACTGTGGACCCCCCTTTGTTAATGTTTGGTAGGTCAAGGGCTCACGATGCAATGGAAATCGTTGATCGTCATCGACACCCTCCAACACTCTGCTATTTGATCAAACGAGTGAGAAAATCCATGTGTTCGGTAGAATGGGTGAGGTATGGGGCCCGCTCATCCCTATGATGCAATGAATAGGTGCCACATGGAAATACATTATCGGGCCCTAAGGATAGGAGGAAGAGGGGATATAGGAGGAATATTGAGGCTACGAGGCAGGTCGACATAGTCAAACACTAACATGGTGTAACCTTTGGGTGCCAGGTGGACCCAAGATTCCACTTCAACATCCCATTCAGTGTAATTTAATCGAAATTCTCATAAATTAGTAAAAAAATGGTTAGAAAATTGGTATTTTCAAGTCGTTTAAATTACAGGCCATTTTCAGAGGCATAAACAACATTTTTAGAAGTCATTTTTTTATGAAAATGTATGTCCTAAAGGATATACAATTTATACAAGTAAAATGAGAACTGAAAGAGATATTTCTAATGAGATAAATTGTTCCTCAAATGGATCTTGTATGAAGAAGTTACAGGCCAGACAATGCAAGGTAATTTTTTTGTATACCAATTCACTCTCGAGACCATAACGTCCTGCTCAAAATTTGTATTTGATCATAGGAGTAGTAGATTGTAATATCCTGAGCCATAGAATACAAAAAATTATTTAGATTCAGAATTTGGGTGTTTAAAAATGCATGGGAGGAGGAATAAGAATCGTGTAGCATTCAATATTAAAACAGGTTAATTATCCAAAAATTCAACAGGATGTAACTATCAGCTTGGAGCTTAGAAGAAGGTGAAAATTGGCGAGATTGTCAAAAATACAAAGGAGCTAGTGTAAAGGATGCATGGACATAGACAAAAGTGCACCTATTTGAAAGTTGCACAAAAGGAGAAAATGGGTAATGATTAAATGGCCATAACTTTCTACTCAAGACTCCAAACTGATCAAGAAAGTAGTTGTTGGAAAGGTCTTAGATAAATAAGTCTAGATACTCAACCATAAATTTGAATTGAACTAAATAATTAAAAATAATGGATAAATAGTATTACCGGTGTATTTAAAAGGTAGAATGGTGCATAAATTGATAGATTTGTTAAATTATTGTGGTATAACAAATCCTATTGCATGCACATTTTGCAAAGTTAAGGGAAAATAGAATAGAACAAGATTAGAATATGGACCTGAGTCATGGAATAAGCACATAGGACTTACAACCATGAGGATGAATTGAAGGGGTTGTGTGTGAACATGGGTAATGCAGGGACATAATCAAATGGGCATGGAGAAGGAAAAGAAGAAAATATGAATTTGGTGGCGACTATAAACAATATGCAAAGAGATGTCAAGAGTTATAAATATGATAATGAGAGGATTATGAAATACAAAGAGAATTAATATGGTTTCAACATCAAGTTGTTTCATATCTTGGACAAAATAGAGAAGAAAATGGAAAAGGAGACATAATCAAGCAAGTCAATGAGTGTTGGCCCTCGACCAAGTTTTGGAGAACCTTGGTTGTGTTTGACCATTTTTGGGACTTTGATAGGTTGTTTGAAGATGGAGTGCCCAGG
>ML789855.1:741029-768697 GCA_009831015.1 Picea engelmannii | reverse complement strand
AACACTGATAGATTCTCATAGGGTCATTGATATGATGTAAGCCCAATTGAATGACACCCTTCATCAACATAGTAGTATATCAGAGGCATCAGGGATAAAGTTAATTTAGAAGAATATTGTTCCCCATAAATCCTACATATCATCACCACAATGTATTGATATGGCATTCTTATCAAAGTGGTTGGATATTTTCCAAACAGTTTGAGCTTGAATGTTTTATCTAGCTTGTACCATATTTTGAATAGATCCTTCACCTTGTGTGGGAAATTATTGATGTACTACTCTTAGGCCTAACCCCAATTGTAAATGTATAGATAGGCCATCGATCCAATATATTTTGGGCTAAAGTTCCATTGAAAATATGTTTTGAGGCCAAAGTTTCTATGTGGTTATTAGGATAGAGAGCCCAGAATGATAAAAATCTAGAAAGCATATCATTATCATATGTAATCACACCTATATTGTTAATAAAAATACATCAATTCTATAGACTAACTAGACAAAATAGTATGGGGGGGTAAACTTCACTGGAAGGGAACAAGGGGGATAAGAGTCTGGGAAGAGGATAAGCTAAGGGGGCTTAAGTCCAAGGGAATATTATATTAAAATTTCCCCAATTCAATTATATATTATTTTATCCTGAGTTAATTGTGAAGGTTTAATCTATTATTAGGTTTCTTTTCAATTTACTAGATAACCATAACATAGATAGGATCACTAAGAGAAACACAATCACAAAATACACAACATTTATCCTAGGAAACCCTTGTGGGGGAGAAAACCCAGCAAAACATTCCTTAATATAGATAGCCAATACAATGCTAAGACAATAAACCAAACACTAGAGAATATTCTCTATTGTTCAATGCACCTCTCTCTTCCTTATTCTCCCAACTGTAACTACCAGACTTGCGCATTGAGCGAGTGAATGAGTGAGTGATCAAAAGAGGCGCTCGCTTCCTTTATTTATGCAAAATGGCAAGACATGGAAATTTGTCTCTTCACTGGGCATGACCGACTTGTCTTCTTAGTGGTTAAAACCACTTCAATTATCCTGGGGGACGACTTCTCAATTTTCATAATATATTTAGGTTTTGACTAATTCATAAAAGGGGATTTGGTCAATTACAATGCTCGACATGATCAATCCATAAAAGGGGATTGATATAATGAATAATAACTCAATAATAAATAGAATACTCTTTGCAGTTACAATATTTCAACACTCCCCCTTAACAAGAAGGGTATTATACAATATCACCAGGAGAGAGAGAGAGAGAGGGAAACAACATCAACAACATCTGGAACACTGAATGGAATATATATAAATCATTGAAAGTTGTTCTCATCATCAATATCATCATCCACAATAGATAGCTAGAATGACATCAACATCATCTGCATCAACATGGATTAGTATAACACTAATACATCATCATCAATAACAACACAAGGTTGATACAACATCATCAACAACAATATTACAAAACAAAGGCTGGAGCATCAACAACAACATCAACATCACAACATGAAGGCTGGAGCATCATCAACAATAACAACATCACAACACGAAGGTTGGAGCATAATCAACAACACTAGAATCACAAAACAAAGGATGGAGCATCATCAACATGAACACTAGGCTGGAAATCTTCAGCACAAATCTGGCATCTCAACAACATCAACACGAAGATGAAAATCTTTAGCACAAGGCTGGCATAAAAAAAAAAAAAACATGAAGCTGGAAATATTCAGCACAAGGCTGACATCACAACAACATCAACATGAAGCTGGAAATCTTCATCACAAGGTTGGAATCACAACAACATCAGCATGAAGCTAGAAATATTCATCACAAGGATGGCATCAACACTACTCTCCCTTTCGAAGGAGTTCCTTTTGGAGTACACCAAGATTATCTCGAAAGTGCTCAGACTTTACACGAGAAAGAGGATTTTTCAACACATCAACAACTTGTTCATCCTTTCTAACATACTGGATCTTTATGGCTCCTCTCTTCACCATATCATAGATGTAATGATATCAGATCTCTATGTGTTTTGACTTGTCATGGAACACATGGTTCTCTGTCATCTTTATGCAACTCTGGTTATCACATAGGATCATGGTTACTTCCATCTCTAGATCGAATAGACCTATCAACAAATTTTGAAGCCATATGGATTCACAACTAGCGGAACATGCAAAAATGTACTTTTCTTTTGTCATGCTGAGAGAATTTCTTTTGTCATTCCTACTTTGCCAATAGATCATGGATGTCCCCAGACTAAAAAAACATCCTGAGGTGCTCTTTCTGTCAAAGACCCTTCCAGCCCAATATGAATAGGTATAACCACTCAGTATGACGTCACAATCTCCATTATAGATAATACCACAATCTAATGTACCCTTAAGGTACCTCATCACATGTTTTTAAGGAACTAGGTGAAGACGTCTAGGCTCTACTAGAAATTGAATCAAGGTGTTCATAGTAAAACATATATTTGTCCTGGTGTTCGTCATATACATCAACGATCCAATGATCTATCTGTAGAGTGTAGAATCAATCAATTATGACGAAGTGTCAACCAAGAGCTTCAAATTTGTTTCCATGGGTGTATTCACGAATTTTCACTCGAACATATCAAATATCTTTAGTATTTCAATTACATACTTCCCTTGGTTAAGGAAGATCTTCTCTGGGATCTGCTAGACCTCAAGACCTAGGAAATAGTGCATTAGTCCAAGGTCTTTCATCTCAAATTCTATTGTGAGCTTCTTCTTACAATCAATGATGACCTTTTCTTCTCTAGTTAATAATAATTCATCCACATACAACAACAATATAACAAGATCATCATTCATAACCTTGAAGTAAAGGTTAGAATAAACTTTACTCTTGGTAAATCCCAAGATCGTCAGGAAACTATCAATCCTTCCATACCAATCTCTTTGAGCTTACCTCAATCCATACAGAGACTTCTTCAACTTGTAGACATGAGTCTTCATGTCTTCAACTTCAAACCCTTGAGTTTTTTCTATATACACTTCTTCTTTAATGACACCATTGAAGATAGATATTTTTACGTCAATATGGTGTAACTTCCACTTCATCTTGACTGTAAGAGCTATGATGGTTTTGATTGAACTGTATATGGCTATAGGAGAAAATGTCTCGTCATAGTCAATGCCTTCCTTTTGAGAAAATCCACGAGAAACAAAAATTTCTTTGTGTTTCTCAATACTTCCATCAACAACATGTTTTATTTTGAAAATCCATTTGGAAGATACCACATCCTTGCTCTTTGGTTTAGGAACTTTTCCCATACATCATTATTTATAATGGATTGGTATTCTTCTGTCATGCCATATGACCATTCTTTCTTCTGAATAGATTCTTCAAAGCAAGTAGGATCCTTCTCTAAGAGATCACACATCAAATCCATATAACTAGATAATGGCTTGGGTTCTTTACTTGTCTCATGGTTCCTTTGGGGTCACCATACTTCTATCCATATTGAATAAGTTCCCTTGCCCAGGATGGATTTCTCTTATGGGAGGTCATCATATAGGTAGGTTCTTGAGATTCTATTATATTATGATCTTTTATAATCTCCTCATCAGGGGAAGTTATGACTTCCCTCACTGGTTCCACAACTCTGGAAACCATAGGTTCTTCTTCATATACTTCTTCAAGATGACATATTCTTGATTTATTGAGTGTTGCATCTTCATCAAAGGTTACATCCCTACTGATATCAATATGATGGTAACCTAGTATATAAACTTTGAAGGCCTTGGAGACCTCACAGTATCCAACAAATAATCCCTTCTTTCCTAAAGGGTCCATCTTGGTTCTCTTCTCTTTCATAATGTGTACAAATACTAGATAAACAAATACTTTGAGATGGTTTACTTTTGGTTTCTTTCTGGAGAACATCTCTTTAGGGGTCTTGAACCCAAGTGCACTATGGGACAATATTTTTTGTACATATACTGATGTTTATGCTACTTCTTCCCATAAGTGCATTGGAAGATCTTGATCATGGATCATGGTCTTCACTGCTTCCATTATAGTTATGTTCTTTCTTTCTTCTACACCATTTTGTTGAGGATTGTAGGGAGTGGTGAGCTCCGTCTTGATCTCAGAATCTTTGTAAAATTTTGCAAACTCTTTTGAGGTGTATTCTCCTCCATTATCTAACCTGAATATCTTGATATTTATTTCAGAGAGATTCTCTATCAAGGCTTTGAATTCCTTGAATTTACTGAACACTTCATCTTTTGATTTCAAAAAGTAAACCTAGGATTTGCGAGAATAGTCATCAATAAAAGACACATAGTATACATACCCATTGATGGAGGTTGATGGAATTGGGCCACATACATCTAAGTGAATGAGATCTAGGACTCCTTTTGCTTTACTGTCTCTCTTCGGGAAAGGGTTCTTGATGTTCTTTCCTTGTGCACATATGTTGCACACACCTTCATGGTCAACCTTGAATTCTGGTAGACCTATGACTACCTTTATTAAATATGGTAATGCTTTGTAGTTGATGTGAGCTAGTCTTCTATGCCAAATTTCACATGGATTCTCAATGAAATGGGTCAAGGTTGCTTCTGAGTGACCCTTTAGCTTATACAAGCCACCTTCTTCTTTTCCAATAACAATTACAATTGCTTCTTCCATGGTTTTTCCTTTGGGCCACATAAGAACTTCTCCATCTATGAAGGCAACTCTGAATCCTTTCTTATCTAAAGCTAAGATAGAGAGTAAGTTCTTTGTCAAACCTAGTACATATAGTACATACTTCATCTTCATTGGGGTTCCTGAATCAAGTTTGTAATTTGATTCTCCTACTCCTTTGATAGGGTATTGATAATCATATCCAAGTGTAACTTTCTGGGGAAACTTATTTTCTGTAAGGAAAGAGAGAATGTCTCTTTGAGCCAAGTGTCCTCACCAGGTGACATTGATCCTGAGAGGGCAAAGATTGTCTTCAATATGTTCTTTTATCATCTTTGTGGGTGGCTCTTCATCTTCAACTATATGGGCATGGTGCCTCTTGTTTCTCTTATTGTATTCTTATCGTATAGCTGGAAAATTATTATCAATATGTCCCATATTGTTACAATGGTAACATTGGTAGGATGAGAAATCTCTTTCTCTTCTTTGACCTTTATGAAACTTCTGGAATCTCCTTGGAGGGTGAGATTCTTTATGTATGAATTTGTTTTGGGGGTGAGAATCCTCATGAGTTTCCATTTTGGAAGTAAGACCTCTTTCTTCCTCCTTTAGTATGCATAGCTAGGGCTTGATATTCATCTCTTTATAGTAATGCTTCTCAGTTAACTACTCTTGTTTCTTCTTGAACACATTCTTCCCAAAGACCGTCAAAGTTTAATTTCTCCTTTCTGGCACAAATAGTTTGGAAGAATGCATCCCAAGTTCTTGTGAGACCATTAAGGTTTTTCATTATAATTTCTTATTCATCTAGAGCATCACCAATTGCTTCTAGATGTTCTTTGAATTGTGATATTCTAGAGAAATATTCCTAAATTGTTTCTCCTTTCTGCATCCGTGTAATTTTGAGTTGAGTTCTTAGATTAATCTTCTGATTGATGTTATTTCCTTCACAAAATCTGGTTAGGGCATCAAAAATTTCTTTTGGAGTCTTATTTGAAGCCACTTGAGGAATCAAGTGATATTTAATGAGATCTGCAATGATTCTCTTGGCCCTAACTGTGTCCTTTTGGTGTTTTTCTTTAGCTGCAACATTGTCAGGTTCTGGTACATCTTATTTAATTAATATTGCTAGGTCATTCTATTCAAGAATGATTGCAATCCTATACTTCTAGGCATGGAATTTTTCCATACCTTCTATATTGTCAACAAGCTTAGTGCTTGCAAACATATTTACTTGGAGCTAGGAAAATGTCCAAAAATTGAAAATGCTCATAATTTAATTTTGAACTTACTAGGAGGTGCGCTTGGCTGAGGCAAGTAGCCTGGTGCAGACAGATTTCGCAAAATCTAAATTTTTCCCTTTCAAACTTGACCAGTGGAATTCTAGACTTGTACTTCTGGTACTAGTTCTGGTTTCCTGGTTTTCTGGTACTTCTGGTTTTCTGGTACCAATGAAAACTAGGGTTTCACTTTATGGAAGTTCTATACACTGAAAAAGTGTGTTGAATGTGCCAAAGAGTTCCCTAGGCTAGGGCGCACATTTCTAGATGATTTTTAGGATGAAATTACTCTTCAATAAAATCCCTAATTTTCTTGTACGACAACAATGACTCTTTTTTATTGATCTAGTGAAATATCCTCTCTTTAGCTTAGCTTTGATACTATGTTAAGGTTTAAGATATTTTTAGGTTTCTTTTCAATTTACTAGCTAACCATAGCATATATAGGATCACTGAGAGAAACACAATCACAAGATACACAACATTTATCCTGGGAAACCCTCACGGGGGAGAAAACCCAACAAAAACTTCCTTAATATAGATATCCAATACAATGCCAAGAAAATAAACCAAACACTAGAGAATATCCTCTACTGAGAAATGCGCTTCTCTCTTCCTTATTCTCATAATTATAGCTACCAGACTTGCGCATTGAGTGAGAGAATGAGTAAGTGATCAAATGAGGCATTGGATTCCTTTATTTATACAAAATGGCAAGAGATGGAAAGGTGTCTCTTCACTAGGCAGTGCATACTTTTCTTCTTAGTGGTTAAAATCACTTTAATTAGCCTGGGAACCGACTTCTCAATTTGCATAATATATTTAAGGTTTGACCAATCCACAAAAGGGGATTTGGTCAATTACAATGCCCACCATGATCAGTCCACAAAAGGGTATTGATATAAGGAATAATAACTCAATAATAAATAGAATACTCTTTGTAGTTACAATATTTCAACACTACTAAGGTGGGGGAATGTACCACAAGTGGGCCTGAGGTAGCTCCCAACATGACAAGTGTCAAGGTTGGAACATGCACATACATTGTGGGAATATACTATAATTTCCAATTATTATTCCCATCATTCTCTCCTACCATCCTTACCTTCCTACATCCATCAACCATATATGTACTTGGAAATATTTAGATTTTTTGGTAGCCAGTAAAACCCGGGTAATCTGAGTTGAAGAAGTAGGTTGTTAGGATTTTGAGTACTCAGAAGAAGCGTGTTGTCAGGCCCTTCAATCTCTCTGGGTGAGAGGAATTATATGATTTTTTCCTTGGATGTTGGGAAATAGCTACAGACCTCTAAGAAGTTTTATATGGCATACTACTAAATCCCTAGAAGGTAAGTGGGGTAGTCGAAGGATAGTTGAGCATATAAGGGGCACACTTCCTTGGGTGGGAAAAGCTATGGGAAATGAGAGGTTGTAAGATAGTTGTAGTATTTGGAGCCATTGCATGAGTGTTAGTTTTTTATTAAACCTTATATTGGATATGATTCCTTTACCCAAGAGGAGTTTTATCCCCAGCTCGAGGGCGACCTGGTGTAAAAATTTGATGATCAATAATGTCTATGGTTGGGAGGAAAGTCTAAGGTATGCACACAATTTGTGGTTCATTCATAAGATAAGTGTATACTATGTGTTTGTTTTACATGTTATGTTTTTATCTATGATATTTATTTTGTGGGTTTTCTATTATAATTACGTTTGTGAATTTTGTTTGTTAGAAAATGCATCTATGTTCATATGAAGATCGTTTTAATTTTAATTGATTGATATCATAGAGGTAGTAATTTTGCGTGGTATTTCCCAAGTTAGGGATGGGGATGCTAAATTTTGGTATCATAGCTCAAGGTTCAAAACCGAGCCCGCATGGGCCAAATATAAAGAATAAAAGTGAAATTTGCAAAGTATGTCTGCACACTATTTGACTGAATGTCAAAAAGGGATATCTGCAAAAATTTTTTATGAAATTACTGGAGATAAATTTGGAAATAATTCATGGGTAATTCGATGGAATTGAACCCAGGAATTCAAAATATCCAATTAATTCCTTTGTTGGGAATATTCAAGGTGTAATTGGGTGAAATTTGGAGGTTATAATACAATTGTGGCAGAATTGGGAGAAATTGAAAAAAAAGAAGCTTGAATTTCTACATTTAAATTTATGGGGAACTTGAAAAAGGACGGTCAAATTTCATGCTCAAAGGTTGATTGGGTTATCATAGAGACAAAATTGGTTGTACTAAAATTATTTCAGAGCTTCAATCGTGATGGTAAGAAGAAACGTCAATTTTGGGCATGATTGGAGAAATAGAAAAATTTGGAAAAACTGGAAAAACTGGAAAAACTGGAAAATTTTGGTTATTTTTTCGTACGGTGACATCAAATTGACATGTGGTCCATGTGTCATCTTTCGTGGTAAAGGGGTGATGTGTAATTACATGGTGGTAGGTACATAATGGTGATTGGTAACAGGTGTTCCAGGTGGCAGGTGAGCTAGAGCCACAGTGGTGGGCGCATGCTCACCTACAAAACCTTGACTCCATACTTACAAAACCATGATGTGGGGGTCCTCTAGTGGTTTTGGAAACCACTAGGAGGTGGTTTTAATACACTAGTATGTTGAAACATCGACAGAAAGGAAACCATCATTTTCCACTGTGGACCCCCCTTTGTTAATGTTTGGTAGGTCAAGGGCTCACGATGCAATGGAAATCGTTGATCGTCATCGACACCCTCCAACACTCTGCTATTTGATCAAACGAGTGAGAAAATCCATGTGTTCGGTAGAATGGGTGAGGTATGGGGCCCGCTCATCCCTATGATGCAATGAATAGGTGCCACATGGAAATACATTATCGGGCCCTAAGGATAGGAGGAAGAGGGGATATAGGAGGAATATTGAGGCTACGAGGCAGGTCGACATAGTCAAACACTAACATGGTGTAACCTTTGGGTGCCAGGTGGACCCAAGATTCCACTTCAACATCCCATTCAGTGTAATTTAATCGAAATTCTCATAAATTAGTAAAAAAATGGTTAGAAAATTGGTATTTTCAAGTCGTTTAAATTACAGGCCATTTTCAGAGGCATAAACAACATTTTTAGAAGTCATTTTTTTATGAAAATGTATGTCCTAAAGGATATACAATTTATACAAGTAAAATGAGAACTGAAAGAGATATTTCTAATGAGATAAATTGTTCCTCAAATGGATCTTGTATGAAGAAGTTACAGGCCAGACAATGCAAGGTAATTTTTTTGTATACCAATTCACTCTCGAGACCATAACGTCCTGCTCAAAATTTGTATTTGATCATAGGAGTAGTAGATTGTAATATCCTGAGCCATAGAATACAAAAAATTATTTAGATTCAGAATTTGGGTGTTTAAAAATGCATGGGAGGAGGAATAAGAATCGTGTAGCATTCAATATTAAAACAGGTTAATTATCCAAAAATTCAACAGGATGTAACTATCAGCTTGGAGCTTAGAAGAAGGTGAAAATTGGCGAGATTGTCAAAAATACAAAGGAGCTAGTGTAAAGGATGCATGGACATAGACAAAAGTGCACCTATTTGAAAGTTGCACAAAAGGAGAAAATGGGTAATGATTAAATGGCCATAACTTTCTACTCAAGACTCCAAACTGATCAAGAAAGTAGTTGTTGGAAAGGTCTTAGATAAATAAGTCTAGATACTCAACCATAAATTTGAATTGAACTAAATAATTAAAAATAATGGATAAATAGTATTACCGGTGTATTTAAAAGGTAGAATGGTGCATAAATTGATAGATTTGTTAAATTATTGTGGTATAACAAATCCTATTGCATGCACATTTTGCAAAGTTAAGGGAAAATAGAATAGAACAAGATTAGAATATGGACCTGAGTCATGGAATAAGCACATAGGACTTACAACCATGAGGATGAATTGAAGGGGTTGTGTGTGAACATGGGTAATGCAGGGACATAATCAAATGGGCATGGAGAAGGAAAAGAAGAAAATATGAATTTGGTGGCGACTATAAACAATATGCAAAGAGATGTCAAGAGTTATAAATATGATAATGAGAGGATTATGAAATACAAAGAGAATTAATATGGTTTCAACATCAAGTTGTTTCATATCTTGGACAAAATAGAGAAGAAAATGGAAAAGGAGACATAATCAAGCAAGTCAATGAGTGTTGGCCCTCGACCAAGTTTTGGAGAACCTTGGTTGTGTTTGACCATTTTTGGGACTTTGATAGGTTGTTTGAAGATGGAGTGCCCAGGCAAAGTGGAGATCACAGGATCTCTCCCCCTTTTGCAGGATTTTTCGGGGTTAGGGTTTATGTAATGGGTATGGGATGTCGGCCCATGGGTTTACCCATGTTTAGGCCCCATTTCTAATGTATAAATAAGTAGCTAGGAGATGTAAGAAGGAGTTGGTTGTAAGTCAGTGAGCTAAGTGAAAATAGTTGTAAAGGCTTTGTGCATACTATGTGTTGAGAACTTGCAGAGCTAAGTGTAAGTGATTGTAAGAAGGCTCTGTGATGTGCCAAGCTCGGGGAAGGAGGATCTGGCGAGGTGCGCATAGATCTCTTGTCCTATGTGGAGTGGGTTTTGAGGCTCTATGCATGTAATAAGATTGAAATAATATAATAAAGAAGATGAAGAGTTGGTGGAAGTAGCCCCACATTGGGGGTGAACCACGTATATCTTGTGTTGCAATTTATTTGTGTTATTAATGTGATTTATGCTTAGTAATGAACAATTATGTATGTTAGATGCATCTAATGTAGTAGCTTAGTGATTAGTGATATGAATAAATGCTAGATATGATATATTTCTATGTGTTAAGTGCTTAGATGTGTTAGATCTTGTTGAATATTGTGTTGTTCTATAATTAGGGTTTTACCTGCGAAGTAGATAAAGGGTGAAAGACTAATGAATGTTAACTGCTAAGTGCTCTATTAAGTATTGTGATCACAGATCTATGTCCCAACTAGATTGTAGACACTTGAGTCCTACAACCCCCCTGCCTCTACCTCGGTTGAGACTTCATCTTCTTCGCAAGTGTTTCCGAAAGGGCCAATAGTTAGGGTTTTGTTGATGTGATGTTGAAGCGTTGAACCCTGGGTCTGCCCCTGTGCCAACAAATGGTTCTGTTGTCAGGACCTAAAACTGTGATTGCTGGGAACTGAGGAAAAGATAAATCTTTGTGCATAGATTTGTTGTTGTAGTGCACAATACTCTACTTTACTTGTGAATCTCTATGCCAAGAAGTGAAGTACGATCTGAAGAAAAGAGGTAAGATCTTAAATCTTGGTGCTCTAATAAAGGTAAGATGAGTGGAAATTTTTGTTTCAAAAGAATGGATCTAGGTATATTTGATAGATTTCATCCTAGTCTAAAATCTAGGGAACAAATAGAAGAAAGAAGATGTGATATGAATAGATCTAATAGAAATAGTGAAAGATATGTTATTCCTATGCATATAAAGAAATTTTAGACTAACAAGTGGATGCAGGATCCTAGAAAGATTTTTTTTGCAGGTCTATTACTGTGATCCCAGTGCGCAATACAGGTAATGTTGGGGATCATTTAAGTAATATAGGGGATTGAATCTTTGTTACAGTTGCAGAAGATTGGGACATCTGGATAAGGAATGCCCTGGTAGAGGTCCTATTTTCCTTTGTTGTAAGGCTACTAGAAATAAAGTTTTAGATTTCCCTAGAATGATTGCTAAAGTTGAAAAGATGAACATGAGACAAGAATACCATGAAGAAGGTCAAGAAACTAAGGCTATACTAAAGAACCATAAATAATTTGAGGTTATATTATTGCAGATGAAAGAAACACTGAATGATCATAGAGACATCAGTTTATCAGAAATCTTAAAAGAGAAAGAGTGCATAGAAACAAGAATAGGAGAATTCAACATAGAATATGTATTGGATGCAAAAACATAGGTGAATATTATGCCAAAAAGTACTTGGGAAATTTTGGGAAAGCCTGCTATGATTCTTTCATTGGGAGGAATAGGATTGTTTAAAGGAAACATGATAACCCTACGTGGAAGACTTAATCATGTACCTATGAGTGCTCATGGAACATCGACAGAAGAAAGATTCGAGGTCATTAAGTTTGTTGAGAAAAAATCCCCTTTTTCACTCTTGTTAGGAAAGACTTGGATCAAGAGAGATTATATCCAAAGGAAAGAAGAAGAGGAAGCCATAGAAAAAAAAACAAAAAGAATTAAAGGATTTCATGGCTAGGAAAATATCGAGACTAATACAAGAACAAGAGGACAAGTCAAAGCAACTAAGGGCCAGAGACTTAGCTGTCAAAGTTGAAAGAACACAAGAAGGCTTAAAGAACCTATCCCCGGAAGAGAATAAAGCACCTACTCTAGAAACAATAAGAGAATAAGTATTATCCTCGAACCTTGTGAAATATCCTTAGAAATGCAAATTTACTAAGCTAAGAAAGGATAAGAACATTAATGGAAAAAGGAATCCAGAGACACATATCACCATAAAGAAAGAAAGAAATCTTAGTAAGAAGAAAGAAAAGCTAGAAAAATTGTAGAAGGTTCTAGAGAAGACTTCGCATAAGGAAGGCTTGCATAACTTGAACCTTGCCAGAATAATAGAACAACACCGACTGACACTTCACCACGACGAAGCAATATTACCATTGGAGGTGTCTCGACCGTTAGAATGATACTCCAAAACAGATAGAAAAATAGCTATTGCCAAAATGTTCGCCATTGGACCATTGGAACCATACCATAATGGATGGAATTGTATTGATTGAGGTATTCCTACTATTGAAGGGTGAAATATGTCCGTCCGTCAATTGAGAGAGTGGAACCGGTCCAGGGTTGTCTAATAACCCAAGCCGTTTGGAATGAACCACCCTGACGGGTTTAATGGCTCTGTTGGCCGCTCTAAGGTCCTATGAAAACCAAAGAGAAAACTAATCTAAACTAACTAATCTAACTAAAACAAATAAAACAAACTAAACTAACTAAAACTAATAAAACAAACTAAAACTAAATAAACAAACTAACTAAAACTAAATACAAGAAAACTAAACTAACTAACAATAAATAAAACAAACTACTAATTACTATTACACTAACTCTAATATTTAACTATCTAATTACTAATTGAATTACAACTTATTCACAAATATACATTATCTACAACTTGCAGATTTGACTAAAACCTGTAAAACTCATGTGCTTTCTGCCCTAAGACAGCTAGAGATATATTTTTGATTTTATGATTTTATGAAAAAGAAATAAAACTTACTGAAATTAAACGATCTAATATATTTACTGAAATTAAACGATCTAATATGTTTACTGAAATTAAACAATCTAATATACGAATTCTACCTATAAATCTAACTAAATTTGTGTCTAAATTCAACTAGTAATAAATATACTAAACAAATGACAAACTGACCTGGAAATGCTCCTAATTTGTCCTGTGTATGATGACTTTGAAGCTGGTCGGAGGAAGTAACTCGCACTGGTTATTCCAAAAGGATTCTCGTAAACGATAGGTTGTGATGCTCTTTGAGTTGTTTACAGGACAAACAAGACATAAAAAATCATAACAATTTTATGATTTATAAATCTCTGCAATAAGGGAAACCTGTTATGCAAAAACTTATATTTTATAATTCAACTTATGAAGAAGAGAAATCTGTAATTCCCAAACTGAATTAAGCAATTGTTATGTTTTTTAAACACTTAGAAGAAATCATATATGGATTACAATTATTAATTATATCATTTGCAAATGATTAAGATAGCTAAAGTAGTCATTAACCAAATACAAATTGATATACACAACATGAAACAAAATATTGATATAATGAGAAGCTAAAGCTGTAACAAAACACCAAATTCTGCCTCAGTCTATATTAAAACTCCATATCATTGTTCTCCCATGACTGAGGATGATCATTATTACAAAAATGATAGGTATTTATAAGTCTCTCCATAGGGTAAAACCTACCTGTGGATAATATCAAACCGTTTTACATAAGCTGGGAGATATTCCCAAAATCAACTAAACTAGGAAACTAAAATGCAAGTGAAATATTTCAAATATCTCCTAACTGCTCATCAAATCCATTGCAATTTCGAATTCATCTGCAATAGATAAAAAATAACAACTTAGAAATGTATTTCATCAACAAAACAATAAGAATTTGATTCTGCAGACTTAGCTATAGAATCATCTGATTCTGTAGCTAGTCTAAAATAGCATACAGGATCAAATAGAAATCAAATCAAATCTTTTTAAAAGAATCAAATCCAATTTTCTTTCAATAAACATTAAAAATGAATCACTAATGATTCAAATGACTTTATCATTCAAATTAAACAAAATCAATAGTGATTCAATCGAAAACAGGGGTAAGAATACTCTGCTTTTCTTTTACCATAAAATCGGGTCAAACAGTAACAAGACTGTTTCATATCAAATGAAATTAATAGTGAGTCATATCGTGTGTGATACGATATAATCCAACACAATCATAATCCATTCGTTATGGATATAATAATGTAGCATAAGATTCATGTTGTTTTAATTAAAACAAAGATGGGTAAATAAAACATTCATAACAACATCAACCAAAATTCACCATAGATTTCGATCGATGAGCATTACATAGTCAACAGACAGGATCAATTAATAGTGATCACAACCATCATCAGATCAACAGAAGTGATAATCGTAAACTGGGAAACAATCAAAACAAATCGTGACTGAGTTAAATATAGAAGCAAATCATGAACCTGGATATAGTCACTTTCGTTCTTCAAATCAAATTTAAACAGTATATTCAATACAATATGAATCGAACTGATAACATGGTGGAGTAACCCAATGCGAATCAACCGGCTGGGTATAACTGTTATGATTCATATCTATTCATGATTTGGGTGCATATAAATAGAAACATATTGAACATAATCCAAATTGTATCCCTGTTGGTCGAAAATCATATGGAACATAAAACCACAACGGTTAACCATTATTTCCAATCATATCGTATACATTAAAACCAATTCGAATCGAAACATGATTGTGTTCAAAATTGAAATACGAGAAACAACTTGTTTTTAGAATAAATATAAACGACTTCAATTGACAACAGAGTATTCAATTTAAGCTAAATCAAACCAATCAAATCCATACCACAATCAATCGAATCAAAGAAAATCCAATCGAAGCTAAACTGGGAAAACGAAATTCAATTAATCAAAACAAAACTATGTACATAATGCATATAATGTGACAGAGAAAATCCAAGATGTAATCAAAGTTATCCAAAGAATTTGAATTCGTTATATAAACAAGTGAAAGAACATACCAGTGAGGCTGCTCAAACTATGCCAACTTTGAATTCACGACCATTGTAACTGACTCTACATTTTTAAACAAAATAGAGCCTGTTGTCCTCTATTTCTTATTAGTGGCTTGCAATTCAGCCTTTTGACTGGTAAGCCATGCAACCTAGTCCTCTAAAGAGTGAATTCGCGACTGTAGCATAGGCACATCAAGATAATACCTCTCTAACCACGAGCTACATTGATCACAGGGTGGCACTGTAGGTTGAGGTAGAGAAGGAGAGGGTTTTGATGAATGACCGGGGGTTTCACAAGGCATCTTAATGCCTGGGTAGTTAGGGTCATTTTGCAAGCAAGGTGGTAGGATTGACACGAAGTCATACGAGGGTTTGGCACACAGACCTTCCAAATAGGGGTATTCACTAGCCAAGAAACGCTCCACTTCCGAGTCAGAATCCTCACTTAACACGATAGGGTTTAGTTCAACAGGAGGTTTTGGCTTGTTCCTTGCCATTCGAGAGATTAAACGGGCATTCTTTTTTCCTTTGGCCTTTGCAGTAGGCTTGGCTTTAGGCTTCTTTCCCACAGGCTTAATAGTCTCGACATCCTTGGTCACAGATTGGGGTAGGTCGATAGGTGAGTCGGGTAAGGGTTTAGGTAACAGAATACTGTAGGGTACCGGGGGTATAGTCTTGTCCTCGGTAACCACAGGTTTGTCAACCTATGGAGGATTCAAATCCTCAAAATCATTGTGATCAAGGAAATCATTCCAACAGTCTCCGTGTAACCCCAAATGACAGACAACAATCATTTTAACCAGCCCATAGTGAAAGAGGCTGCTATCAGCCTAGTTCATTTTGTATTTCTTAGACATTTTGAACAGGCTTCTATGCAAATAATATGGCATATTGAGCTGATAACCCATAAAAACCATAAGCAAACGAAGGTGGTGTAAGAAAACAAACTTGTACCGACCTTCGCAGGTGATAAACTGTTTGATAATCATCAATAAATCATGCCAACGTTGTTTCAGCATGGTCACGGGTAAACCTTTGTCACAGGAGCTAACCTTACGCGACTGGAAAAGAAGTGTCCAAGGGACCTCTTCCACTTTGCAATTCTTGGACCATCGTTGTCCAGTGACAGGAAAACCCGTAGCAAGACTTACAAATTGCTCGTCAATTTGCAATTTAACACCATCGACCTTGGCTCGACAGCCATCAAATGTCAATGTGAATTGTCGGGCAACGCGGAGGTTAAAACCATCAAATTTCTGTATGAACGGGAGCCACCCATTGTCCTCGAGGTCACTACGGGCACTATCGAACATCAACAGAGCCTGGCTACCATTCGGTTCAGCCCTCGCGACTGGAGCCATGGTGTGAACACATGGTAAGGGTTTGGTTCGAAAACACTAGCACACAGGAGCAGAGTCATTCGGTCTAACCATTATGAACGATCAAAGGGGAAGCATTAATATGCGCATGCGAGGGTGGTGGAATCACTTACCGCCATGCAAAATAGTAATGGCAAAGTACAACCGACGAGTTAACCTTCTGTTCAATCGATCATAGCATAGTTTAAAACCTTATCATTCGGCCAACCATAAAAATCAAACAATGAATGATATACCAATGCGCCGTTGTAAAATTTCAAACCATTGTCATTCAACGTGGAATCAAACCCAAAAGTTAAATATGCGCCATCGTATAAGTGTGTAATCAAAGTTTTAAAACATAGTGATAATCGATATTTATAAAATCAACAAGACAAGAGCCATAACAATAAGGATCACATCATATATATAAAATCAAAAATAAACCATGACCCCTACGTAATTCATAGACTAGGAAAATCCCAAAAACATAAATTTTCATGCTCAATGCCTTACCAGTTTAATAAAAATCAAGTTGCGCAATCAAAGTAAGAATAGTCAAATAGGCATAGTTCGAAAATCCTTACAGCCACTTAATGATAAACCAAAGGTAAGTGCCATTCAAAATATCAATGCAAATATCGTGACAGTTCAAATAACGATGAAGGAGTTTTCACGCTTACAGTTGTGAAAACTAAATGGAGACCAATTTGCAAATGTCGCAAGGAATGAAAATATCGTCTATTTGGAAAATGCGACAATAATTTGAAGTTCAGAAGACATAGGTGTAGGTAGCTTATAGGGAAATGGAAAAAATTGAATTGGCTGCCAACAATGGCGATACATTGGTAGAAGCAGTTATCTCTGTCAAAAGAAATAAATTCAGATTAGGACAGTAAAGAAAATTTCAACTCAAAAACAACAGTCAAAAAATCGTACAAACATTATCATTTACCATCTTTTCCAGCGATGTTTCAAAAGATGAAAACTAATAACAGTCTTAAGATCAACAAGTCACGATATTAATGATAAAATCTTTAATACTGTTGGCATGGCCACTACTGCCAACAGGCGTCCATAGCCTCGACAGGGTTTCCATTTAACCCACTCTGACATTTGTATCCTGTCAAGAAGTTCTAGATCAGAATAATGGACATTAAAAAGGTTTCTTATAATTTTTTACAGATTTTCATGTACCTGACATTGCTTTGCTGCCAGCAGGCCTGTTCAGTACCCCGACGAAGTTGTCTTGGCGCCATGCATGCATTTACCCACTGCCAGCGGACCTGTTCAGTATCCCGATGGGTTTACAAACACTTCCCATAGCTCTTATTAATATTTTTATTTTGTTTTATTTTGTAAATATATTGCTGAGCGGGGTGACGCTGATAATCTTGATATTTTAACATATTTTTCAGACCTCATTAGAATTTTTAAACACTGTTCTTTATTCAGCTCCAGAAATGTTTTATTTACAAAAACAACTTCCTACGACAGGGAGACATCATTTTTAGTCATTCCTTTACGGAAAAGGGACAACGTAAAAAGATAATAGATGATCATGACAAACCTTGCTCAGAGATTGAAATCAGTAAACTTCTTTCAAACAACAAAATTTTCCAACATAAATATCAGTTTCAGAAATATATCACTGATGTTCGTACAATCTTTCAGAAGTTATTTTAGCGAAGAAATTTTTCTATGGTCTTTGTCTGAATGGCTCAGTGCACAGGTATGCATATCTTTCAAAAAAACACAAAAAATTGATCAATCCAAATCAAAACCAAAATAGAAAACAAACGAAAAATACAAACAAAAGAAATATTTACATAATATACAAGGGTAGTTATCAAGCGAAGAATCTTTTCAGGGCTTGACTATTCACCGGATAGGTGTCAATATGCCCTTCAATATTCTGTAATCAAAAGGAACTAGGACCCAACTTTTCAGCAATCAAAAATGGCCCAAGCCATAAGTTTTGAAACTTGGTGTGCTCACTTTTTCCTTTGTGTGGTTTGTCCCACTTTAAGACGAGATCGCCTATTTCAAAATTCCTATCAGAAGCAGAATTAGAATCGAACTAGCTTTTAATCAGTTGTTGATGTTGATCTAATTTACGCTTAGCTTGGGTTCTTACTTCTTATAACTTCATCAAAGCGTTAATACGACTTTCTAAAGGGGGACAATCTTCTTCTTGGAATTTTTGTGACAATTGAAGTGAAGGAAGAAGAATGTGAGGTGGCAGAATGGCTTCTCTGCCATAAACGAGAAAAAAGGGGGAGTTACCTATAGTGGATTTGGGTGTTACCCTATCATCCCATAGTGCATTAAGCAGTGCATTATGCCAGTTCTTGTGATTTTCAGCCACGGTTCTTTTGATAATTTTGATCAAGTTCTTGTTTGTTGATTCTGCTAAGCCGTTGCCCTGGGGGTAGTAACTAGTAGAATATTTCAGCTTTATTCCTTTCTCCAAAGTGAGCTCACTCATCTCTAGAGAAGAAAATTATGAAGCGTTATCAAAGACTAGACAATCAGGGATACCGAAATGAGTGATGATATTCGAGTTTAGAAAAACAATCACCTTACTTGTGTTAATAGTTCTTAGCGCAGTAGCTTTGGACCATCGATTAAAATAATCTATGGCTGTCACAATATACTTGTGTTGTTGTGAGGATGGAGGGTTAATAGGACCTATGATATTAAGGCCCCATTGCTGGAAAGGAGAATCGACTGAAACGGGTTGCAAGGGGAACGCTGGTTTTTGCAACCGCCCTGATGATTTTTGACAAATGATACATTTACGACACAAGGCATGGGCATCTATAAAAATCATGGGCTAGTAGTAATTGGCTCTTAAAACCTTATGAGCAGTGGTGTCACCACCGAAGTGACTACCAGATTCTCCTGCATGCAACTCAAGAAAGACTTTTTCTGCTTCGTCTTTTTCGAGGCAGCGCATCAGTACGCCATCAAAATTTTGACGAAACAGTATATCGTTAACTATATGAAAGGAGACGGACTTTAGTCTCAACGCTCTTCTCTTGGCGGGGTCAAGTTGACGGGGTGCTGATCCATGTTCAATACAAAATCTAATATCATCGTACCAAGGACTTATTAGGTTTTGTGCGCAACAAATCATACTTTGATCGCGTTGTTCTAGGTTTGACGTATCACTATCTTCTCGCTGTCCTATTTCTGAATCAACAACTAACTTACACAATCCTTGGCCTCTCACAATATATGTTGGGGTGATCTCTAAGTCATACTCCTGCAAGGAGGTGACCCAATTGGCTCTCTTCTCTCCTAACTCCTTTTGCACTAACAAGTTCCTTACGGCGGGGTAGGGGACAATGACCTTCGTCCTTGACTTCAAAAGATAGGACCAAAAATGCTTAACTGCTTTGAAAACAATGTAGGCTTGCTGATCAAATGCTAGGTAGTTAAGTTCAGCACCTCTGAAAGCAGAGCTCATAAAGGCAATGGGTACTTTGTTGTTCTTGGAATTCTTTTGAGTTAGGACTGCGGCATAGGAACGATCAAAGGAAAAAGTATAGAGTGTAAAATCTTGAGAGAAATCAGGGCTCATGAGAGATGGAGCATCTATTATGGCCTTCTTTATGTCATTAAAAGCTTGGTTTTTTGTGGGTCCCCAGTGATATTGGGTGTCTTTCTTAATCAGGTTCTGTAGAGGCCTGACCATTTCGGAGAAACTGGGGACAAATCTTCTCACAAAATTAATCTGGCCTAGGAAAGACTGCATGGATTTTTTGGAGGTAGGTGGGGGGAGTTTAGCGATGACTTGAGTCCTTTCGGGTTCAATAATCATTCCATCACTAGACACAATGAATCCTAGGATCTTACCCTGTTCTACTGCAAAGATGGACTTTTTGGGGTTCAAGGAGATGCTGAATTTACGACATTTTAGCAGAACGACTCGTAAGTGAGCTAGATGATCGTCTTTGTTTTTAGAATACACGGTCACATCATCTAAGCAAACTACTATAGAGTGATTGATTAAGCCTCGAAAATCAATGTCCATTGCTCTCTTAAAGGTAGAACCAGCATTAATCAATCCAAAGGGCATTTTGCGATAGGCATAAGTGCCCCACGGGGTACGGAAGGTAGTTTTTAGTTGGTCTGGCAGAGACATCAAGACTTGGTTGTATCCATAGAAACCATCCAGTAAGGATATCCTCTTGGAACCAGATACTTGTTGAAGGATCTGTTCCATGGGAGGGACAGGATAATTATCTTTGTCAGATGCTTGGTTGAGGTTTCGGAAATCGACACAAAGTCGAATTTCCCCGTTTTTCTTCCGAACTGGGACGAGGTTGGATACCCATTGAGTGTGTCTAGTAGGAAAAAATATTTTAGCACTTAGGAGTTTATTCAATTCTTTTTGAATGGTCGGTTCTAATTTAGGGTGCATTTTCCTCAGTTTTTGTTGGAAGGGTAAGGTTTGGGGCTTCATCGGGATGACATGCTGTATAATATTAGGATCAAATGTTTTAACATCATCATAAGTCCATGCAAAGACATCCTTAAATTCTTTAAATAATTTAACAAAAGAAGATTTTTCTTGCTTAGAACACCCCAAGCCTAGATTGATACACTGAGGATTTTCAGTAGTCCCTAAATTGACTTTTTCATAAGACAATGAGGAACTATTGGTTTTGCAATTGACCGTCTTTTTAAATTTATCTTCAAAATCATAAAACTTTTCTAATCTAACAACATATTTGGGTATGAAATTTACCATGTCCGATAGAGCTTCAGGAGATTTCGGATTAGGTATTACTGTAAAGTTGTGCAAATTGTCGTCATGCATTTGTTCATCTATCACTGTGCCTAGAAAGGTTTCTTCCATGTGCAGAAAGTTAATGATCTGCTGATCATTGTCAAATACTCTCTAGTTTGTGATATTGTCAGGAACAGATGGTCGAAACAATAGCTCCACAGAGAATGCATTTGGGTATAAGCCTTCTGCAGGAAGAAGTTTAGAGGCTACATTAGCTAGTAGATCTGCTTCATCATTATTTAATCTAGGAATGGAATTTATATTAAAAGCAGAAAATTTGTTCATTAAACTCCATACCTCAGACTGGTAACTTTTAATATGCGGGGAAAGACAGTGTATAGAATCTCTTACCTACCTAACCACTATTTCAGAGTCGCCAAATACAACCAGATTTTGAATGTGCATGTCCAAGGCTTTTCTGAGACCTTGCAGTAAAGCCTCATATTCTGCAGTATTGTTAGTACATTCAAATTCTATTCTACAAGCCAATAATGTCTTGTTACCTGTTGGATCGATAATGATGCAACCTGCACTAGCTCCTTCTTTAGACTTGGAACCGTCGAAATATAGAGACCAAATTTGATTTCCATCGGGCTCATGGGACTGTTGCATAGAAGCTGTTGGTTGCACATATGCTATGATCTCGGACTGATGTTCTAGATTGTTGATAGGTGAAACTTTAGCCATGAAATTTCCGAAGAAGGTGTCCATCCCTTGGGCTTCAGGTGAATCAGCAGGAGGTGTGTATGGTTCATTGGGGTCGTTCAAGTCTGTGACCGTGAACTTAAGGTAACGCTCACGATTCACTCTGATCTTGTTGGGATTACCATTCTCTGGAAGCCATAAGTGAGACCAGTCTGTCGCAAAGTAACCATGTAGCTGCTCTGACCAGTCCCTGCTCAAAAACAGACCATACACTTCTGGAATATCCACCACAATTATATCAATAACCTGATGAACCTTTGGGTTAGACGATAATCTAATCGATACATTTTTCAGTTCGCCTATAACTTTAACATCTGTTCGATCAAGTTGTATGATTTTTAAAGAATATGGTTCTACTTCAGAGTTAATCTTTTGGCAGACTGACCAAGGCATCACATTTGATGATGGTCCTGAGTCAACCATACAATTATGCACATTTCTGTTGAAGATTTCGAAAGTTAAAAGAAAAGGAGGTGCATTCTTGCGAGTACTTAGAGTAGTATCTTGTGGTTTCTTACTTGCAGTTTCTAATGCTACTTTATCTACATTATTTACATTATTTACATTATTTACAGGAGCTACAGAAAGGATTCCTTTATCTTGAGAATCAAGATTATTTTTAGTGGAAGTCTTCTACGAAACTTTGCTTTGCACAACCTTGTTACCATTTGAATTACCATTCTTGCCATTTTCTGAAATATTTTGCAACATCTTCTGTAAAAAAAATGGAAACTTCAACAACTCATAAATAGAAATGTTAGACCTTAATTTTTTCATATCTTCAACAACATCATAATCTAATTTAGGGCCGACATTACTCTGTTTAATTTCTGCTGATTTAGATGGCTTTGGAGGTGAAGTTGTAGTGTTTTCGGTAGGAGGTTTGTTTGTTGTATTACTCCTAGTGTTGTAAGGGTGAACAGTCTCGAAGTTAGCTTGAAATATACTATCCGAGAAGTGTCCAAAGATGTTTGGACAAGACTCTTCTTCTTGAATTGTTTCCTGCTCGACCTCCTCCTGAGGGATTTCAAGAGGCATCAAGTTATCTTGGGCTTCTAGAATTGTCTGAAGAGTGCATTGCAAACTTTCTAGGTTCAAGCCTTTGGGGTTTGGATTAGGCTGGTTGGTGGGAAAAGGCTTTTGGAAAGGGGGTTTGTAGGGTCCTTTACTCGAGGAAGCTTCTTCAGTTGACCTTTTTAAATCTATAACTTGATTAGACAATTTTTGTACAACTTTAGTTAAATTTTCCAAATCAGAGTTTTCAGGTTGTGTTTTGCTTTGTGTAGGTCTAGGGAGAATTTCAATCTTCTTTTTGGAAGAAGAAACAGTCTCAGTTTCGTTGCTAGAAGAGTCCTTAAGGCTAAGTATGTCTTTTTCAATCTGAGTAGCCTCTTCGAAGGCTTCTAATAATGTGTCCTTTTTAGATCGTTTAACCCAAATAGCTATACTTTGATGTAGAGATTTAGTGTAGTAAGCTATTACAAGACTCTCAGCAAGCGTAGAATCTGCAGGGATTTGATTTTTAAGCGTTAATAATCTTTGATTAAAATCTTTAACTTTTTCTTTTGGGTTCATTTTTAAGCTCTAAAGGTCCATGACTAAGACTTCCGGAGGTTTACCATCTCCGAATTTTTCCAAAAATCATGACTCGAACTTTTCCCAAGACACTATGGTATGAGGTTGTTGGACAAAGTACCAAGTGGACGCATTACCCTCAAAAGTGTAAGGGAACAACCTATAGACAACATCTTCATGTTCAACATTACGGAGTCTGATGGCTAACATAACTTTTTTGATATGATCTTCAGCTATCTGTTTTGAATCGGGATCAAACTTAGGAAGCCATTTCTCCGGGTGCTTAGGTAAAGGGTGATGGGCTCCAGGTACAGCTACAACATCCTGATCCAACCAGGGTCTAGTAGGGTTGTTCTGATTTTCCATTGGGGTAGTGGGTGTGGAAGGCTGAGAAGGTGAATTTCCTTCGTCAGAAGAGGAAGGAGATGAGAGAGGTGGTGAAGGAGGTATCCCAGATCCTCCTGTAGCAGGATTTGTGTTTGGATCTGTAGGATTCATAGTGAGGTTAATATCACCTAATTGTTCTCTGATATCAGAGAAGTCTAAAGGTTGACCCCACAGACGGTTTGGTTGCCTAAGACGAGCTAAGGCACTATGTGTTTTAATAAGAGATTGACGGATAATCTCTTGTGTATCACCACCTGTAGGATTAGGGGTTGCTGGCTCAACTGTGATCTGCGGATCTTCGGTTGAAGTAGTTGTTGTTTGAGGGAGAATATTATCTTGTGAATGGCTTCTAGTCACTATAGGTGAGCGATTGGGGGGGGAGGAGTCTTGCGACCGCCTCGTGCCATTAATTAAGTTTAGGCCCTCCTTCTAGCGCCATTTTTTGACGGGCGAAATATGTCCGTCCGTCAATTGAGAGAGTGAAACCAGTCTGGGGTTGTCTAATAACCCAAGCCGTTTGGAATGAACCACCCTGACAGGTTTAACGGCTCCATTGATCGCTCTAAGGTCCTACGAAAACCAAAGAGAAAACTAATCTAAACTAACTAATCTAACTAAAACAAATAAAACAAACGAAACAAACTAAAACTAATAAAACAAACTAAAACTAAATAAAACTAACTAACTAAAACTAAATACAAGAAAACTAAACTAACTAACAATAAATAAAACAAACTACTAATTACTATTACACTAACTCTAATATTTAACTATCTAATTACTAATTGAATTACAACTTATTCACAAATATATATTATCTACAACATGCAGATTTGAATAAAACCTGTAAAACTCATGTGCTTTCTGCCCTAAGACAGCTAGAGATATATTTTTTATTTTATGATTTTATGAAAAAGAAATAAAACATACTGAAATTAAATGATCTAATATATTTACTGAAATTAAACAATCTAATATATGAATTCTACCTATAAATCTAACTAAATTTATATCTAAATTCAACTAGTAATAAATATACTAAACAAATGACAAACTGACCTGTAAATGCTCCTAATTTGTCCTGTGTATGATGACTTCGAAGCTGGTCGGAGGAAGTAACTCGCACCGGTTAGTCCAAAAGGCTTCTCATAAACGATAGGCTGTGCTGCTCTTTGAGTTGTTTACAAGACAAACAAGACATAAAAAATCATAACAATTTTATGATTTATAAATGTCTGCAATAAGGGAAACCTGTTATTCAAAAACTTATATTTTAAAATTAAACTTATGAAGAAGAGAAATCTGTGATTCACAAACTGAATTAAGCAATTGCTATTTTTTTTAAACACTTAGAAGAAATCAGATATGGATTACAATTATTAATTATATCATTTGCAAATGATTAAGATAGCTAAAGTAGTCATTAACCAAATACAAATTGATATACACAACATGAAACAAAATATTGATATAATGAGAAGCTAAAGCTGTAACAAAACACCAAATTTGGCCTCAGTCTGTATTAAAACTCCATATCCTTGTTCTCCCATGAATGAGGATGATCATTATTACAAAAATGATAGGTATTTATAAGTCTCTCCACAGGGTAAAACCTCCCTGTGGATAATATCAAACTGTTTTACATAATCTGGGAGATATTCCCAAAATCAACTAAACTAGGAAACTAAAATGCAAGTGAAATATTTCAAATATCTCCTAATTTCTCATCAAATCCATTGCAATTTCGAATCCATCTGCAATAGATAAAAAATAACAAGTTATAAAGGTATTTCATTAACAAAACAATAAGAATTTGATTATGCAGACTTAGCTACAGAATCATCTGATTTTGTAGCTAGTCTAAAATAACATACAAGATCAAATAGAAATCAAATCAAATATTTTTAAAAGAATCAAATCCAATTGTCTTTCAATAAACATTAAAAACGAATCACTAATGATTCAAATGACTTTATCATTCAAATTGCACAAAATCAACAGTGAGTCAATCGAAAACAGGGGTAAGAATACTATGTTTTTTTTTTACCATAAAATCAGGTCAAACAGTAACAAGACTGTTTCATATCAAATGAAATTAATAGTGATTCATATCGTCTGTGATACGATCTAATCCAACACAATCATAATCCATTCGTTATGGCTATAATAATGTAGCATAAGATTCATGTTGTTTTAATTAAATACAAAGATGGGTAAATAAAACATTCATAACAACATCAACTAAAATTCGCCATAGATTTCGATCGCTAAGCATTACACAGTCAACAGACAGGATCAATTAATAGTGATCACAACCATCATCAGATCAACATAAGTGATAATCGTAAACTGGGCAACAATCGAAACAAATCGTGACTGAGTTAAATATAGAAACAAATCATGAACCTGGATATAGTCACTTTTGTTCTTCAAATCAAATTTAAACAGTATATTCAATACAATATGAATCGAACTGATAACATGGTGGAGTAAACCAATGCGAATCAACTGGTTGGGTATAACTGTTACGATTCGTATCTATTCATGATTTGGGTGCATATAAACAGAAACATATTGAACATAATCTAAATTGTATCCCTGTTGGTCGAAAATCAAATGGAACATAAAACCGCAACGGTTAACCATTATTGCCAATCATATCGTATACATTATAACCAATTCGAATCGAAACTTGATTGTGTTCAAAATTGAAATATGAGAAACAACTTGTGTTTAGAATAAATATAAACGACTTCAATTGACAGCATAGTATCCAATTTAAGCTAAATCAAACCAATCAAATCCATACCACAATCAATCGAATCAAAGAAAATCCAATCGAAGCTAAACTGGGAAAACGAAATTCGATTAATCAAAACAAAACTATGTACATAATGCATATAATGTGACAGAGAAAATCCAAGTTGTAATCAGAGTTATCCAAAGAATTCAAATTCGTTATATAAACAAGTGAAAGAACATACCAGTGAGGCTGTTCAAACTATGCCAACTTTGAATTCACGACCGTTGTAGCTGACTCCACATTTTTAAACAAAATAGAGTTTGTCGTCCTCTGTTTCTTATCAGTGGATTACAATTCATCCTTTTGACTGGTAAGCCATGCAACCTGGTCCTCCAAATAGTGAATTCTCGACTGTAGCATAGGCACATCAAGATAATACCTCTCTAACCACGAGCTACATTGATCACAGGGTGGAACTGTAGGTTGAGGCAGAGCAGGAGAGGGTTTTGATGAATGACTGGGGGTTTCACAAGGAAGCTTAATGCCTGGGTAGTTAGGGTCATTTTGTGTTAAGAACCAAACATCAATATAGCATAGAAAAACTTCAAGAAAAGTACTCAACGCCTTGAAAAAGAGATAATATCAGATAATAAGCCTCTTCGAGGGGGCAACCTTCTTTTACCCCACTTAAATGTTCAAGTACAAGATGATTCAAAATGAAAATGTCTCCTTGGTATATATAGGAGA
>ML789855.1:710929-722961 GCA_009831015.1 Picea engelmannii | reverse complement strand
ACCAAGGAGACATTTTCATTTTGAATCATCTTGTACTTGAACATTTAAGTGGGGTAAAAGGAGGTTGCCCCCTCGAAGAGGCTTATTATCTAAAATTATCTCTTTTTCAAGGCGTTGAGTACTTTTTCTGAGGTTTTTCTATACTATATTGATATTTGTTTCTTAACAAAATTCCAGGGTTTCCACCCAAGAGACATGTTTATTTCTCTATCAATTTGATGCTTGGAGCATCCCCAATGTCCAAGGATCCTTATGGGATGAGTATAATAGAGTTAAAGGAGTTAGAAATGCAACTTGAGGAGATTTTGAAGAAGGGGTATATATTCCCAAGTTTGTCTCATTGGGGTGATCCAGTAGTATTTGTGAAAACAAAGGATGGTACCTTGAGGCTTTGCATTGACTTCAAGAAGCCAAATATGGTGACTATGAAGAACAAGCATCCTTTGCCAAAGATAGATGGTATTTTCAATCAAATAAAGGATGAAAATATATTATCCAATATTGACCTCTGATCATGGTGTCATGAGGTGATAATTAAAGAAAAATATATCAACAAGACAAGATTCAGAACAAGGTATGACCATTATGAGTTCACAATGGTGTCATTTGGGTTATCAAATGCACCAGTTGTCTGTATGTGTTTGATGAATGGAATTTTCATAA
Organism: Picea engelmannii; assembly: GCA_009831015.1. Classification (NCBI taxonomy): domain Eukaryota; kingdom Viridiplantae; phylum Streptophyta; class Pinopsida; order Pinales; family Pinaceae; genus Picea; species Picea engelmannii. The sequence goes on along the minus strand of ML789855.1, from coordinate 722,298 downwards.
ATTACTTGGATAAGTTTTTCATTGTCTTCTTGGATGAAATTATTATATACTATAAATACAAGTAAGAGCATGAGAAGCACTTGAGGATAGTGCTACAAGTATTTAGGGATCATCAGTTGTATGCAAAGTTGATCAAGTGATCATTATACTAGAGAAATATAGATTATTTGGGCCATATCATTTCATAGGAAGGGATAGCAGTGGATCCTGAGAATATAAAATCCATTGAGGGATGGATAATACCAAGGAATGTAGTAGAGGTGAGGTCATTCATGGGTATAACAGGGTATTATAAAATATTTATTGAGGGATTTTCAAAGATTGCACAACCAATCACATAGTTGTAAAAGAAGAGTGTGATATTTGAATGGAACCATGATTGTGAAAGAGGTTTTCAACAATTGAAGATCTTGTTGAAAAGTGCACCAATATTAAGGATTGTTGATCCTAATGAAGATTTTTTTATGTGCAATGATGCACGGAAATAAGGGCTTGGGGGAGTCCTTAGTGAAAATAGGCATGTTATATTCTATGATTCTAGGAAGATGAAAGATAATGAGAAAAATTATGCTACTCATGATTTAGAATTGGAAGCCATAGTGAATTCCTTGAATATGTGGAGACATTATCTCATGGGGAGAATATTTGAACTGAGGGCAGACCATTGTGGTATGAAATATTATTTTGGACAACCAAATTTAAATTCTAGGAAAAACATATGGTTGGAATTTATCAGTGAATATGACTTTGATACTATGTATATCAAAGGAAAATATAACAAGGTAGTTGACGCACCCCGCGAGAGAGTGCATGAGATGCATGTTGCATCCATTATCATGTATAAATCGAATTTGAGGGACATAATTATGGAAGCTACCAAATCAGATCAACAATACATGGAAACAAAGGAAAAATTATAGCAAGGTAATTTGCAACAGAAAATTCAAGACTATGAGCTAAGGGAGGATATAATCCTCATGTATATGGGGACAATTTATTTTCCTATTGGCCCTCGACCAAGTTTTGAGAAAATATTGGTCATGTTTGACTAATTTTTTGACTTCGACGCAGTGATCGAGGAAGGAGCACCCAGGCGGAGCTGAGATCGTGGATGTCACTAGTTTTATGGGATTTGTGGACCCAGCAAGGGGCTCTTAGGGTTTTTTGTAATGGGTTATGGGATGTGGACCCATGGGTTTACCCATGATTAGGCCTCATTGTAAAAGTATAAATAAGTAATATTGTAAGGTAGAAGAAGCTAAGCAATGTAAGAGACTTAGAGAGTGACGTCTAAGTAGCTAAGTGAAAGAAGTTATGATTGCTTCGTGCAAAAGAAAGTGTATGTAAGGTTTTGTCCTTGATAAAGGAGTTGGTTTTGTGCCTTGACCTAATTTTGGGAAGGAGGATCTGGTGCTCAGTGCTACGAAGATTGGCTCTGTGGCTTAGTGCACAAGAGGGGATGAATGTAAAAGATTGAAGAATAATAGAGAAGACAAAGAAATTGGTGGACTTAGCCCCACACTGGGGTGAACCACGTATATCTTGTGTCTTTTGGTTTCTTTGTGTTGTGTTGTTTATATTATGAATCTTCTTTGCTCATTATGTATGTTATATAGATCTATAGATTCTTAGTGCTTCACATGTGTTAAGGATGAATGAATGTTAGATCTAACTCTGTGTTGTGTGACAAGTAATTGAGGTGCTTAATATTTATTATTATTGCACCGATCTATCTTAGGGATTGTTCTACGATGTTAATAAATCTAATGAACTAATGAATATCATCTTCTAAGTGTTATTAAAAGTACTTTGCAAAGTGTTATAATCACAGATATGTGTCCCAGCTTGGTTACAGACACCTGAGTCCTATAACCCCCTGCCTCTACCTTGGGTGAGACTTCGCCTGCTTCACAGGTGTTGTGGAAAGGGCTGATAGTTAGGGTTTTTTTGGTTCATTGTTGAAGTGTTGAACCCCAGGTCTGCCCCTGTACCAACAAATGGTTCTGTTGTCGAGACTTGAAACTGTGATTGCTAGGAACTGAAGTAAATAAAAGATAAGCTTTGTGTGTAGATCTGCTGCTATATTGTGCAATAGTCTACTTGACTTGAAAATCTCTCTGCTAAGAAATAAACCCGATCTAAACAAAAGAGGTAAGATCTTAAAAGAGGTAAAGCGTCATGCTTTGATAAGAGTAAGATAAGTGAAAGTTTTTGTTATGAAAGCATGAATTTAGGTATTTTTAATAGATTTTGTCCTAGTCTGAAAGCTAGGGCGCAGTTGGAAGAAATATTTGATCTAAATAAATTTGATAGAAATAAAGAAAGGTATGTTATTCCTATGCATAGAAAGAATTTTTGGACTAATAAATGGATGCAGGAACCTAGAAAGAGTTTTTGCAGATTGCAGGTCCAACACTGTGATCCTAGTGCACAGTACAAGAGAAGTTGAGGAAATTACAAGATAAAGAGAGGATTGACACTATGTTATAACTGAAGAAGACCGTGACATCTTGTTAAGGAATTCCTTGGTACAGGCCCTATTTTTCCTTGTTGTAAAATTGTTGGTCATGAAGTTGAGGATTGTCCAAGGATGATTGCTAAAGTCAAAAAAATGAACATGAGACAAGAAAACTATGAAGGAAGTAAAGAGAATAAGATCATGTTAGAGAATCATCAAGAGAATGAGTCAGAGAAAGCTCATACTATGTTATCACAATTGAAAGAAACAATGAATGGTCACAAAGATGATAGTTTATCAAAGATCTTGAAGGTAAAACAACACATAAATGAATGAATAGGAGAATTCGACATAGACTGTGTCTTGGATGAGGAAACACAAGTGAATATTATGACAAAAGACACTTGGGAAATTTTGGGAAAGCCTACTGTGATACCTTCATTGGGAAGGATAGGCTTGTTCAAGGGAAAGATGATAGAATTATGTGGAAGAGTTACTAATGTACCTATTATCATCCATGGAACATCGACTAAAGATGAATTTGATGTCATTAAGTTTGTTGAGAACAATGCACCATTCCCACTTTTGTTAGGAAAGAATTGGACCAGGAAGCATCAGATTAGAAGGAAAGCAGAGGAAGTAGCTACAGAAAAGAAAAAGAAAGAAATACGGGATTTCATTGCTAGAAAAATAGATCGACTAAAAGAAGAACGAGAAGTTAAGTCGAAGCAACAAAACAAAAGAGAATTAGCTGTCGAGGTTGAAAGGACACAAGAAGGTTTGAAGGACCTATCCATGAAAGAAAGAAGGATACCCACCCTAGAATTAATAAGAGAAGAGGTATTAATTTTGAACCCTTTGAGAGCACATCAACAATGCGAAGTCACTACGCTAGGAGAATATAAGAATAAGAATGGAAAGAGGAATCCATAAACAGTTAGAGAGACTGAGATCGCAACAAATAAGGAAAGGAATCTTAGTAAGAATAAAGACAAGTTGGAAAAGCTACAAGAAGTTACAAAGAATAAATGGAAGACTTCAGAGGAGGTAGGTTTGTAGGATTTGAACCTCACCGGAACAACAAAACCATGCAAAATGGGACTTTGCCCCAACAAAGCTATATGACCGTTGGAGGTGCCCCAACCATTAGAACGACACACCAAAATGGCTAGGAAACACATTTATGGGGGGATGGACTGTTTTTGGGACGTTAAGAACACACCATAACGAACATATTTGAATTAATGGAAACATTCATGCCTATTGGAAGAATCTGTTACGACACTCACTTATTTAACCCATTGGACAATGTGCCGAGACCACTTTTTTCCACCCATGATTATATGAGAAAAGAAGAGAAGTGATCGTGTGTGGATCTGTGTTATCATACCTCACCATCCATTGTTTACTGCACTTGTCCATTTTCTTACCCCGATATGCCTGTTTAAAATTTAGAATGTCGGGAGAACACACTCAGTTAGAGAAGTCCATCGAAGAGGTTCTTAATACATTTATGGATGATAAATCTATGTCTAAATGAGTACATGTGTCATTGAACAGGGGACTCCAGGCTTCCCGTTCAACTAGACGTCATTCGATCCATGTCAACTACGCAATTGAGCAACAAAGTGAGCATTGCAACGATCTAGATAATGCGAAGAAGATCCTATCGATCCTACCAAATTATATCCCACCTTTGGCTGGAGAGGTTAAATGTGAGAGAATCCCATGGGACTTCAATTACACTTTGATCACTGTGTACATCTCAAAAGGAATATGCGTAGTTGGGAGTCAGTTGGGACAGATCCCACTATCAAAGAACAATGACTTCAACCTTGGAGATAGAAAGAACTACTCCATTCTCGCAACCCATAGATACTTGATGAAGACCACCAGGAAGAAGCCTTGCCTAGCATCCCAACCATGTATTAAGGAGATGGAGCAATACACTATACTAAATGTGATGAAGAATCCCCATTTTGGCCGACACTAGGAGGTTAACTCTTGCCTTAAAATCCTATTGTTGTGCTACCATGGCAGATACATGTGGCTCAATCGGTGGATTATTGTGGATCCAGTGTTGATCCACCTGATTACAAGATTGATCATGTAGGGAACCGACCCTCAACAGTTTAACCCAGGGAAGACCTTGGATCGCTCCCTGGCCCAATGCATCAAGGAATCATATGGAAAAGTTGAAAAAGGGAAGTGATGCTACAAGGTAGCCTCTATGTAGGATGGCGCAGTGTGCCTTGATTTCCAACTCATAGTTGTCAATCTTGTAAGAAAGAATCACCCCACCTAGGTCACTGGGTTTGTGGTGGACCTCACAGGAAAATGCATGGAGGGAATGTAGATGAATTGGGTGACTTACCTTGTCAATGAGCTCAAGAAATACTTTCGCGAAGCTCAATACTAGGGGTATGAGTTCCACTTTAGCTGGCTACTTATATTGATTACATTTGGCGCTTGGAAAATGATGGAAGGAGCCACCTTCCCGGAGATCAAACCATCAGAGCCGTTGGCTGCTAGGTTTTCAACCTTTTGGTACAACAACGACATGTCAAATAAATGGCATTTGAACATCATGTTCCATGTGTATTATCAACAATTGAAGGTTTCCATCGAGTCATTCCTGCACATGAAACCACACACCCTACACCAGTATAGACTGATAGTAAAGTTTCATGTAGATCCACATTTTATCTATATCACTTCACGCAGATATGAGAGTAAGGAGGAGTTACAATATTATTACAAGCTAAAAAACGAAGACCTGGAGCATATCACGAAGGAATGGCTAGAGGAATTTCAGACACCTGTCATTGATGTTGAATTCTCCAACGCTGACATTATGGGAATCCTCTTGGTCACCCAGTTGGAGAACACAAAACATTCCAGTGTGAATAACAAGAAGAAAAAGGAGGAAGCCAAGAATATAGATACTTATGAGGAGGACAATGCCCCTGAAGGAAATGGATTTGGCTCACCGGCAAGAGGAGACAAAGTAAATGGAGAAGGAGGAGGGGATGAAGGAGAAAAGAAAGGAGAAGGTGAAGCTACACCACCGAAATATCCCCCTACTGAAACACCACAGAAGAGGAAGGTTTCTCTATAGAAACCTTTGGTAAGAACGAAGACCCATGCCAGTAAGCCCAAGCTATAGGCCACGCTCATAGAGGATGATACCAGTCTAGTATGTGGAGCCATGGAGGATGTGTTTGAAGATATCATGTAGAGATACAGAGTGAAGCAAGAAGAGATGTATGAAAGGGTCAAGAAGAAACTGAAGGAAATACAACAAGATATCCAAATGATCTGCGCAGTAGCCACTACGCCTTCTTCATCATAGGTTGGAAAATTGGGGGATGAGCCCACCCAATTAAGAATACTTGCATATGTGATAGAGGATCAACTTCATAAATTCCAAGAAGAAAAGGAGAAGGCTACAAAATCCTTGAAGCAAGAGAAAGTAGAAGTATTAGAGAAACTACGAGTTGCGTGGTATTGCGTAACCACCTATGAAAATGAGAAAGATGAGTTTCGGGTGATGCTCGAGGAGAAAAAAGCAAAGATACAAAGAGAAAAGGACCAACTTCTCGCAGAGAAGATTGCAGTCAAGGAAGAGGTGAATAAAGAACTTTTCTTTGTGCCAGGATTGTCATAGGAGGAAGAAGAATCGGTTGAAATTCAAGTAGCGAAGCTCGCCGAGGCCATCCAACAAATTCAAGCAAGGATAACAGAGTTGGAGATCCAATAAGTGTCAAGAAATCCATAGGAGGTGCATGATCAGAGGGATTAATCTACTAAGAACGAAGTTGGAAGGATCATATCCCTCACCTCAGAATGCAAACAACTGAGCGATAGAAGCATGCAGACATATGAACGCCTCACAGAAGACCCAGAGCTAAGAAAACTAGAAGTGCAGTTACAGGAGGTTCAACAGTAGGACTCCTCCGTAGAGGTGCAAATGAATATACTCACTATAGTCGAGAGAATGAAAAGATAACAAGAGCAATGTGCGGTACAACAAAAGATCATTTCCATCCAGAGTAGGGTAATGGAAGTCGCACAAAAGTTGCAACCTCTGCAAGATAAAGCCTGCAAGGTGTTCAAAGAAATTGAAGGACAAGGATCAAAATTGGGCCAAGTGGTTGCAATAGTGGAACAACGCTTAGAAGATCCTATTACAGAGTAGATGATCCAAGAGCTTGTTGAGTAGGAGGCTCAGGTGAAGCAGCAAGTCAAGGCTGCTCGAGTGAAACTCGAGGCCTTAAAAGAAGTGTTGTCTGGACCTGAGTGACTTGGGATGAGTCATAGGTGAGTGTTGGGGGCTTGTTGGCCCTTGACCAAGTTTTGAGGAAATCTTGGTCAGGCTTGACCACTTTTTGAACTTCGACGCAATGATCGAGGAAGGAGTTCCCAAGCGGAGTTGAGCTCATGGATCTCACTTGTTTTATGGGCTTTGTGGACCCAACAAGGGGTTCTTAGGTTTTTTGTAATGGGTTATGGGATGTCAGCCCATGGGTTTACCCATGATTAGGCCTCATTGTAAAAGTATAAATAAGTAAGATTGTAAGGTAGAAGAAGCTAAGAGATGTAAGAGACTTAGATATCAAAGTTTAAGTTGCTAAGTGCAATCATTTATGAGTTCTTCATGCAAAATAAAGTGTATGTAAGGCTTTGTGCTTGATAAAGGAGTTGGTTTTGTGCCTTGACCTAATTTTGGGAAGAGAATCTAGTGCTCAGTGCGTAGATCTCTTGTCCTCTACGAAGCTTGGCTCTGTGGCTTAGTGGACAGGAGTGGATGAATGTAAGATATTTAAGAATAATAGAGAAGATGAAGAAGTTGGTGGACGTAGCCCCACATTGGGGTGAACCATGTATATCTTGTGTCTTCTGGTTTCTTTGTGTTGTGTTGTTTATATTATGAATCAACTTTGCTTATTATGTATGTGCAAGATACCAGATATAATAAATATGTAGAACACAAATAAAATGCTAGTAATGGAAGAATAACAGTAATATATCCAATATAATCTCCACAATAACACATAAATTATATAAGAAAAACAACAGAAATAGCACTTTGATTCAGAAAGCAATGTTCACAGGCCTCTTCGAGGGGGCAACCTCCAATCGAGAAACGCTCTGTTACAATAATCTCCAAGCTAGGGTTTTCATACCCTCGACCCTTATTTATACTAAATATGTATATAAAGAGAAGCATCTAGAGGAAGATCCTTCTAGAAGAGAAACACTAGTACATATTGTAAAAATTTCGACGTTTTATTTGCGGCGTTATGGACAAAATTGTCCATATTGTCGTAAAATAGAGGAAATTTATAAAAAAAAAAATTAATGTTGCCCGATAACATCGGTCTTTCCACGTTGACATCTCTCTTGCCACGTTAACATCAGTCTTGCCACGTTAACGTCGCTCTTCCCACGTTTTCCACTGTAACGTCTCTCTTGCCATGTTTTCCACTGGAACGTCTCTCTTTCCACGTTTGCGAAGATGTATGTCGCAATTGCAACGTTTTGGAAAATAGGTTTTCCCCTTCAACGGTCACCTTAGTATGTTCACCAAGTAAAAATACCAATGGTCACTTAGGAATTTTTTACGTCGGAATTGCGACGTTACAAAATCTATAAATATGTTGCATTTGACGGATGTTGCGACAAGTTTTCTATAATAACAACACATCTTACTTCTTGAAGAAGAAGTAACGAGTAAACTGGAGTGCCAACAATGCAGTAAAGAGGATTCTCTAGTGATCTTTTAATAGAGGGAATCTTGCATCTTCACATGAGATATCATCAAGACAAAATGGTAGAGGAAAAGTATCATTTCCATTATTCAATTCAATATCAACATCGCACACCATGTCTTGAGAAAAGATAGGGTTTGCAATGAAAAGAATAAGGTATATGTTGCATCCATTATCTCTGCCTGAGACTTCTTCTGATGACCATTTTTCTAGACAAAGGGAAGATACCATGCCCATTGGGCACTCTTCATCATTAGCAATATCTTCCACCCTTAAAATAGACATGGATTAAGGATTAGGGTTTAAGTGTTTAAGGGTCGATGGCTAAGGGGTTAGGGAATTTAGGGATTTTGTGTTAAGAGATTAGTGGTTAACTAAGGTTGAGGGATTAAGGGTTGATGTAAGGGTTTAGGGTTTGGCTTGCTAGGTTTAGGGTTTATGTAATCTACACTTAATAACAAAACATAAAAAAGAGAGATGTAATGTGAATGTGAATGTTATGGCCAGTCCCAAGGGATCATGGAAACAACATTGTAAATATATGCAGGGAAATATAATATAACATAATATTATATTGCAACTGACCGATCAATATAAAATATATGCAAGGTAAATACCTCCCGCATCTACCATAATATTAACAAAAATAAAGACTTTAAAATACTCTTGGTTTCCTCTCCTCCTAACATAGTTTTATGTGGAAAAATAGTATTAGGTTTATACTTCTCCACTACCCTCTTGAGGATTTTTCTTGGTGGAAGATCCAAATCCACGAATGTTGAGCGAAATAAAAATAACTTTTTACCACTTAGAGAGGCATTCCCTACTCCAAGGGCCCAATGATTGTTGATTTTTCACCTTCTCAAATTTCTTATTAACTTTCTACTAGGCTAGGGTGAGGAAGGACCTCCTTCCTTGAGTTGATTTAGTTGAAGAATGTGTTGGGAAAACTTCCAACACCTCCTCAATTACAACTTGACCTCCTTCATGCTTCATCACCATTTATATGAAGTGATACTTATTATTAGTGCTAGGTATATAATCAACGCCATAATTTTTAAAAGAGTTCAAATTACTAGAATAAAAAATAGTGCTCTCATCTTTCCTTGTTTTATGAAAAGAAAGTCTCCTTCGGAAAGAGGTCTCCTTCTCATTAGTGGTAGGAACATTCTACTCAGTGCCTTTGATTTATAATATTTGTTCATATCCATGGTCCCTTTCATGCATTTCTTCTTTTTTGTCCTTTTTTGTCTACTTCTTGTTTTTGGCAGCTTCTTCTTATCACTTCCTTTAATATGGATCCTATCAATGAAGGTTGCCTCCTTTATTTTGGGATGTGATAAATAGGGTTCCTCCTTATGCCTAAAAACCATATGGATCTCCTTGTCTATATTGAAGCCTTCAATATTTTGAACATGTTCCTTCTTTTCCTTGCCCTAGCAAGATTCTATATAACTTTATGAACAATAACTTGGGAGAATGTCTCTACAATGGGGTATTTGTATACCTTTTCTTTATCTTTGTATACCATGTGTTTCATAGGCTCTCAAATGGTATTTTCATTTGGATTCTTATCTCATCTCATATTGTCATTCATGAATGTTCATTGGTGTCGCATGTTCAAAAAAGGTTGAACTTGTTCAAGTTTTTTGGATTCTTATCACTATTTTTGATTTATTCATATTATATTGTTATTTCCCTTCCTAACCATTTTTAGGTTCATGGCACTTAGCTTCAAATAGTTTGTTATGGGTGCATTTCTCCTTCTTTTATTCCTTATATTGTGTTAATGGCTTATTTCCATCTTATATCTTGAGGGCTATATCAAGGGCTATGTGTGATTAGATGTTATGCCAAAGACCTAGGATGAGCCAATTGATTTCCATGAGCTCTGAGAATTGATACTTGAAAGTTGTCCAAATATATCCTTCAACTAAGAACCATAATTTTGGATGGTTTTCCTTCAACTAGGAACCATAATTTCCAATAGAAATGCATGCCTCCCAAGAAAATCTTCAGATCTATGGTGTTAGTGGGAATGGACCTGTCCTTCAAAACCTAGACTTTTGTAGGATCTACATGAAGTCCAGTCTCATCAATCAAAACAGAATTTTGTCCAAAGAATGGCTTCATCATTTAGGCCTACAACCTGTCCTAGCAAAAGAGGTCCAAAATTGTGCTAACATGTTGAAATCTATTTGAACCAGTTTTGCTGAAAACCAAAATGTCATCTAAGTAAACCAACACAAATTTACCAAGATGTATCTAAAAGATATCAATGATGATCCTCATGAAAGTGGCACGGCCATAAGTGGGGCCAAAATGCATAACCAACCATTCATAGAGACCAACCTTGGTATTGAAAGTTGTCTTCCCAACATTTGTACGCTCCATCCAAACTTCATGATAGCCTGAAGAGAGATCAAGCTTGGTGAAGTACATGGCCCCTTGAACAAATCATGGTCATTAATGCGGGGAACTAGGCAACAATTCTTCATAGTGACCTCATTTCGGGCTAGCCTTATAATCTATGAAAATTGGCCACTCCAATTGCTCCTTCTTAGTTACTACCAAGATAGGAGATCCATGTGAGGATGTGTTGATGTTTTGGTAGCTGCAGGAGGTATTCCCTCCTAGAAAACTTTTCTTAGACAAGAAGAAGATTCCAAGAAGTCAAAGGAAGACCAATGAATAGTTGAAGAACACTCAGAAAAAGAATAAAGGGAAATAGAAGACCACAAAAGAGAAGTCGGCCCATAGAAATAATAAAGTAATTTTGAAGACCCAAAATAAGAAGTTGTCCCTATACAGGTGCCCAAATTAGTATAAATACAAGTATGGGTTAGTTCATTTTTACAACCACACAGTTCTCCTTCTGCAGTGCAACCCACACATCATATTGAAGTGCAACCCACACATAAATCACTTGTTGCTAGTTAGCAACCCATATGCACCCTCAAAATGAACTCAAGACATGCTTGAGCCCTCATCGTGGTGTTGAACATGTTAGCATTAGGAAAGTATCCTTCCTCCTCTCCTTCAAGTTCCCTATTTCATCTCCATGACAGATAATTAGGTTTAACATTGGATTTCTCTAATTTGACACAAATTTTGAAGTCATATTCTTGGAACAACATCAA
>ML789855.1:665598-688712 GCA_009831015.1 Picea engelmannii | reverse complement strand
ATAGAAGGACTGGATTTTGATGAAACATTTGCGCCCATAGCAAGATTAGAAGCTATCAGAATGTTTCTTGCCTATGCTTGTCATAAAAGGTTTAAAGTCTACCAAATGGATGTCAAGTTAGCCTTTCTCAATGGAGATTTAAGTGAAGAAGTCTATATGGAACAACTAGAGGGTTTCAACTTGTTTGATAACCCAGACTTAGTATGCAAGTTGAAGAAATATTTATATGGTTTAAGACAAGCCGCTCGAGCATGGTATCACAGACTAGATATGTATCTCAAAGACAAAGGGTTCAAGAGAGGAAAAGTTGACAACAATCTGTATATTAAGACAGAGGATAATGATTTTCTCATCGTATTGGTCTATGTAGATGACATCATCTTTGGATGTAATAAGGATTCATTGGTACAATGGTTTTCTTCTGCCAGGGAGTCTGAATTTGAAATGTCTATGATAGGAGAACTGCCATTTTTCCTTGGTCTGCAAATTACTCAGAGGCCCGACGAGATCTTCATTTCTCAAGGAAAATATTTAAGAGAAATGCTGAAAAGGTTTCAAATGGAAGATTCTAAACCTATGGGTACACCTATGGTAACTGGATGTAAATTAAGCAAGGATGATGATTCACCTGATGTTGATCAAAGCTCATATCGATCAATGATAGGAAGCCTGATGTACATCACAACATTTCACCCAGACATAATGCATGTTGTAGGAATGGTAGGAAGATATCAGGCTGCACCTAAACAGAGTCATTTGCAATATGTCAAAAGGATATTTAGGTACTTAAAAGAAACAATGACTTATGGTTTGTGGTATCCCAGAAATCAAAGTCTTCAGTTGACTGCTTATTCAGATGCAGATTGGGAAAATTGTGTTGATGAGAGAAAAAGCACCAGTGGATGAACATTCTTCTTGGGTAACTCCTTAGTAGCCTGGCTCAGTAAAAAGAAAGGTTCCATTTCTTTATCAACCATAGAGGCAGAGTACATTGTTGTTGCTACCTGCTGCACATAGGTATTATGAATGATTCAGACACTTGCAGACTTAGAGGTAAAATATACTGCACCGATCCCAATTCATTGTGATAACACAAGTGCCATCAGTGTGTCTAAGAATCCTGTCCTCCACTCCAAGACAAAACATATTCCCATAAAATATCATTTTCTGAGAGAGTAGGTCACCAATCAGATTGTTCAAGTCCATTACATTCCCACTACAGAACAAATTGTAGACATCTTTACTAAGCCCCTAGCCAAGACACCGTTTGAATATCTTAGACAAAAGCTGGGTGTCATTTCGTTTCACACCTAAAAAGTCCATCTTGTTAGGGGGAGTTTTTGCATTGTTTGAATGTTTAATGCCTCCTAAAATTCCTACAATAGCTCAGGGGGAGCATGTCTCTTCTCTGACATTGATGTCAAAGGGGGAAAAAATAATTTAGGTGCCTTAGTTGCCATCAATGCCAAAGGGGGAGATTGTTGGAAAATGTCCAACAGGCAGCGTATGCTTGTCATTGATGGCAAGTACAACAGTGAAGATGGAAGGATCAAAGTGTGCATGTGAAGAATCTCTAGAGGTGCAAAAGTCCAAGAATCCCTTGGGGATTCGGAAGTGAAAGCTCAGGAGGAACAACGTCAAGGAGAACGTGCGCAACAAAGCTCAAGATACAGAAGTTCGCAGAAGAGAAGGAAGACAGAGATCGACAGTCGTTGGATCTCATTCAGAAATCTCGTCAGTCGTCAGATCGAACAGGAGCTGCACGAGGTTTACCATCGGGAAAAGCCAAGGTGAAATCTGGAAAGGAGGGTTGACTCATTGGGGTTTCACATATCGGAAATCTCATGAGCCAATGCATTGCGGCATTGAAAAGATTGAAACCCCGACAAGTGGTAAGACTACGGTCATGGGGATAACGATCATATAGGCCAGGATCCTAGCCATGAGAGCTAGTGCGTAAAGAGCACGTCGAAGTTTCAAGGATCGCGTTTTTGAAATGTCAAAGAAACAATGCAACAGGAATCCCAATTTCTCGATATGAAAAATCTCGATGCAATCTGAGCCGTCAAATCAAGAACACATCTGAACCGTCGACCCGACTCATGTCAACAAACCACGTCAGCTAGGAACACATGTCACAACCAGATAATGACAAGTGTCATACTGATTCAACATTTCAGGCACATGTAAGTCATGAATCAGAGTGACACGTGGCAGCATTCAACACGTGTCAATCCATGTGTGACGTCAGCAGATGGACACCTAGTCAAAGTTTCAAGGATCGAGTGTTGAAGTTGTCAAATAACATTGACATCAGGAATACTGATATCGCGATATGCGAAATCACGATGTAATCTGAGCCGTCAGATCAAGCTTTGATCTGGACCGTTGATTCCACTCAATGGAGTATCTGGGATCGGAACTTTGAAGCGACAAAAACACTGGACATCAAGGATGTCGAGATCACGATACGTGAAATCGTGATTTAATCGCAGCCATTGAAAAGAGATCAGATCTAGACCATTGACATAACTCCATATCGAAGTTTCGCGGATCGTGACATCAAGAGAAATAGAAAACAAGGAAAAAAGAATGTCGAAATTGCGATATGCGATATGGCGATTCAATCACAACTGTTAAATCAAGCTTGGATCTGGACCGTAGATGTAACTCCATATTGGAGTTTCGGGGATCGCGACTTGGAGAGGCATCGGGGATTGAGAATTGGACATGTCAAAGAATATTGACATCAGGAGTCCTGATATCGTGATAGATGAAATCATGATGTAATCTAAACTGTCAAATCAAGTGTTGATCGGAGGGATACTGAGACACGACACAGTGAAACTACCAGAAACCATTGATGGCGTCTGCTAGAGAATTCGAAGAGACCCCTGTGTAATATCCATAGGAGATGAAGAGTCTCCAAGATTTGTCCAAGTGAAGGAAGACTATTTTTATAAGGGATTGACAGATGGATGAGTGTGGAAGCCTGTAACTAAAACAGACAAGGTGAGCTCGACTGTCACAGAGAAGACGAAGAGTCCCAACTGCCAGAGAGGTTGAGGAATCTCAACATAACATCGAGTGATGCTGAACGTGTGGGAAAACGGCCAGAGGAGTTGAAGAGTTACGATGATGATCACGCAGAGCACTCGAGAAGTGGAGGAGATTGGAGCGGTAAGAGCATGCATAGGAATGGAAAATATTGCATGCACAAGAGTCAGAAAAGCTATATATACACGGTACAGAAAGAATATTGGGTTGTTGTTGCTATTGGATTTTGTTGTGGTTGTTGTTGGTGAAGGTGATTCATGTGTGAAGAAGGATCAGAGTGCAGCAATTGAATAGGATAGAAGAGGAACTGCGCAAGTGAATGGACATGGTGCATAGAGCATAAAAAGCAGAAAAACAGACAACGCAAAAGATGTGTGAAGAAAGGCAATGAGGCAGACAGAGCAACGAAATGTAGCAGAACAGTGATGAGTCTGGTAAGCCATTGATGAACATCATATCACTGTAATAAGTTTCAGTAGCAAAGATTTATATTTCAGGGTGGTTGGGAGGAGCTAGGGAGGACGTGTCCTCAAAGGTTCAAGTGGGTTCTTGAACACAGGGAGTTGATGCTTCTTTCTAGTTGGTGCTAGAGAAACTAGGGAGTTGGTGCTTCCTTCTAGTTGGTGCTAGAGAAACTAGGGAGTCGGTGCTTCCTTCTAGTGGGTGCTAGAGAAAACAGAGAGTTGGTTCTCTCAGCAAGTTGCAGCTTGCAAAACTGAGGTTGTAGCCTCATTATGAGTTGCTTCTCATATGTATGATACTGTAAATAATGTAACCATTACTTATCATATAAAGAAAAAGAGGTTTTTACCCTGCATGGGTTTCCTCAGGAAATATTTGTCTCTGTGTTTCTCATATATTTGAATGATGTTGAAAGTGCCATTTTTTATTTCCCTGCATTATTGTGATCACCATTCAGTGTCTCTACAAAGAGTTTAAAAGAACCATAATTGTTTAAGCACGGAAACAACTGATTCACCCCCCCCCCTCTCAGTTGTCTAACATTATTAGTCTACGAAATCCCTACTCCTAAGTAGTAGTGTAGGAGGTCTAAGTAAGTGATGCCAAAAGAAAAACATAACCCAAACTTTACCTTTTGAATTGCATGGACCTTTCTAGCCATGATCCTGATGTCATCCGTACATACAGGAAAAATACCAACTTGCCATCATTGCTACACTTCACATTTTGTTTCTCACCTATTTCTTATTGCTTATACAAGACTCCGAAGCTCCAAATGAATACAAAACATTGTCATTTGAGAAGGGGCTTGCATTAAGGTGTCCATCATTTCTTGCACACTTATTTCTCTACTTGCTTTTCACCCTTATGTTCCCTTGCACACTTGAGAATGGATTTTCTTACACCTTGATACTTGTCCTCTCTCATTAATATAACATATTCTTATATTCTTTCCATTAAAGATAAAAGAAGAATAAAAATTAAATAAAAATATTCATATTCCATGAATTTTCCACATAAGTCCATGGAGGTGTCAATGTTTTGTTGATTGAAGCATGAATATTGATTAATATAGTTGTGTCATTCTACCTTGTCATTATAATTGTTAAATTTTGTTTACTCCACCTAAATATACAAACATATTCATTCTATTTCCCTCATTCTAACATCAATTTAGTCATCCCCCATGGATTTTAATTCATGATTTCTTACCTATGTCCCTCTCATATTTTATCTATGTCGATGGAAGTCTTGTGTCACCTCCATTTTCACCTCTCCTATGACAAGGCCAAGTGTTGGTCCTTCATTATTACTCTCATTCATCTTATGTTTCTTTAAGGGAATCCATCATCACCCTCCACGTATAAAAAGGCCTCCTATACATTAATTTGAGGATCTTTGTATTGAATTATAAGGTTATGTCATTATAATTATCTTGGGTTCCCCATATTGGAACCATTCTTGTACATTTTCTACTTGCTTGTTTGAAGTTTGGGAAGAGAGATGGAGATTCTTTTGGACTCATGAACCCTTTTGAGGAAATAACCTTGAGGAGAGAAGGTTTAGATCTACCCATTTCATGCAAGGTAATAATGCACTATTTTCTTGTTGATTACATAATAATTTCATTTCTTTTCCCCATTTCACATTGTTGTTTCATGTCAATTATATGCAATTTTATGGATGGGTATTAAGTAAATTATGGATTTTACCATTTTAGGCAAGTTAGTGCTAGAGTTTACCATTATAGAAAACATTAAGATTTTATTCATCGTCTTGTGTGTAGGTTTATTTCAAGACTGTTTCCCTTTTCCTTCTCGTTCAACTCAACCTAAAGCTTTGAATATCTTGAATATATTTTCAAAGATTGCCATATTTCGCTCTTTCCAAATAAACCAACAAATATGAAAAGGAAGAGTGAGATAATCTGAGTACAATAATCGCCATTTTTTTAATCGCTCATTCATGGAATCTCCCGTCCAGGCCCCCAGAAAGTTTAATTTAAAAAAAATCATTTCCCACACAGAACAAGTGAAATGACAGTCTGCAAATAAATGAGAGATGGACTCTTGATTCTTATTGCATAGTATGCACCAACCCGGTCCTACGAACTCTCTTCGCTGCAATATTTCCCAGGTTAATAGCTTATTCTCGATCATCAACCAGTTGAATAACTTGAGTTTCAGTGGGACTTCCCAGGACCATAGTGCTTTTCTCCATTCACCTATCTCTTTGTTTTGCTTTTTATTTAAATCGCCTCATAAATATTTTTAACCAAAATCCTCCCTGATGTATCTCTACTCGTCCACAAGAGTGTATCAGTTTTCCTCCTCAGCTGCACGCCCAGATTTAATATTAGATCCCTATAATTCTGTCATTCTACAGCTAATGGTCCCTCAATACCCAACTCATTACAGGTAATCCAATTTTTCCCCATCGCTCCCGACCTGGGCTCTCTGCTCCCCTGATTGTTGGTGTTAAAAATTTCATTTATAGCATTCAAAAATTGCAATTTTGATTTGAGAGTGCACATCAAACACTCTTGTAAACTCTTACTAGCCATTTTTTCCCTTTTTTACGCCGAAGGCTTTCTTTTAGGGGAGTTCACTCTAGCATTTTCATCGTATGTCCATAGTGTACGAATGCATGACATGTCTCTGCCATCATCAAACCCTCCATCATAACTCGCATCACTCTTCTTTGGCATCTGGTCGACCCTGCTCATCTCGCAGCTGGCCCTCGTGCTTGGGGGTTCGACCCTCTCCACCATAGATTCCTGGTCGTTGTACATACTTGCCATGCTGGTGTGTTGCGAGGTGAATTTTTTTATCGATGTGTGGGATTCACTTCAATTCTGGTGGCTCCAGATCAAGAATCCGCCCATATTCGTAACCCTAGAGTGGCTCCTATTCGCCTGTATTCCATTCATAGTGTCGGTAATCTGGACGTGGGGGGTCGTGGAGGCCATGTGAATGGATCATACGCCCTATTATTATTTGATGATGATTCTCTTCTTCTTCTACTAGATGTATTCTTTGCCCCAACAGTATTCTTTCAGGACCAAGGCCGAAAAGCGGTATGGTGGCCAGATTGCAGACGAAGCCCTGATTCTCAGTCCGCTCGAATGCACACTTCATGGATCTTGAGCTTGGGACCATGGACAACGTGATATGAGGCCCTTACGGTCTGTTAATAGAAGAACGGAGAGTTGCAGGGTTGCTAAAGAATCCATGCTGCACTGAGCAGAGCGAGGTGCTCCAATGCATATGATGCCGCGTCTCAAGAGCATTGCGTCGGGCCGATCCTCCATCTCAGATCTGGTGAGCTCTCAATGTTTCAATCCGTTAAATTCCCCATTCTAGGGTATTCTTTTTTTTTTCAAAACCTTAGTTAAAGAATAGAAATGGCATATTTTCCAAGGGCATGGGTATCCATCGTCCTCATGTTTTTGAAATAAATCATTGTTGCTCTAAGACAAGGGACTCATTGAATGCAATGTTGTTGAAATTTATTGGTATCTGTCTGAAATGTAGGAGTCGAGTAGCTCGCTCTGCACAAAACTGTCAATTAGGATCACGATTGTTTTTTAATATGTTAAAAAATGTAGAAATGTGGGAGCCATGTAAGCCGATTGGCTCCAGTCTCCTGAATTAATGAGTGAAATTTCAAATGGTTAGACTTATCAGTAATGTTGGGTACTTCTTTTGAGTACAAGGATTGAAAAACGATTAGGGAGGAGTTTGGCTATGTAATTTTTTATGCCTTAAAGACAGATCTTGCTTGTTCTATGTATCTGATTCTAAACTTGCAAACCCATTTCTTAAATATCAAGCCCAACTTCCCCTATTTCTGAAAACATTTTGAATTTGAACCAAAGAGATGGGGATTTTATCTTAGAAGAAGTTCTAATAGCAGATCAAAGATAATTTGAGACGAAAACAATAGATATTATGGTAATGTTCACTAATGACCAAAGACAGGCCAACGGGACTGAATTGTCTATTCAGTATTAATGGCCAAACGGGGATTTCTTCGGGCATATCCTTCCTAGAAAATGACTAAAATAATATGGGTATGAGTGTAAAAGTGAGGATGAAATGAAAACCATGCAGTAAAGAATATTTATGTAAAGAAGAACAAAGAAAGCAAGCCAGGTCACAATGAGAAGAGCCAGTTGGCCAAGCAACCTCTGACCATCATGTGCTCCAGAGGGAGGAGCCTAAATCAATCACTATGGAATTACCAATGACGTGTCTGATAATGTGTTCTAGATAAAGGCCTGGACTAAAGAGAGATTGCTGCTAGAGGTAGGATGTTAGGGGTTCCGTACAGGGGTTTATCGATGGGTTAATTGGGCTTAGGGTTTATCAATGGTTTAATTGGGCTCGGGGTTTGTTGATTTCTTATTTGGGTTTTAGGGCTTATAGTTTGTTTGGTTTTGCAGTTGAAGATTTGAACCATTTAATCTCTGCGACCATGAGTGGAGTGACATGCTACCTGGGATTTTCTGGGTAGTTGAACTCAGACCCGAGGAAGCTTGCAGTGAATCTGATTACATTCCCCCATCTTCATTTCTTCATGGTGGGATTCTCTCCCCCTGGCCTCTCAAGGCTCCCAATAGTACAGGGAAATGACCATTCTAGAGCTCACATAACAAATGTGGGACTCTAAGAACATGACGTGTGTTGCAGATCCTCGACACAGATGATACCTCTCCACTGAATAAAATCTAGACACAACCATCTCATCTTACATCCAGACATCATCAAACTTCATGTTTCTCTAATATACTATCTAACTTGTTTAACTTGCCTATCTGAAGCTCTATCTTCTCTACAACTTCAAAATTCCCTTCTCCTGCAAATGAGAAGGCTTGGCTTAGATGCTCAATGTTGTGGTTTGTCTTTTGTAATCTTTCCAAAGATTGTGATATGCCTCTCATAGCTGGTCGCTTCCTTGGATTCTTGCAAACATAATTGTATGCAAGAGTTGCCATAGTGCGAACTTCTTCAATATTACATTTTCCATTAAGCTGTGAATCCAATATCTCATCCTAGTCTGATTTGTCATCTGCACCAATTGCAACCTGTTTCACAAGTTGCAATTAAAACAATGAGAAAATGTACAGAAAATGCTACATGTGAAGAGACTAAGGAAACAATGTGAATATACTTTGTAACGAAGAATAGTACACTAAATCACTAAATAAGACTAAACATTAAATTGTATGTGTGTATTCTTGTCCATGCCTGTGTGTGTAAATATCACAGAGTAAGCAGTAACAATTTCAAACAACATGCATTCCACTTTTGCACTTTATGATACACAGGCGATTCTACAGAAATGCCACAGGTGGCAAAGGCACACTTTCAAGTTGCACCTAGAAATTGCCAAGCTGGAAAAGAGAAGAAACCTAATGTAGTGGGAGCCAACCTGGGAAATTGGAGGGCTACATTCCCATAATGTAAGGCAACCACTGCCATATATTCACCCACTATTAGGGGGAAAAGACCTTCTATTAATAGATATTAGAATCATCATAGTCATCTCAAAATTCAGAATCCTCACTGTCATTGAAGCATCCAATCTAAATGAGTGGGTCAATTTTGTCATCTATACCATTTACCTCATTGCAATAGGTTTCCATTATCAAAGTAAAGAATGCTAGTTTGGTTCTCTTATAGAGGAATCTTCTTCCATTTTGGAGGCCCATTTTTACCTTCATCCCACATAAACAAGTCTTCCTTACATGGATAGGCAAGATGTTAAGACTCCAGAGGCTACACGATACCTAAACTTGAACAGAGGAAAACTAATATGCATATCCACAAGCTTAATAGTAAAACCCATCGATTATGAAATCAGGATACAACTTACCTCCAAGCATGACCTATTTCTCTCTTCAACAATATACAGTTTCCAATACTAGTACAACAAAATAAACACCGTTAAATATCTAAAATCTAACCATTTTTATAATCTTGCAGCATAACAACATTTAAATTATCATTGGAATTATATTTGTTTCATGAACTGGAGTTCTCTTAAGTACCCATATATGAGACTAAGAGGATCAAAGTTGTAATCAAAACCATTCCACAAATTGAAAGCATTAAAGGAAATGAGCAATATCAAAGGGAGAGATTAGAAAATGTCAGTTTTAAATGGAGATAAAATCACCAACCAACAGCAAGGGTAGTACTCCTTTGGTCTTGATATGCAAGAAAGGTAGAGCCTTTTGACTTTCCAGTAGCTTTGTCCCTCACAAGGTTGACATCAACTAACTCTCCATACCTGCCAAAACAACCAAGAAGTCAACCTTAGAATGAATGCAGTAAACGTAATAAACTTGATAATGAGAATTATTATTGTAAGACTATACATTGGCAAAAGAAAATATCTTCCAAAAAAAATTTAATTCAATGGAATCTACATTATATTAAACAATAATAATAATAATAAATCTCACAACATGACTATGTAGAATATATTTTTAATCTAACTAAATTAATCAATATATTAATACATTAACCTGTATGCCGATGCCTACTTTTGCAGACTGCTTTTTCTAATAGTGACACTTTGAAGGAGAAATCTGCATACCAGTAACTTACAATTTGTTAGCATATCCTACTCCTACTTCACCTCTTAAAATTTTGGAAAATTAATGAGAACAAGCAATGCTTGATTCTTTCCTTCAATACTTCACTGATCTCAAAGAGGTAATCTTTACTTCAGCTAGTCAAAGGTGTTGAAAAGTTATATTTGCACCCATTGGATGATTGTTCTACTTTACTAATGGTGCCGGCCTATATTTTGGAAAATACAAACATAGAACTTTAAGAAGTACTAGTTCATAAATCATAGATTCTGAATGCTAAGTTTTTTTTCTCTTCAAGTTAAATTTCAAAATAAGGGAACTGCTATTACTGTCAAAAGAATGGTGCAGGCTCAAAAGTACAATAATTGCAATATCTAAACCGAATAGGAACTTTCAAGCTAAGTTACAGACAAGGACATTATAAATTATAATCCCCTAAATTTGGAATTTTCCACATTGCCTGTATCCAACATATCTGTAGTATTTTGAGAGTAGAGAATGCCCTCTCCTAGTCCTTATAGGATCAAGCTATGTCTTTGAGATGTTAATGGTACTTTGACCAAAAAAAATAAAATCCGGTGGTGTTAGATTTTTTGCTGAGGAAAGTCATGATGCATAAAGATAACACAAATATTTTTAGCATGGATGGTGATCTGAAAGTTGAAACCAGAATGTTATAATGAAGAAGACGCCAATTTGACTGCATAAATGTTGCACTTTCACCCATACTAGCAATTCCAAAAAAACATATTTCTGCTAGAAGTTCTAGCTTGAGCTAAAAGATAACGCTAGTATTCATACTCAGAGGTAAAGAGATTATGTTCTGAGAACCTTGTTTTGGGTTAAATGGGATAGGGATATGTTGTGGATGATTTATAGGCTGCATGGCAGCCTTATAATAGGATAGCTTCAATATCAAGTCAGATTTAAAGAATATGCTATAGTATTTATCTTACAAGCAAAAAGAAATGGGTCAAATGTAATGAAACATATAAATAAGAACACTAGGGTAACTTCATGTGGAAACCATTTATCCACATAAGAAGGAAGAATGCATAAGAGGAAGATAATTATCTCTAATAGGCCCTTAAGCTTCATATGTGGTATGTGGAGATTTTGATTTTCTTGTAGGTAGTCAATGAAGACTAAACTGTAGCCATTGACCAAGTGCAGCATCCATATTACTCCTGTATATTCTGGGCCTGATATGGAGTCCATACCTTCTCAATATAATTTTCTTTGAGTCATTTGAGATTCAATGCCTAGCTCTATTTTGACTAAAGATTGATATATGTTTCTCATTCTGTTGTCCTAAATTTCACTGTGTTGTATTTCATAATATGTAGCTGCAGTTAAATTTCTAGTATTGATGAATTAGATCTAGAAGCCTAATCCTCATCATTGTAGATGATCATCACTACTATCTAGTGTCATTTATCATACTACGCAAACTCAAAGTTGTACAATGTAAACATTTAACATACATTAAGGGATATGCACACACTGAAAATTGTAGAATGAGTTGCAACCTACTATCATATTCAATGTTCAAAACTTCATTATAAATTATAATTACATATCATCAAAAAAGTTTCCGTTCATATAACAAAGCTCCACATCATCATGTTCTTCCTTTGTGGAATTGGGAACATGACTGCCATACCCACTTGAAGAAGCAATTGTTGGCACATCCTCGTCAAACAAATTAAGATGAGTCATTGTTGGGTTAATGACTCATTTGATTTATTCTAGATCTATTGTTGTTATTATTGTTATACCTCGAAGGTATATTTTGAGAGTGAGATAATATTAGTTGAGTGAAATGTGGAGAGATTTTTGAGTGATTTTAGGAGGTGATTGTTTCATGTGGTAGCTCTTGCACATGTATAAATGTTTATCTTGATAATGAGAATGTTTGAGCTGTTTTGTGGTACTGCTGAATCTTTGTTTCTCCATTAATGCTGGTTAGCATTTTCTTCATTTGGTATTAGAGCATAGTCGAGAGACTTCATCTCATTGCTGCCACGCTTAGCTTGGACACCCAGTTCGGCTCTTGATTTCTTCTTGCCATGGAAGAGTATGGACATTATTCACATTGTCTCACGGTTCAATGTACAACAGCGTATGAACATGATTCAGCGTGTGATCCTGCTCCTAGTTCCTTAATCTTGCAGCATCTAACTACTTCCCAGGCCTATTTCTTTTTCTCTCAAACTCAAACATTATAGCTTTTAGTATTCTTTAATCCACTTCACCTTTCAAGGGTTATGTTTCCTTTTGAATTTCTTATAATATTTGGAATGGAAAAATTAGAATATCTTGCAATCATTCCACACATATTGGATCCCATGACCAAGATAAATTGTAGATGAACAAAACTAGAACTTTTCAAGCCTCATTTCTTAGTTGTGTTCCTTGTGCTAGTTTGAATCCTTCCTGATCTTCGACAGCTTGTCCATATATGAATTGTATCCCCTCGCTTGAGACCACCTCCTCTCAACCAGCGAAAGACACCCCTCACCTTGGAGCAATCACCACCCTCGAACCAACTATCTTACAACACATGAATCTATAGACATGGGTCATCCATCCAATTAGCCAAGTGAGATTGATGTTTACAATTACATAGTTGTTGCAGCTTTCCATCTAAGTTGCTATACACAATTTTTTGTATGTAGCATATTACTCCTTCCACAGGTTGTTGGACTTTTTGTTACGTCCGTACGCACTCAACATTGGGTATCTTGTTCTCTGATAATGAGTAGAACTCCTATGGAATTCAAATTGACTCATTTAGTAGTTTGTGGAAGGCTGGAATTACAATATAGAGAGGGGTTCTGTTAAAAATGGTGAAACCACATTGTAGTTACTCCTTCCACAGCGTTCTGGGTTAAGTTACAACTTGTATCCAAAACTAATATGTTAAGTTAATTGGGAGATAGAAATATTACTGTCCATTGATGCGTTGGATCCATTGCATGATACACCTATTAATACTAGGCAATGAGACATGGAAACTGTTTCTTCTCTTCAATTATGAGCTAGATCAATATAATTCATTTGTTGTTGGGGTGTTTCTTGTCTTTATTTATGCTGGTGTGATTTAGTATTATGAGACTACTCCTATAATTGTTGGAATTGATTCCAGGAGAATACACACTGATCAATCTCCTTCTTGTTATCTTTGAGTGTTAGATGACAACAAGTGACCATGGTATGTTCTCCCTTGTGATGGTGTTGAAGCGACCCTCTCCTTGTACACTTAAGTTCGATAATGGGTCATGGCATGTGATTTATGTCTTTCTTTTTTATTTCAATATCTGTGATGTTTACTGTTGTGTATCTTAGGTGGGAAGTCGTTTGATAGAGATCCTATTACAAGCAGCCTTCATACAATCTCCTGTTGATCAGTCCGCAGAAGGACCTCCAGAAATTAGACCTGCATTTAAGCACACATTGAGGACAGTAATGATTGGCATGTAATAAATCTTTCCTATATGAATTTTGAGTTTATTACTTTGTAATTTACTTGCACCATGATTTATTATTATTTCTTTTTGAAAAGTCTACTTGAGAAAGTTATTTAATCTTGAATAGAAATCCCTATTCATAAATATTTTGTTGTTTTTATTATACTTAGGAAGGTTTTGAAGATATTTGGTGTTATAGAATGTGATCCAATGGTGAAGAGGGGACTTGAAAGAACAATATGCTGAAAATCTGACCATATTATTGAGGGATTATTTAAATTGTCTAAGATTAATTTTTTATGTCGTCATTAAATAGTAATAGATTTTTGGAAAACGTTTCTCAAGATATCAAACTTTATTTTTCTATAGATGGTTTCCTACAGAACTGAGGAGTTTGAGAAAGTGTGAGCTCTTGAGATGTCCGTTTTATATCTTTTGACAGGACTTTAAGAAGAAAGAAAGAAAGATTTAAAAATGCATTACTCTTTTACTGTTCCTTACTATGAATGCTTATTTGCCTTTACAGGCAAGGCACATGGTGATCCCTTACATGCCAATGTTGGTCAAACCTATTCTTTGGATAGGGTATGAGTTTGTTCTACAAGAGCTTTGGAATAATAAAATTCCTATTGTCTTCATCAAGTTTTGAAAGGAAATTTGCAGTTACACAACAAACCAGTGATGTTTGAGTTTGTTGGAGGGTTGTGCAGGCAGATGCCTTACTCTTAACAAAGTGCATGAGCAAAGCATATTGTAATTCAGAAAAATCTTGGCTATTTTATGAATTTTTGTATTGCAAAGATTATCAAAGTAATAAAATAGAAAATATTTTGTATGAAAATAAAAATTGCCATCTATTTCCAATGGGGCAACAAACTGAAAAATGCTA
Source organism: Picea engelmannii (assembly GCA_009831015.1). NCBI lineage: Eukaryota > Viridiplantae > Streptophyta > Pinopsida > Pinales > Pinaceae > Picea > Picea engelmannii. The sequence continues at coordinate 674,233 of ML789855.1, read as the reverse complement.
CAGAGGCCTCTCAAAAGTTTCATCTCACTTTACAAGCATTCAACCTGCTATTAAAACTTGTAGCCAATGAAAAACCTGTGCAGTTTATAATTGTATGTCTTGATTGTATTTTCTTTAATATTGTCCCCGTTGTTTCAATATAGGATTGTTGTTTCTAATTTGTATTTGTTCCATTCAATTTGTTGGTAATCAATACTATATAGAACTTGCTTTGGTATGCCGATTGTTTTGAAAAGGAGCATGGTATTAAAAACAACTACTCTAATTCATTCTAGGTATGATACGGGAGGTTATTTAATCTTGCCTTCTTATGTAATGCGCATACATGGGGCAAATCAGCAACGACAAGCAATGAAGAGAGTTCAAAGGAACCAGATACAGAGAGTATATCAGGTATGGATTTAGTGTGCTATTGTTGCATACCTCAATTATTATAGACATAGCTTGAATGCAAGGTGGAGCGTGGTTGGCCCATTGGTTTGTAGAGGCACTTTAATGTGTGTTAGATGTTCCTTTCCCTTTTGGATTTAATTTGTACATGTTTCAAACAACATACTAAATCTTGATTAGCTAAGGTTTATATCACATTATTGAGCTCAACTTTTTGTTGTATATCAAGTGATTCTGATTTGACTACATATTTAAGAGTTCTTATTTTTCCCTTTGCAGGAATTGGATACACTTGGCTCAACAAAATGGAGAATTAATAAAAGAATTCTTGATGTGGTAGATAGGATTTGGGCAGGAGGAGGTCGCCTTGCAGACTTGATTGAGCAGGAGGATGTAAGTTGATTTTCTTTTTTCAGTATTTTCCATGATTTTAAATGGATTGTGATGTTATGTATAATATAGTATCAATGATTTTACATACTTGAGACAAAAGTGTAGCAAATGTAGAGATTTGTACTATTTGTGCATCATCAAGCATGGTTTGTTGATGAAGTGCAAATGGCTTGCCAGGTGCCCATTCCTGAAAAACTGGATACAGAAGATGAAACATAGATTAAACGTTGGAAATGGTGTTTAAAGAAGGCAAAGGAGACAAATAGTGAGAGGCACTCTCAGCGTTGTGATGTAGAATTAAAACTTACTGTAAGATACTCCACATTACTCTTACATCTAGCTTACTAGATTTCTACATAAATTCTTTGATGCTAGTATGTGATTTCAAGTTATTGTTCTTTGCCTGGATCAGGTTGCAAGGAAAATGAAGGACGCAAAATGTTTTTACTATCCACATAACTTGGATTTTCGAGGGCGTGCTTACCCAATGCATCTGTATTTAAATCATCTAGGTTCAGATGCGTGTCGAGGACTTCTAGAATTTGTTGAGGGTCGACCATTAGGAAAGACAAGGCTTTATTGGCTTAAGATACATTTGGCCAACTTATATGGTGGTGGTGTAGACAAATATTCTTTTGAGGGCCGACTAACATTGTTATGGAAAAATGATATGAAAAATGATTGTGATGTTCAGTCACTTAATATATCTACTACACAGATTAACTGTATATATGATAGTTAACATTGGTTGTTATTTGAAACTAAACTTGGAATATATATGTGTTGTATATCTGCAGGTCAAATCTGCTATAGTTGTTGAATTATTTAAATTTGTATTTTTTCACCCCTTGTTCTGACCGAGTATTGGGATATTGAATTTTACATGGTTTGGCATTTTCAAATGTCTTGGCATGAGAGATTATGAGCTTTATGTCTGGAGTCCAAATCTGTTATGGTTGTTTCGAATTGCTACAAATTGCATTCTATGAATTTTCTCTTCTGCTCAATGTATATATACAGAACACTTGCATGCTACGTGTGAATTTGTTGTGCTAGCCAAAGGATACAAAGCAATACCTGAAATGACTTCATGTTGTATTATTGATAATATAATTGTCTGCTAAATGTCAAACAAATTGTCATAGGTTTCAATGAAGGCTCTGGAATTTCTATTGCTCAGCTATTTTATTGGTATATAGGATCTTGTATTGGATGGAACTTGTTTCAACATACCAAAGAAAGTACAGTATTATTTTGATCCTATCTAAAAACATGGACTTACTCTCTAGTATATTTTTGCAGTCTTATTACGCATGATTGCACTTGAGCTTTTGGACTTTAGATCAACAATTGCGAGTTTGTGTGATAACACACCCGAGACATATCCTAGTGATCCTAAACCTCATTAGACAAGACCCCCTTTGGAAGTTATTCCTCCTCCTCAACCAACCTTGCCTAAGATCGATGATATAGATTTAAATATTGATATGGCTAGTATCTTAGCAAAGGTTAATGTACCTGTCCCTCTCAGTATTGATATTGTATTTTTTTTTTAAATACCTACAACACAGTCGCTATTGCGACATCTTGGAGTGTTTCTCCCATAGAAACCACGTCGGAGATGATACCTCTTAACGTCTCTCTTGCCACATTTTAGATGTCTCTCTTGCCACCTTCAAGATGTCGGTCTTTCCATGTTCAAGACGTCTCTCTTGCCACGTTCCATATGTCTCTCTTGCTAGGTTCAATATGTCTCTCTTGCCATGTTCCAGATGTCTCTCTTGCCACGTTTAAGACATCTCTCTTTCCACGTTCAAGACGTCGGTCTTGCCACGTTCAATACGTCGGTCTTGCCACGTTCAAGATGTCGGTCTTTCCACGTTCTAGATGTCTCTCTTGCCACGTTTAAGATGTCTCTCTTGCCACATTCAAGACATCGGTCTTGCCATGTTCCAGACGTCTCTCTTGCCACGTTCAAGACGTCGGTCTTGCCACGTTCAAGTCATCGGTCTTTCCACCTCCAAGACGTCGCAATAACGATGAAATCTATGTCGTCGAAAAAGAGACTCATGTGAAACGATGTTTGAGGGGGTCCATTGTTTGTTGTTCTCTCGACAATATAAAGTGGCAATTGTGTCGAACGCGCCATCAAAATTTGACCCAAATTTACTAGTGAAAGCTTCTATTAGGTCTTCTTACATCCGCCTTATTCTATTTTATTGAAAGGCCTTATTAATATTGACCTTTATTAAATCCGAATATATTGATCTACCTATGTGCGGGTTAGGACCCTAACATGTCCGCCCCCTTAAAAACAGCCTTGTCCTCAAGGCTTGAGATGTGGAAACTGCTGCAAAATGGAAGTTGGTTCCCAAGTGGCATCTGCTGGAGTCATATCTTTCCACTGGATTAGAATTTCCTTGATGGTTCTCTGATGCATGCGACGCTCCCTTTGGTCTAGAACTGCTTATGGTTGTAACCAAATGGATCCTTCTTCAGCTAACTCAGGAAGGTTGGTTTGAATTTGGTACCTAGTTCCAATCACCTTCTTTAAGCATGAAACATGAAAAACTGGATGTAGCTTCGAATGACTGGGCAAAGTTAACTGATATGTGACTTGTCCCACATGCTTGAGAAATGTATAAGGACCATAAAATTTGGGCGCTAGCTTCTAACAATGCTCAGCCTTGAGGGAAGTTTGCTTGTATGGTTGTAGTCATAGAAACACCTAATCCCCTTCTGCAAATTGACATTCAGAGTGACCTTGATCTACTTGTTTCTTCATGTGATTCTGTGCCATGACCAAGTTCTCTTTAAGGGTACAAAGAATATCCTCTCGAACTGTAAGTGTTTGGTCAACCGCCTGGACCTTCGAGGTACTTGGTAAGTATGAGATAACTGAAGGGGGCTTCTATCCATATACCGCTTCAAAAGGAGTCATGCGAGTAGTTGTATGGTAGGAAGTGTTGTACCACCATTCGGCTAGGGGTAGCCATTGAGCCCACTGATGTTTTTTTTCAGATGCAAAACACCTCAGATATGTTTCCAAACATTTGTTGACAACTTTGATTTGACCATCAGTCTGGGGATGATAAGTTGTGTTGAGATGCAATTGGGTGCCTTGTAGCTTAAACAATTCTTGCCAAAAATTGCTTGTGAAAGTTGGGTCATGATCAGAAACAATAGAGTACGACATGCCATGAAGCTTGAAGACCTGGTCCATGAAAATTTGAGCCACCGTGGATGCAATAGATGGGTGTTGAAGAGCGCAGAAATGAGAATACTTGGAAAGGTGATCCACAACCACCATTATGACTGATTTATTCCTTGATTTGGGTAAGCCGGTACTAAATTCCATAGAGATATCCTTCCAAATAGCAGGTGGAATTGGAAGCGGTTGTAGTGTGCCCGGAGATTTGACTATTTCTCCCTTGTTGTGTTGACACACCTCACATTCAGTGACAAAATTACGGATGTCCTGTTTCATACCATCCCAGAAAAAGGAACGTTTGAACCTGTCATATGTTTTAGTGAACCCTAAGTACCCCACTGTGGGTGTAGCATGAAGCTCAGAAAGTACCGTGGATTTATACTTTGATTTTTTACTTAAATACAAACGGCCTTTGTATCAAAGCTCATCATGGAGCCAAGAGTACCCTAGGGGAGCCGGATCCTTGGTCTGCAATTGCTAGATCAGATGCAAAATTTTGGGATATTGAAGCCATTCCTGGCGCACAACTTGGAGCCAATCAGGTACAATGAAGGAAAGGGAAAAAAGGGATCCTACTTCTTCATATTTTCGGGATAGTGCATCCGCCACTACATTGTCTTTTCCCTTCTTGTAAATGGTCTCATAATCATAACCAAAGAGCTTAGTCACCCATTTTTGTTTGTCTTAGGAGGAAATGCGTTGTTCCAGAAAGTACTTGAGGCTTTGGTGGTTAGTCTTAATTTAGAAGCATTTCCCCAAGAGATAAGGGCACCACAGAACAACGGCATGTAGAATAACCAACATTTCCTTTTCATAAATGGGTTTGCCCAGATTCCTTTCAGATAGTTTCTTGCTGGTGAATGCCAAAGGTCGACCCTCTTGCATAAGGACAACACTGATTCCTTTCCCTGAGGCATCACATTCCAACACAAAGGTCTTTGTGAAATCAGGAAGGGCCAGAACCAGAGTGGTGCACATGGTCATCTTCAAGGTTTGAAAATCTTGAGCAGCGGCTAGAGTCCAAGTGAAAGAGTTATTTTTTAGGAGAGCAGTGAGAGGTGCTGCAATCTTTCCGTAATTCTTAACAAACTTGCGATAATACCCTATTAAGCCCAGAAATCCACGCAAGCTTTTGAGAGTCTTTGGGTGTTTCTAGTCTTGCATAGCTTCAATATTTTTCGGATCCACCCTGACGCCATCCTTGCCAACCAAATGACCCAAGTATTCTACTACTAAGGCACAAAAAGCACATTTAGACTGTTTCAAGAAAAGTTGGTGCTGAGAGAGGAGATGGAGAACTTGATCCACATGAGTAAGATGGTTTGTTCAGGTTTTGCTATAGATGAGGATATCATCAAAGAAAACTAAGAGAAAATGACGGAGAAAGGGACGGAAGACATGATTCATGAGGCTTTGGAAGGTGGAGGGGGCATTACACAAGCCAAAGGGCATGACCAAAAACTCATAGTGGCCCTCATGAGTGAGAAAGGACATCTTGGGAATGTCTACCTCTTTTATACGTATCTGGTGATAGACCAAGCGAAGATCAAGTTTAGTAAAGAATTGGGTGCCACTCAATTCATCCAGGAGGTCATCAATGACATGAATGGGAAATTTGTCTTTAATGTTTAGTTTGTTGAGGGGATGGAAGTCAAGACACATTCTCCAAGAACCTTATTTCTTCAGGACCATGACTGCAGGAGAAGAGTAAGGGCTCATACTAGGGCGGATAATGCCCACATTAAGGAGTTCCTGGAACATTTTCTCAATTTCATTTTTTTTTGAAAAGGGGTGGTGATATGGATGGATATTGGGAGGAAGGCTTCTGGGTACAAGGGGAATGGAATGATCACGAACACTGCAGGAAGGAGGGAGTCCTTGGGGAGTGGAAAAAACCATTTGATGTTTAGAAAGGAGGGCTTGGAGGTCATGTGGCACCGAGGGTGTCTTTGTTTCTTGGATGGCATGGAGTTGGGAAATAACACCATAATGACCTTTTTTGAGCATTTTTTCCATGTGATGGGAACTAATGACCTCAGGTGAACCAACAGTGATGCCTTGGAATTTATATTGGTGGCCTTCCTGGTCGAATTGCATGGTTAATGACTTAAAATTCATGAGAATGGGACCCAAAGTTCTTAGCCAGTCGACACCCAACACAATTTCACAACCACCCATGTCGATAGCAAACATATGGGATTTTAGGTGGTAGTCACCGATTTGGAGATGCACATTTTCACAGCACCCTCCACATTTCATGGAACCACCATTGGCAATCATGATTTGGAAATTGTTGACAGCATGGATGTAGCAATTAGTTTCTTGGGCAATGCGGCGATGAATAAAATTATGGGTGCTTCCACTATCAACCAGAATGATGACCTTCTGATGCTTGATGTAACCAATTAACTTGAGGGTTTGGGGAGCAGAAAATCCATTGAGAGCATTGAGGGAAATAATGGGTTCTACTTCGGGAGGGTCCGAGGGAGGGGTTATGTCAGTGATTTCAGGTGACTCAGACACAAGGGGAGTTTCAACATCCTCTTCTGAAATATCCTCAGAGATGGCCATAAAAATATTTTTTTCCTTACACTTGTGGCTCGGGAAATATTTGTCATTACAATTATAACAAAGGCCTTTGAGTTGGCGTTCAGCCATTTTAGCCCTGGTCAATTTTTGGATGTTTAATGGGGTGGAGGGAGTAGTGGGAGTGACGGGTTTAGGGCGATGGATAAAGGAGGGTTTTTGGTTTTGAGATGATACAACTTGTTGTGCTTCTTTAGCTCTTTTAGTAGCCTCCACCCAAGTCGAGGGTCAAGCCATGAGGACATGGGCCTGAATATCCTCCTTGAGGCCACTGATAAAACACTCTCAAAAGAAAGCATCAGTCATGCCCTCTATTCTAAAATCCAGGTGCTCAAAGGTAGCTATGAAGTCTTCTACTATTTCATATTGTTTCAACTTTGTCAAACGGCCCAAATGGTTGGTGTTCGTGTCAAAGCATTCATAAAGCTCAGTCACAAATTGGGTCCAAGCAATATACCCTTGACAGGAAGTTTTTCACCATTGCCACCATTGCCAACGTTCTTGATCTAGATGGAGAAAACCATACCAGAGTTTGGCCAAGTCATCTGTGATGCCGTATAAAGAGAAATAATGTTCCATTTGGGTTACCCAACTAGTGGGATCTGAGTCATCAAATTTGGTCACATCCACCCGCAAAAGGCTTATGTCACATTGAAAGTGTTGGTGTTGAAAGGTATGGGAATGGGAGGAATGTTCGCCTTCTGTTAGCGATATTTCTTGCTAAGGGGTTTAGATATCAAATGAGCGGGTTAAAACCCACTTGTCCAAAGTTTCGGGCGATAATGCGCCCATGGTAAGCAGCAGGTACGTCCGGGCGGTCCAGATTTACGCGCATAGATCGACGGTGCACAGCGAATGTCGGACCCCCCTTGCCTTTCGATCTTTAAGCAGGGGGGTCCGAGATCGGGGGTGCATCTCTCCAACGGTTCATATTAGCGCGCCCGGATCAACGGCAGTAGAGAGAAACTTGGACCCCCCCCCCGCCTTTCTACCTTTAAGCGGAGGGGGGGGTCCGAGATCTCATGTGCAGCTTCCCGACGGCCAGGATCGTAGCGCCCAGATCAACGACGCTCGTGCAGTCCCGCTCCTCTCAGCTGCCGAGTGTTTAACCAGTATGGGCCCTCCTCCTGTCATTTCACTCTTTCTTCCGCCTTTCCCCTGCTGCCGTGTGTCATCCACTCCTTTCCTGCTGCGTGTCCCTCTCCCTTTCCACATCGGTTTCTCACCTAAAGGCGAGCTCATTCTCTCGTCTTGTCCCCATCTACTTGAGTGCCCTCCGCCGTGATTCGTCTTCTGTCGCCCCTCTTTGTCATCATTCCCACTCCTCGCCACCCTTCCCACGTGTTCCCCGATGCCATCACACCTACCATGCACCATGTCCTCCGCGCTGGCCCTCGTGTTCATCTCTCAAGATATCCAATTACTCTAGGTAGCAGCGCGGGAAGTCATCCGGAACCTGAAATGCTGAGCTGGCCTGACCGTTTCCAATCCCAAGAAGCAGTTATTGAAGCGGTTGGTGGTGGTTAGACATCGTCTCCGCCATAATGAGGGCGTCCCACAAAAGATTAAAAGCACGTCGATTCGCCGAATAAACTGTCAGAAAACTGATCGCGTCTGCCATAAGTTGCACGACCATTCAAAGATCGCAGCTCCGTGTTGTCAGAAGCCATGCAGATGCAAAGCCTTCAATGCAGTTTCTTGGTTCCGCCGCTATGTTATTTCGAGTATATGTAGGCATTTTTTCCATTTTTGTATCTATCGATGGTAGAGCTAAGCTCCCGACTGTAAAGTTTCAGCAAATACTCTGGTCTCCTGGTTATGCCTCTGTGTTTGAGATTTCTTGGTTTATAACAAACAGTTCTCTCTCTCTCTATTTTCCATCTTTATTTCATCTTTGGCCTGAGGATTCACGGTAGTGCAGCTTGTTGCAATAAAGGATTTGTTGTGGCGTTGTCGTTCCCTCTGGTTTTGTATTTGAATATAAAAGGATTTTGTGTTCGAATGCATTTCTTCTTCATCTGTTGCATACCGGATGTCTGTAATAGATCATTGCGC
>ML789855.1:640180-654335 GCA_009831015.1 Picea engelmannii | reverse complement strand
ATATATATATATATATATATATATATATATATATATATATATATATATATATATATATATATATATATATATATATATATATATATATATATATATATATATATATATATATATATATATATATATATATATATATATGAGATGCATATGATTGTAAAAGGGTTGGTTGTTGGGTTTTGTCATAGAGGGTGTAGAAGGCATAGACAAAGTATCATTCTATCCATGTAGGTTCTGCAATTGTAATTTGTATCCATTTTTGGGAAAAAGGGTGGATAAATCTCTAATGAATGAGTCAAGAACCAGAAGCTTGTAACCGAGTAATGGCTTGTATCTATGAGATTGTATCTGAGAAGTCATTTTGATAATATATATGGAAGGACCTGAAATTTTGAAAAATACTGTGTCATTCTATGTTTATGATTCATAATCGTCTCTGTAATTTACTTCCTTTTGTATGATAATATCAATGCATTGTCTTTTTTTACAAATGATAATCACAACTTGATTGTCTTTATTTCGAGTTATGAATGAGTTAAGATATTTTATTTGGTTAGACTTTCTTGTGTGAGGTTATGGTGAGTCTTGAGATTCTGGAAACCTGCCTAAGTATTCTCCTTTCCCTTCCCATATATTCTTGTCTTGGTTGTGCTTCGGGTGAGACTTATTCTATCGGGAGGAGATGAAAATGCCAGCGCTCTAGACTAGTCAGTGCCTTTTGTTGGTAACCTGATAAGGACCCTGGTCTGACATATTTTGTGCCAAAAAAATGGTTCTGTTGTCGGGACCTATGGTAAAATGGAACCTGTAGGGAGAATGCTTCCATGGATTTTTTGATCTGATATTCACTAGTGGTGGGAGAAAATTTTTGAGACCTTCATATGGAAAGAAGCGAAGATAAGAGGAAAACCTGTGAAAGATACATGAGAGGTTTTATTTTATTCAAAAAGATTGAGTGACTAGTACGAGATATTATGGGTTAAGTTTTCAGAAGAACTTTTACACTGGATAGATAATATCCAAGAAGCTCCAGAATTCCAGGAATGATTCAAGAATACATGCACTTGGGATATAGAAAATATCACAACACTTCATCATTTGGATCATCCGGTAATGTGAGCGATTGATTTATGGGTCAATACAACATTAGAAGGAGACATGATCGAGTTTTCAATTGAGAATCATCAATATTTTTCATAGGCAGAAGCGGATTTCAAGAAAGACTCAAGGAGAAGACTGTTTAGAGAAATCCCCCTACGAATTAATGTTTTCTGGATGGAGGAGGGGATGCTGACTAGGTCCCCGACTAAGATGGCATTATAAACACCATCTCTTTGGGTGGGGTGATTTTGGGTTGGAATAATGGCCTAAGAGAGGGGATAAGGTTCTTTGACAAATGAGGGAGCAACTAGAAATGGACTCAAGGGATAACAGATCCTTGAAAAGAGCCACCATAGTTGAGAAGTGGTGGTGCGGTAAGATAAATAAAGAAGTGAAATAGTCCAAGAAGTTGGAGAAATAATTCGGACCAGGAGAAGTCGAGGAAGGACATATAGAAGAGTTGTGAAAGATGAGAATATAGGGAAGACTGGCTAGTCAAATATTAAATGAGAGAGAAGTGTAGAGAGAAAGAAGACCCCAAGAGGGTGGACAAGAAGAATAATGTGTATAAGCATGGGAAAAGGAATCCGACATGGATCTTGAAGAAGAAAGAGAAGATTCGGTCCCGATGCTAGGAAATATTGGGAATATGGTTGAAGAGACTGCTCCATAGGATGAGAATGAGACCTCCCAGATCAAATAAACTCACCCTGAATCTAGTGGCACCAACCCTAAATCACCCATACCCCAAGTGCCTTATATACAATTGGTAAATTCTATACTACCTTCTTACGCTATTTATGTTCCATTACAGTTATCTAGTCAGTCACGACCGGGAAGCACGAACACTAGGAGGATATTGGGATCCCCTGGTAGATCGCAACTAGAACTATTAGGTTTTATCTTGGTAGGAGTAGTAATATCAACAATGGTTGATAAGGTAGGAGGTTCGATTTCTGGATACCCAAAATTTTGGGGTAAGGGATATGAGGATGTTGAGTAGCATTGGTTCTTATGCGAAGAAATTTGGAGGTCCAAAGGGACTCTGGATGTGAATAAATTGGTTGAGTTCTAGACTACCTTGAGAGGTTCTGTTGTCAAATGGTACATGAAAGGCATTGAGCCAGGAATACTAGGAGTGACAGGTAAAGCGTTCACACTTGACTAAGTACGAAAAAATTTCATAGCGAATTTTAAGCTACCTCAATCAAAACAACAAGCTCTATCTTATTTTCACAAAATTCAACAAAGGGAAGGTGAATTGGCCTGGGAATATAGACAAAAAATTAAATATTATATAGGGAGGTTAGCAAATATGATTCATCAAGAACATCAAAGAGAATTGTATATCCAAGGATTTCTACCTCTGACATGAATTTTGTTAATGAAGCAATATATATCCACTTTGATAGATGGTTTGGAACACTCAATGAAGATTGAATCCATGGAATGTTATCTGGGGAGCCTGAGAGTCACCAAACCCCTAGAAGATGAAAATTTGGCACAACTACAAGGACAAATATCAACGATCACAGAGAAGATTCAAGATTTGATGATACAGAGACCAAGACGACCACAAGTCTGGTGTACTGTATGGTACACAAAATGAAATCTGGTGAACGAATGTCCATGGATGAGGGGAATGGGGCCTCCCCAGAATTCGATGGGACCCTCACCAGGACCCACAGGAAGAGTTGAGAAAGCATCCGTGAATTTACCATTCCATACCCCAATCCTATATCATGCTTTTCCTGGTAATCAAGTAGTGTCGTTAGTTGAGTATTGTGAGATTTGTTGAATCCATGGGCATGGGCCAAGACAATTCCCCATTGTTCAAAAGTATTCAAAAGTACTGAATACAGTGCATTATTAGTTTTGTGCATCTACCACACATGATACAAATAAGTGTAGAGTGTTGGATGCACTTGCGGACAGACTAGATCGAACATCATTTAGGGTGAATGAAACCCCTTAGGGACTAGGAAGAGGTTGAGGAGGTGGAGTTGTAGGATACTTTAGAGGAGGAATAACTAGGGGAAGAGGACCAATTATATGCTACAACTATGATGATCAAGGCCACATGGATAGATATTGTCCTCACTCGAGGTGGCTAGGGTGCTCTCACTGCAGAACCAATGGGCATGCAACTAAAGACTACCCAGAGCTAATTATGAAATGGGAGGATCAGGTACACCAACAAGGAACTAATATTATAAGTTTATAGATAAATATATTCATTAAAGGAAAAATACCCAACCTTAATATTATTACTTGAGAAGGGGAAAAGACTGGCATAGATGCTGATAATTTACCTCAGATCCAGAAAGCAATGCCTAAGGAGGACATGTATGATCCTCTGAAACAAAATTTATTCTTTAAAAATGAAATATAAGTATTCCAGAATATCCTTGGACTTGAGATGGAAGAAAAATCTCCTCAGCCTATTGGTTATCCTAAGTTTGCGCAAGTCCCTACTTCACCGCCTACACCCTGAAACCCTGTGGTCCCAAGAAGACAACCTTAGAAATCACAAAACAAAGTTGACCTTTGGTTTCAACTATTTTCTAATATTCTTGGGAATGACTAGTTGACAGAAAAGTTGTTCAATGCCCTATATCTAGTCCTAGGAACCAAAGAATATCTAGAAACTAGAAAATGGACTAATATTCCCCAGAAGAATACTCAGAGAGTGCAGAGAAGGAAAGTACGAACTGGAAAAGAGATTATATTAGTAGTCTGGTTAGATGCGTTTGAGATTAAGGATGTTATGCTAGATCTAGGATTTGATGTTAATATACTGCCTAAAAATACTTGGGAAGATTTAGTAAAATCCCAGTTGACATATTCCCCAATCCAGTTAAGAATGGCCAATCAATACTATATTTTTCCAATAGGAAGATTGGGGAATGTGGAAATATATGTTGCGGGAGTAAATAGTGTATCCAATTTTGAAGTGATCGAAATCATGGGGGATAAGGACCCTTATCCTACACTACTTGGTATCAATTGGGCTTACGATAACTATGTAGTGATTGACCTAAAGAGAGACACTATGAAATTTGAGGCAGACGTAATAAAAGTGGTTCAACCCTTGCATCCGTATGTAGTCCCTCGATACATGGAGCCAACAAACAACAATATGGAGGGAGAATACTTGGACCATTTATACACTGTAACAGTAGGAAAAGGAGAGTACTACATAAATCCTACTGTTGATGGATCAATAAGTTGGAGGAGCATACAATTGGCGAGTGAATATTCAGAACTAGCATTTGACAGTTGGCAACAAGGTTCATATGAAATAGTTTCAAGAAGATGCACAACTTTCAAAGAAACTAGATGGGTTGGAACTGAGGTCAAAGAACACATGATATACGATGGTACCTCAGAAATTGATAGTTTTCTAGTTAGCATGGAAGAAAATATAGTGGAGGATCAAAGGATTTTAGTTTTGGACATAACCCTCCAGGACACTCTTGCTAGATGGTGGACTAGTCACAAAGCATTGATTAAGAACTGGGAGGATGTGAATCAAGCTATCCAATATATATTTCAAGATAAGGAGTAGATGGAATCATAGATGCAGATGTATTTCCAAGTTGTGAACTATTCAATGGATAGTCTGATCCTAAAGAACATATTGAACAATGCATAAGACAGTGGCAAGTTGCAGAAATAACATCTTTCTTATGGGTTCAAGTATTTCCCCATTCACTAGGTTTGATTCCAAAATCTTGGTATATGCATGAAGAAACCAAAAGACAAACCATCAACTGGAAAACATTGGTAGATAAATTTTGCAAGGAATTCTCGTTTACAGTAAGTACACTGAGCTTAAGATAGTCCTGCAAAGAATCAAATAATTCCTTTTTACTGATGTTGGTGAACGGAAAAAGACCTAGTGGTATGTGCAAAGAAGATTCAAGCACTTCAGTCCGACCTTCACCTAGACATGGACAAGAGACCTATAGAATGCTATAAGATTGAGAAGAATTGGAAAACCTGGATGATTTACAAGAATTGAGAAACTTATCCATTAAGGAAACAGAAGGAAGTAGAGAAATCCATAACATTATACCGATCCATACTAATGGTTCTTATAATTATCCATTGAAGTTTCATAAAGTCAACATAGAAACTATAGATCAACCTAAGATAGCTTTGGTAGGAGATTAATAGGATGAGCAAACTAGCCAAGAAATACATATCCTGTTGCGGGAGTATGAGGACTTGTTCCCAAAGACATTTGCAGAACTAAAAGGGATTAAAGGAGCTATGGGAGATGTTATCACTATACTGATTACTTGTATCCCAAAACTCAAGATTCGGCATGGCGGAAAATCAGTATAAAAGAGTGATAGATTGGTGGGAAGGAGCTACATATAGTAGGTGGGCTAAGTATGGTGGAGATCTGATGTTGGTTGGACCCGACGAATTACAAATAATGGGTGCAACCGATCGACGGTCATAAAATATATCAAGTCTAGAACTAGCTCAAGGTTAAACCCTTGAAAGAAGGTCGATCAAAATACCATGGTTTTGCGTCAAAGCTATGTGGCACTCCTAGATGTATATCGGGGGGAAAAGTGGTTGAGATTGAAACCACTAAAATACCCCTGATGTCACATGTCAATACATCATTGGAGGTGTCACGCCCAAAGGTCGCATGAGGAAAAGGAGGGTTGATGGCTAGTCAAATCACCTCGCAGCACTTGTACGAGTATTTTTCGTCTGTGTGATACAAAGTGAACGCTGCTAGAGGATTGATTTGAAAGCTCATCATTTGAACTCAGAGGCCGAATGTGATAAGTCGTAGTCCTTGCTATTACTTTCTTCAGTAACCTATGATTGGTTCTAAATGATGATTTCATTTAAAATGGGGATGACATTACTTTGTTTTAGGAAATTGGCATTCCATTCCCGAACGAGATAATTACAAATCAAATCAGCTTCTTAACTTTTGTAAAATTAAGGAAGATAAGCTCGTATTGTATGGACAACTAGGAACTATGGATAAGATAGATCAAGTGGTCCCTAGCGAACCAGGATTTTCAACTAATGTGACAAATTTATCATTGAAGAAATAGGAGAAGTTGGTAGCATGGATATTAGCAACAAAATTTAATACAAAGTCTGTTGACGATCTAGAAACAAATAAAGAGGTCAGATTAAATCTCATCACGAAAGATTTAATCATCAACAGGTACGCAGATGAGAACCATATGAAAGCTTGGCTAAATGCGCAATATTCATTTCTTCATGTTGAACATTCTTCACAATCCACATGTTGTTGCACACAAACAAGTGCTGCTCATGGTCCTCTGACCCCGCTCCCTAGAATTAAAAAATTCTTAGTGTATGATCTATTCCTATCATTGTATTATGCATAGTACTTAACTTATGTGATGCTAAGTGACTCTTGTTCGCTATGCTACTTCCACTATTTTGACTATTTTTCGGAATTCCTCCACTCTACAATTACTCTCGTCAACATTTTTGTTTGTTCTTCAGAACTAGGTGATGCACATGGGGTTGTGGGTTCATCATAGATTACGATATGAGATGGAATTCCTTATTTTGTTGGAATGTACTGCGGATCCATTTCTTTCTCTTTCCTTTCTCCATACACTGCGATCTGAAATGCTACATAGGGGTCTCTTATCTCAAATACTCGTTGCTTCTCTTCTCTCTCAACCACAATCTCCTTCTTACTATATATAAACCTTTTCCCACAGTGAAATATTCCAATATCTCCATATGATTCGGTGTATTCCTCTCTTGGAATTCTCAGTTCATATGATCCTTACTCATCCTTTTCTCTCTCATAGAATCCTTTGGTCATCCCACATTCCTCCTATGTACACGGAGGCACCTAGAAATTAGACTCCATCTTCATAACATTCTGGTTGCATAATAATATTTTTATCGAGGAATATAGTGTGGTCAAATATCTACCATGTGGGCCATTGAAAAAGTCCCTCTCCATGACACTATAAGACTAGGTACAATCTATTTAAAATTCTATAATGTAACCCCATAGTATACTGTTCAACCATAAATCAATCATCCGAGAAACCTTATTACTTATTGTATTCAACTCTCTAATCAGATCAGGATTCCAATTTCTTGGAGCCTCAACTCTATATCTTCCAATGTTATCTACTAAATTTTCTAACGATTCAATCAAAATTATCATAAATTCACCAAAGAATACTTCATGAAGATATGTGAATACATACCTTTGCAACCATTTTTCATCATTGAGTCAGGGGTTCATATTCTATTATCTGGGAAATTATTGCTTCTTCCTTTATATCCATTAGATGATCTCCTTCTTATTCGGCCTCCAAAACATTCCCCTCAATTACAGTTCCCAGTCCTGACAACATAAACATTTGTTGGATTGTCGTGGGAAGACCCAGGGTTAAACATCAATATACCAAAAACACGCTTAGACACCAGCCCTTTCAGCATCACCTACAGAGCAAGTGAAGTCTCACCCAGGGAATTTAGAGGGGTTGCAGGAACCAAGGTTATGAAGTGATGAGGGGAAGTGAGGAATTATTCATTTTCTTACTACCATTTACTCATGTGCGTAGTTTTCATTACTTCACAGTTACTTAACACTCAACATATTCTATTTGTGACATTCTCCCACTTAACATTCATTCAATTACTAGATACTTCAGTGCACAACATTAGAACATCATATATGAACAATACATTCAGCATAGATCATCATTTCACCATAACATTAAACAACATAAAATGAAAATACAACACATCACAACACACAGGTTTAATGTGGTTCACCCAACTTGGGATATGTCCTCAATGGCTGAATTATTTTATTATTCATTGATAATATTCTTATAGTTGCACACTATGCTACAAAATATGCAACAATAAAATTACACAAATCTGCCTAGCCATTTTGTTGCAGTGCGAGCTTCACTCCTGATTCATACCTCAAAACTTCTTCCACCGCTCAACTCAAATTACCCCGAAATAACATATAACTTATCACATGTTGAACCCCAAGAACTTAGGAACCTTGATGCAACACCCCTACCTCAACAGGTTCTGCTTGACTCCCCGGTCTTTGGATATTTTTGTTCCCTGAGTCGAAATATCTCCTTGATTCCCAACTGGGATCTCCAACACGTATAGCCATAGGTCCTTCTTAGAATTTACACCTGTGTGAACAAGCACTAGGCATGAACCTCCACTCCACGTGACCAACCAGCGTGACCACAACCTTTACTCGAAAGGGTTTTTTCGGATTTTTCAACTTCGTGATTTCTGTTGTGAGTCCCTCTGACTCCTTTGACACTAGAAACCCTGAAATGGGATAACGGATCTTTAAATCCTCCCTTATGCCTCAACCATGTGACCTTAGTCACATCCTAGGGTCCACCTTTGAGCGTGTCAGTATTTCACAACCCATGAGTTCGCGATGCAACTCCTTTCCTTTTTGTTGAAGTTCAAACTCATGACTTCTTTGCTATGGATCGACGATCCTGATTCCTCCTCGGTCTAATGGTCTAGATTGAGTTGAGATTTCATGTCTCAGGATTTCACAAATCAAGATCTCCAAGTCATGACTTTCTCCATACTCTGACTTCCGAAATGTAAAAATTCAAAACCACAAGATCAATATCTCTCGTTGATCTAGATCTCACAGCGACTATTCATCATGAGCTTGCAAGTGTTGAAAGACACCCAACCTTAACTTCTCCACTGATCCACTAGATCTAACGGTCCACGACGAATCGGTAGTTCTCCCTCAGATAATTTCACATGTCAGTTCAAGTTCTCAATACTTCCTGGCCAAATAACTGACATCTTCCTTCTGAGCTTTGTTTTGGCGAGGCAACTTCTACCCTCATCTTCCCTTCGAACTCTTTTAAGCCTCTATCCTTCCTTAGCTTGATTCTTGAGGAAAGTCAAGGATTCTAGGGAATTTTTGCCTTCACTCTTCCCATCTTCATGATATCTGATTCTCTGAACTCTCCAATTCTGTTCACTCCTCGCGACAGTAGCTCCTCAACCACTCACTAGGTTGGATAAGTCTAAGACTTCAAATGGCCTACACACGCCTTGCACGACTCTATGCTATTCTTGCACTTATGTTGGTATGAGAACAATGGTATCTCTCTTGACCTTTTCTAAGGTAAAACTCAGAACTTTTAGATGCACTCCTTGCAGACTTTCACTGCACTCCTTGCAGGAATTCTCAGGAAGAGAAACAATTAAAACTCATACTCTACCCCTCACAGAATTCATACATTAAACATGAAATCATATGCATACACAACATTGAAACAAATGAATAATAGAGAATATAAGAAAACAGTAAACATACCATTCAATAGATGCAAACAATATTCATCACAACCCCATGAAATTGAGTCAAATCATTCTTATATTAACTCAAGTGATTATGTACATGGGTTCTATAGTATCAACTATTTTCTTATACAACTTCTACATTCTCTATTCTTCTATGCTCTCCTATTCTCTTGCTCTACCACTCTATTCTTACTATTGAGAATAATGATACAATACAATACATTCAAGGGATATTTCTAGAGTTTTCCCTCCTACAACCTCTAGCCATCTAATCGAATTAAAGACTATATCTACTTTACATTTAATACATTAAATGGTTACAACCGACAGATGAGAGAAATGCTCAAGATCTGCGTTACAATCCCCAAAGCATAAAAGAAAAAATATATTTTCTAGATATTACATTAATGTTTCATATTTTCAAATTCAAAACATCCTCAAAACACGTGCTGGTGCATATCTAGCTATCCTCCACTTTAGCATTTTCTTACGATGCTCTTGCATCATACTCCTCTAGCTGAAAAATTCATGGACTCCTGCACCATCTATCCATGTTTTTGGATCTTTGCCTCAATTTCCCAACTGGCATCTTTAATCAGGTGCCCCTTTCACTTTACCAAATATTCAAAATACGTCTTTCTCCGAGTCTTCTTGCTAACTCTCTAATCAATGATCTTTTCCATCTTTGGATTTTCAGATACAGGCAACTATTTGACCCACAAAATTTTCTTCTGAGTCTCTTCCTCATCTGCTTCATCTGCTTTGTAAGGATATAGGTCTTCTATGTTGAATATGGGAAATATTCCCACCCCATTTGGCAATTCTATCTCATAACCATTTTCCTCAAATTTTCTCATAATTTTACATGGCCCTATCTTTTTCATTTTTAGATTATTATAAATTCCCCTTGGGGATATTTCCTTTCTGAGGTGTGCTAAAACTAAATCTCCCACATCGAACTGAAACTCTCTTCTATGCTAATCTTCTCTACAATTGTATTCATGGCTAGAATTCCGCAACTGCTCTTAAATCTTACTGTGGAGCTCTTGCATCTCTACTGCAAAATATTCCTCTCCAACACTTCTAAACTCATTCTCCTCTAAGTCTCTCAACTTAGATATGCCTCTTGGATGCATTCCATACATTATCTGGAATTGGATCTGTTATGTGCTTTTGTTAGGTGAGTTATTATATGTAAATTCTGGTTGTGGCATAATCTAATCCCACTGACTATGATGTTCAAGGACTAAACTCCTCAACAAATCTCCCAAACTCCGGTTTACTACCTCAGTCTATCCATCCATATGAGGGTGATATATTGAGCTAAAAGATAAATTCATCCCCAACTTTTTCCATAGCTTCCTCTAGAAATGACCTACAATTTTGGTATCTCGATCTGAAACAATACTCTTGGGTAAACCATGAAGTCAAATAACTTCTTTGAAAAACAGGTTTGCAATGTGTGTTGCATCACTGGTTTTATGACATGTAAAAAAATGTTCCATTTTTGAGAATCTTTCGACTACCACGAATATGGAATCACAACCCCTCTATGTCCTCGGTAGTCCTAACACAAAATCCATGCTTACCACGTCCCATGAACTCTCTAGTACTAGCAATGGTTGATACAATCTTGTATTTTGTCATTTCCCCTTTGCATGATGAAAAATTCTACATATGTTCAAAAACTTCTTAACATCCATCCTCATCCCTGGCCAATAATACAAACTGTTCAGTTGCACAAATGTTTTATCATGACTGAAATGTCTAGCCAATCCTCCTCTATGTTTTTCCTTCATAAGATTCTCTCTCATAGAACTCTTCAGGATATAGAACTAATTTCCTTTGAATAATAATCCATCCCAGATCAAGTATTCAACCCATTGGTTTCTTTCTCTCATAATAGGATTTTCACATGCTTCATAAGCATCCCTGAAATATGAATCATCTATGTACATATCCTTATGGCTATAAAAACCTAAGGTCTTCACATGAAATTCCTGTAGAATCAAACATTTCTTGCTCAATGCATCAACAACCTTATTAGTAGTTCCATAAATGTGATTTATAACAAAAGTAAAATTCGACATAAATTCAACCCATTTTGCATGTTTCTGGTTCAATTTCTCCTGTTTGGTTATGAATTGTAAAGCATGGTTTTCATTGTACAAAGCGAACTCTTTCAGAACCAAGTAGTGCCTCCATTTCTTCAGTGCCTATATGATTGCATAAAACTCTTTATCATACGTGGAATAATTTTTCTTGGCATCATTCAACTTCTCACTAAAATATTCAATTGGTTTATTGTATTGACTTAACACTTCTCCAATTGCAAATCCACTTGCATCACATCTCACTTGAAATTTTTTATTGAAATATGGAAAAACTAGAACTGGTTGTCCAGTTATCTTCTCCTTTAATATCTTAAAACTTTTCTCTTCTTCCTTTGTCCAATGAAAAGATTTATGTCTTTTCTTGACTGTGTCCATCATTGTTGCACAAATTCCACTAAAATTTCTAATGAACTTCCTGTAAAAACTGGCTAGTACATGGAAGCTTCTAACTTCAAAGATATTCTTTGGCGACAACCATTCTTTGATTGCTTTTACCTTCTTAGGATCCATCTTCAACTCATTCGAAGAGATTACAAAACCCAAATAAATGAGTTATTTCTTCATGAAATATGACTTCTTCATATTTATCAGCAACTTCTCTTGTTGAAACCTCCTCATCACTAGATTTAGGTGTCTCATATTCTCTCCCTCAGTCTTATTGAAGATCAATATATCATCCAGATACACAATTACAAATTTTCCAATGAAATCTTTCAAGACTTCATTCATCAATCTCATGAAAGTACTTGGCGCATTCGTCAAACCAATTGGCATGACAATCCATTCATATAGTCCTTCATTCATCTTGATTTTTGTCTTACATTCGTCACCTTCCCTCATTCTAATTTGATGATATCCACTTTTAAAATCAATTTTTGAAAAAAAAACTTTGCTCCACTCAAGCAATCCATCAAGTCATCCATCCTCGGTAAAGGAAATCTATACCTGATGGTGATTTTGTTTATATCCCTTGAGTTTGTACACATTCTCCATCCACCATCCTTCTTTGGACTTAACACTGTTGGCACAACACATGGACTCAAACTTTCCCTTATCAACCCTTTGTCCATCAAACCTTGGACTTGCTTCTTGACCTCTTCATTCTCCCGCAACGACAATCTGTACGCTGCTTTTTTTGGTAAATTTGATCCTGGTATAATATGAATGTGATGGCTTATAATTAAGATGGGAAGAAACAAACAAGGTAAATTGCCCACCACTATATCAGCGAAATTCTCCAGCATTTCCTGAATTTCCTCAGGTAGATCATCTATCAAAGTACTGGTCAAGATGACTCTAGGTTTTTTGACCACATCAAACTTCATTTCTTCGTCCTTCTTGATTTCAGCCAGAAGTTCCTTCACACTCATGAGAAGTATAGTATTTCTTGTTTCTTCTTTCACCTTCTTGTCTTCAATTGGCAGCAACATATGCATCCTACCATTTTTTTCCAAGGTGTATGTGTTCTTTCTTTCATCATGAACAACATTCCTATCATATTTCCATAGTCTCCCCAACAAAATATGACAGCCAACCATGGGAATAACATCACATAATATCTCATCTCTATATCCCCCTATCTTAAATTGAACTAAACATTGTTTAGTGATTTTTACCTGATGTCCTTTTTGCAACCACGAAACCTTATATGGGTTCAGATGTGCAACTGTATCCAATTCCAGCTTCTCCAACCTTTCTATGGATACCAGATTATTTGTACTTCCACTGTCCACAATTACCTTGCATACCCTATCGTTGGTCTTGTAAGAAGTTTTGAACAAACTGTTCCTCTCACTACTGCATTTGGGTCAAATTACGAAGGCGCATTCGACGCAATTTCCACTTTCTATTGTCGGAAGACCGACAAACCTTGGACCCCCTCAAACGTTGTTTCACATGACGTCGGTTTTTCGATGACCTAGTTTTCGTCTGTATTGCGACGTTTCAAACGTGGCAAGACCGACGTTTCAAACATGGCAAGTGAGATGTTGCAAACGTGGCAAGACCGACGTTTCAAACGTGGAAAGTGAGATGTTGAAAACATGGCAAGTGAGACGTTTCATACATGGCAAGACCGACGTTGCAAATGTGGCAAGTGAGACGTTTTAGACGTGGCAAGAGAGACGTTTCAAAGGTGGCAAAAGAGATGTTCTTAAGGTGGCAAGAGAGATGTCTAAAACGTCGAAAGAGTGACGTTAAGAGGTATCATCTCTGACATGGTTGCTATGGGAGCGACACTCCAAGATGTCGCAATAGCGACCTTCTTGTAGGTATTTAAAAAAAAATACAATATCAGTACTAAGAGGGACAGGTACATTAACCTTTGGTAAGATACTAGCCATATCAATATTTAAATCTATATCATCGGTCTATATTTAAGAAACTCAGATTTTTTTCTTAACAATTTATCTTCTTAGTTTATGTATCCATTAGATACAGCAAAAGTTTCAATCAATCCATCAATCCACTGTTTTAAGGGTTTTGGAAAAAGTTGCAATCAATCCAATATGTTTCAAGTATCTTGGCATTTCCAAATTAAAATGTCATGTAAAATCCTTTAAAAATTAAAGACGATGGATGCTTCAAAGTCC
>ML789855.1:536949-604612 GCA_009831015.1 Picea engelmannii | reverse complement strand
GTGTCTCATAATTATGAATGAATGCTGTGTGTGTGATTGCTGTTCGTTATGATATATGCTTTATGTTTACAACACTGGTTTTCACAGTAAAGACTTACTACCACTAAGATTAATGATTCGAAGTTAAAATTGAGAGAAATTGTTAATAGTTTACAATAACTGATTCACCCCCCCCCCCTCAGTTATTTCATACCTGTAACAAAAAGGGATATAGATTTCTCAATTGACTTAATGTATGGAGTTTACCCAGTATCCAAGACTCTATATAGAATGAGTATTCCATAGATAAAATACTTTCAAATGCAACTAGAAGAGTTATTAAAGAAATGGTACATACACCCAAGTGTTTCTCCTTGTGGTGCCCCAATTCTTTTTGTCAAGAAAAAAGATGAAACGTTGAGATTATGTATTCACTTCAGACAAATGAACAAGGTTACAATTAAGAATAAATATCCTTTGCCAAGGATTGATGATATTTTTTATCAACTGAAATGAGCAAATATATTCTCCAAGATTGACTTAAGGTCATAATATCATCAAGTGAGAATCAAAGAAGAGGATACTAGAAAAAAAGCCTGTAGGAAAAGGTATGGACAGTGTGAGTTTGTAGTGGTTCCTTTTGGGTTGACAAATGAATTGGCTACATTTATGTGTCTGATGAATGGGGTGTTCATATATTTCCTAGATAAATTTGTAATTGTATTCTTGAATCATATTCTTCTATATTCCAAGACAAAAGAATAACATGAGTGACATTTGAGGATGGTGTTACAAGTGTTAAGAGAACACCAATTGTATGCCGAATTGAGTAAATGCGCATTCTATCAAATGAAAATCCATTATTTGGGTCACATTGTTTCAGAAGAAGGCATAGCAATGTATCCAGAAAAGATTCAAGCAGTCAAGAGTTGGCCAACACCAACAAATATTTCATAGGTTAGATCATTTATGGGTCTAGTTGGTTATTACAAGAGATTAAATGTGGGATTCTCCAAAATTGCACACTCAATAACATATTTGCAAAAGAAAGGAGTAAAGTTTGAGTAGAGTGCCAAGTATGAAGACAATTTATAGTTCTTGAAGGATTTGTTAACTAGTACACCTATTTTAAAAGTTGCAGATCTAGATGAGAATTTTGTTGTGTGCACAAATGCATGAAAGGAAGGGCTTGGTGGAGTCCTTATGAAAAATGGACATGTAATTTGTTATGACTAGTCCATAAAATTGAAGTAACATGAAATAAATTATGCCACACATGACTTAGATTTAGTAGCTATATTACATTTCGTAATGATGTGGAGGCATTACCTCATGGGTGGAAAATTTGAATTAAGGATAGACAATAGTGATCTGAAATATCTATTTGAACAACTGACACTAAATGATAGACATACTATATGGATGTAATTTCTTAGTGAATATAACTTTGATATCAAGCACATAAATGGAAGAGATAACAAGGTGGTAGATGCACTCAATAAAAGGGTGAATAAAATGCATGATACAACCACTAGTATGTACAAGACATATTAAAAAGATAGAATTCTAGAGGTTGTAACAACATATCAAAATTATGTGCAAGTTAAATAAATCTTACAATAGAATAATATACAACATAAATATAAGCAGTACAAGTTGGAACAGAATTGAATCCTCTTATTTTGTAACAAATATTATGTTCCCAATTCTCAAGAATTGAGAAATTTATTTCTAAAGGAGATGCATAATGTACCATATGTTGGACATATAGGATATCAAAAAACTTTTACAACTGAAAGAGGCCAATATTTTTGGCCTGGTATGAAGAACGATGTCACTGATTATTTAGACATGTGCATGGAGTGTCAAAATGTAAAGGCTGAGCACAGGAGCCTAGGGTGATTGTTGCATCCATTTCCCATTCCTGAATGGAAATGGGAAGTTGTTACTATCGATTTCATTACTAAATTTCCAAGGACAACCAGGAAACAAGATTCCATCATGGTAGTGGTGGACAAACTCACAAAGGATGCACATTTCATTATGATAAAATTAACTCATAAGGAGGCCAATATTGCATAAATTTACATGAGATAAATGTCTAGGCTACATGGTGTTCCTAAGGTAATAGTGTCGGATCGAGATCCCAAGTTCACTTCCAAGTTTTGGAGGGGGTTGTTTAAGGGATTTGGAACAAATTTAAATTCCAATACAACATATCACCTAGAGTCACATAGGAATATAGAAAGAATTAATCGAATAATTGAATATATGTTGAGAATGTATGTAATGGACAAGCCTTTTAAGTGGGAGGAATTTATCCATTTAGTTGAGTTTTCATACAAAAATGGGTATAATGAATCATGAAAGATGAGCCCATTTGAAGCATTATATGGCAGAAAATGCAACACACCAGTAAGTTGGGATAGCCCAACAAACATAGTCGTGATTAGGCATGAGATGTTAAAGGACATGGAAGAACATATGTTAAATATCAGACATAATTTGAAAGATTGGAAAAAGAGTTATGCTGATAAAAAGAGAAAAAATAGAGAATCCAAAGTGGGAGAGCATGTATATTTAAAATTTAAAGCCAAGAGAAGCTTGTTGAAACTAGGAAGTTTCCCAAAGTTAGTAAGGAGACATTGTGGGCCTTTTGAGAGTCTTAGAAAAGATGGGACCAGTTTCATACATGCTAGTATTACCTACATCCATGACAATTCATAACATGTTCCATGTGTATTTGTTAAAAAAATATGTCCCTGATCCTAATCATGTGATTGATTGGAATATGATCTAGGTGGAACATGAAGGGGATTTCTGGGTGGAACCAATTCCCATCCTGGACCGAAAATTCAAAATTCTTAGGAATAAATCCATCATATTGGTAAAGGTTCAATGGATCTATTATGGTCTTGAATATGCTACATGTGAGTACGAAGAATCCATACAGGAAGCATACCCACAATTTTTTGCAAATTTCAAAGAAAAATGAATGTGCATTTGTACATAAGTGAATGAAGATTCTAGTTTGGGAGATGAATTTCCTAGAGCCACAACTCTAAGATTCTTGTCCAGCTAATGAGGGGTTGACGGGAAAAGGGAGTTGTTGGTTGGAGTTGTTGTGTGAGTCATTAAGTTGTAAAATTATCAAGTATTTTGATGTAATGTTTTATATATGTCAATGTGTAAACTATATGGTTATGTGCACTAAGGACAATGAAGTTTTTATGGGGAGGTGAGTGTAACATCCCCATTTTCAAACCCCAAACTAGTGATTTGTATTATGTGGCCGAGAGCCAAGTGATGTATATTGTAAATCTGATGTATGGTCGAGAGACAATATGTAAACAATGCAAATTGAAATATAATGAATGAAATGTATCGCTAGTTGTAGATGAACACATAAAAAGATTGGGGGCTAAGTATCCACAATAGAGGGAAGGGGTCAAAGGGGCAGAATCACCCATGTCTATTAAATCAAAACACATTTCTCATTTCCTTCAAAAGTATCCTTACCATGAACCTTCCATTAGTTGTTGAGTGTTCTAGAGCCCAATCATTGAATTCATGTAAGAGGTTTGGTGTGAGGGTCACTTCCCATAGTTATTGAGAGCATGGGAGCTAAGTACAATCATCTTGGGGAAGAGTGAAAGTCAAGAAAGAAAGAGAAAGAGAGGAAAATTGTATGGGTAGGAGATCATAATTCGCACATTCACATTTTTTCATAGAGAGTTTTTTTACATGTAGTTGTTTGTCCAGTAATGGAGTTCTGAGTGTGGGAGCTTGGAGGAAGTTTTTGTGGTCATGTTTTGATACTATTTGAGGTTGTAATTTTGTGTAGAAAAAGTGTGTGTTCCTCGGAGTGACATTTTTGAAATTCATCCAAAAATCATGTGTTTTGGCTGCTGGGAAAATTTGTGTTATAGCTATAAAATTATTGAAGTTCCAGCAAGTGGAATTAATGTCCAACCTATGTTGGAATCCCTAGAGGGGAGTGGAAAGGCCTAAGGGAAAGTGAGTAGTGAAGGGGGATTCCATCTCTTGGTTTGTGTAGGTTGAGGGGAAGTTTTCTGGTGGACTGGAATTAGATGAGAGTTTAACTGATGAAAGGGGGACATTAGCCATTCTTAGGGACCTCCGTCGCTTTTGGATTCATAGCCCCAAATCAGGGGTGTCTTGATATTGAGAAATGGAACAACAAGGATATAGTTGGTAGGAACATTCGTTCTTTGCAAAGAGTTTCATATTTACATAAGATAAGTGTTCTTATTTGTTGTATTTAATTGTCTTAAATGTTGATATGTGTGTGTATTGTGCATATACTCTGAGTTAGCTTGGTTAATGTTTCTTGCTATGAACACAATGGAGCATTTAAATACCTCTTTATATGGTTGAATGACATTTTATGTTATTTAAATGTTGCTATGCATAGTTGAGCAATTCTATTTACTTTTTGTTGAGCATGAAAAACTAGATGAATTTTTGTTTCATGCTATGTGTTATTTTCTGCATTTTAAATTGGTATGTGAAATTTTTAGAGAGTCATTTTAGTAGTGACGTGACCCAACTAGCAGTTGGGTACGTTACATAAGTGCATATTTTATCAAAACAAGATTCACTATTCAGGGCATATTAATTGAGCAGATGGGATACAAGTTGATCTTGATAAAATAGAGGCCATTAGAGCATGGCCATTTCCAAGAAATGTGACAAAATTCACATGTTTCATGGGTGTTATGGGTTATTACCAAAGATTCATAAATGGGTTTTCAAAGATTGCAAGCCCAATAACTTCTTTGCAAAACAAGGGAGTGAGGTTTGAATGGAATCTGAAATGTGAAGAAAGATTTTAGAAGTTGAAATATATTTTAACAAGTTCATCAATATTAAATATTGAAAATCCAGATGAATATTTTGTAGTGTGCGCTAATGCATGGAAAGAATGGATCAATGGAGTCGTCACTCGAAAAGAGCATGTAATATGCTATGAGTCCAATAAATTAAAGAAGCATGAAAGGAATTATACTACATATGACTTGGAGTTAGAAACAATTGTTCATGCAATAAAAATGTGGAGACATTACCCCATGGGGAGAATATTTGAGCTCACGATAGACCATTTTGGTATGAAGTATTTTTTTGGTCAACCAACTTTAAATGTCATACAAACTAGATGGATGGAATTTATGAGTGAATATGACTTTGAAATTAAGCATATCAAAGGAAAGGAAAATCAGGTGGTTGATGCACTCAACGGAAGAGCTCATGAAATGCATATTTCAAACATCAACATGTTCATAATAAATTTAAAAAGACATAATTTTAGAGGATGCAAATTCAGATAAAAAATATTTAAAAATACAAGAAACGTTACAATAATGCAATTTATTGCAGAAAATTAATTATTATGAGTTGAAAGATGATGGAATCCTCATGTATAGAGGAAAAATATTTGTTCCAAATTATGGAGAGTTGAAAAATATAGTGCAGAGGGAAATGCACAATGTGTCATATGTTGGGAACCCATGATATAAGAAAACAATTTCAACTATAAGAAGCCAATACTTTTGGCCAAGAATGAAGAAATAAGTGGCTAATTACATAGTCAGGTGTCTAGAGTGCTTGAAGGGGAAGACATAGAATAGACATTCAGTGGGGATGCTACAACCATTTCTTGTTCTTGAGAGGAAATGGAAAGTGTTTATAATTAATTCTATTACAAAGCTTCCCATAACAATGAAGCAACATGATTCCATCATGGTGGTGGTGGATAAATTAACAAAATATAAACATTTTATTTTGGGGAAGACAATGCACAAGGAAAAAAATATTACAGAGGCTTACATGAAGGAAGTTTCCAGGCTACATGGAGTTCCTAAGGAAATTGTTTCAAACATGGATCCAAATTCTACCTTTAATTTTTGGAAAGATTTGTTCAAAGGCTCTTGGAAAAATTTAAATCTCAACACAACTTATCATCGAGAGTCGAATGGGAAAACAAAGAGTACCGACATAATAATTGAAGGCATGCTCAGAATGTATGTGATGGACCAACCATCAAAGTGGGAAAAATAAATCCACTCAGTAGAGTTTGCTTACAATAATGGTTATCAAGCCTCATTAAAATGATCCCCTTTGAAGCATTGTATGGTAGAAGTTGTAACGCAACAATGAGTTGGGATAATTCAGTAGACAAAGCTATCATTGGGTCATATTTGTTGAGAGAAATGGAAGAGAAGATGACAAAGATCAGGCAGGATTTAAAGGCTCCATAGGATAGGCATAAAATTTATGCAAACAAGAACATATTTTTTAGAGATTTTAAATTCGGAAAACATGTTTTTCTCCAAGGGAAATCGAAGATAAGTTTGATAAGATTGGGTTGCTACCAAAAGTTGACAACGAGATATTATGGGCCTTTTGAAATAATACAAAGGATAGGGCTAGTTGAATACATGCTATCATTTCATGCATCCATGAGAGTACATAATGTTTTCATGTACCATTATTAAAGAAATATGTTCCTGACCGTAACCAAATAATTGATTAGATTTCAATCTAGGTGGAAAACAAAGGGGATTTCTGGGTGGAAATCGTATGCATCATGGACCAGAAAGTCAAAGTGTTATATAAAAACACCATAAGGATGGTAAAGGTTAAATGGACCTACTACGGTCCTAAAGATGCAACATGGGAGCATGAAGAAACTATGCGGGATAAATATCCGCAAAGTTTTTGCCAATTTTGAATAAAATGTAAGCTAAAAATGAAAGACTCTATTTTGGGGAGTTAAAGTTCTAGAGCCATATCTTAGTATTCTTGGTTACCCATCTTGATAACCCTGATAAAATCATGGTGTAGCACAATGGACTAAAGGTAGTGAAGAGGACACATTCCTTGGGGCACCAGGTTGAGAAGAATGAGAGATTATGGTTGAGACTGTTGTTGTAGAGTAAATAGACTGTAGAATTTTATTTTTGTAAATATTATGATGTAAATGCATTTTGACAAGGTTTTTTTCACTAAGGACAATGTACAATTGTTGGGGAGGATGAATGTAAAATCCCCACTATAATCCCCAAATTAATTAATGCATAATGTATATATGAATATGGCTATGGCTAGGCTGCGTAATATGAAAATGGCCAGGCCGCGTAATAACTATAATGTAACAACATTTGTTGGGAATATGGATAGGGATGGGGGATTATTAATCCATAAGAGAGGGGAGTGTCTAGGATTTTCTAGGAGGGATCCAAGGAGGAAATCAATTGTGGGTATTAATCTAAACCAAAATTCATGAATTTGATTAATATTGGGACAACCTTCTATTTTTGGGTTGAGTGTATGAGAGCCCAATCATTGAATAATTGTTAGGGGGTGGGTGTGGAAGTCACATCCCATGGTTATTGGAAGCATGAGGCTGCATTAAAATCAACATTGGGTAGAGTGAGAAGTAAACTATCTTTGGAAAATAGAGGATTATTTTATTGGGGAGGATAAACATTTTTTCACATTCAGTTTGGCATGAACAAAAAGCATGGAGCAAGGGAAAAGAGCATTATAGCTAGACCAAGCAAGATGGGAAAATTATGGAGCATGATGTAGCATTTTTTGAGCATTTTGGAGCTAAAGCTTGAAGCGTCAGGCTTTCAAGATTGAAGAGTGAACTCCTGGGTAAGTTTCACTGTAACAACAAGTTTTTGTTGTTGTTTTCTTGGAAGTGAGTTCCATTGAGTTCCCAAGATATAGATTCACGATTACCTATGCTAGAGAGACCCTGATAAATGAATGGAATTCTCAGTCGAATGAGAGAAGTGAAGAGGTACATTCCTTGTATTAGGCAGGTCAATATGAAGAGAGCTAAAGGAAATTTGAGATACTTGTAGGAGAATACTAGTGGGTCATGATAGTGAGTGAACTGTGAGAGGAACCCTTCTCTTGTGGATTCCTAGACCTGCTTGGGGGTGAACTTCTATTTCTATTTCAAAAAACAAGTCTATGTTTGGGTGTAACATCCTTCCCAAGTAATTGGTTGCACAAAATTTCTTTTAAAAAAGATAGTGTTTATCATTTTTTCAAAGTTATCTTATGAGTTCATGCATAGTTTTATGTGATGTTGTAGATGATTTATTTGTCTACATTATGTTCATTTATAATTTTGTAGATGGATTTAATTTTTGGTATCAAAATATAGATAAATACGTGTTAAATTCATAGCTAGTAAGATACAAGAATTAATTAGCAGAAGAAAGTTTTGAATTTTATGTGTATTTTCAATGAGCAATGTTTCTTAGTTAATCTAGGGAACATCACACATATGGATTACCTAGTTCCCCAAAAAGGTATCATATGCAAAATTTACGCCATTGAGAGGTTGATGTATCAATTAACCACTTCGGAGCCCACAAACCCTTTGGTGCTATATCTTTTGGGGTCACGATTTTGGATTTTAATGGTTTTCTCATTGATTTTTTTTTTATGTTAAAAGGCCTTTCAATCCTCTTTGTAATCAAATTATTTTGAATGAGTGTAGCCGAAACATCTCTCTTTTCATGGATAAACTACCACCATTCTAGTTTGTTTGTGTGCTTTGGATTTTACAGCCTTTTGTGTTCTAGTCATTAATAGAATCTGAGCTTAACTGTATTACTTTGTTTCTTGCAATATCTCTGTGTGCTTTCTTGTTATATATATGCCTTCATATCATTCTCTGTCGATTTCATATCACATGTATACATTGAGGTTGCATTGTGTTAACATTGTATGGACTTTAGATTGAGTTAGGATATGTTATGCAATTTATGATATAATTTAATTTGATATTATGAATCAATTTCATGCATTGAATTAAGTGTGTGTAGGTATAGGGAATATTCTTGTCGATCAATCCACAAATGGATAAATGGGGTTGTATGGAAGTGCACATGTTATCATCAGGAGAGGAGGAACAACATTTATATCTCCCCTACTAAAACTCTTTTTTCACGACCTTGGTTGAAAATATTGTGAAGCTTTTACTTAGAGGTTGCATGTTGTCGTGAGGGTAGGCCATGGATTAAATCACTTATGAGGTTTAGTTGAGGGGCCCACAATAATTATGTATAATTATTCCTTAGTGACCATTAATATTTCAATAAAGGAAAATGCTTGAGTTAACAAAGTCTCAATAGTTGCACCACTTTTCCCACCAAGAAAATTGGATGCTTGAATGGAATATGTGAACACGTCACCCTTGATACTTACTGAAAAATAACTCTTGAAGGGTATGGATAAGAATGGAATATTTGGTATTGGTTATAATTTTTTGAGTATGAATGGAAATATATTTGATTAATCATATAAAAATCTGTAATTTAGCATGCACATTTTGATTAATTTATGTGACAGGTAAAATGCATGGTTGATTGATTTATTGAGCATATAGTGTTAACATCCTACTCGTTGTTAATTTGTTTATTGAAAACAATTATGGTAATTTCATAATTATATATATATACATCATGTGTTAACCTTCACAAATGTACACAAGGTTATATCATAAATATAAAATGACTATGTGTTTATTTGTGTTTTTCTTAACTAAAACTGGGAAATTTGCAATATATAAAGGATACACTAAGGAAAAAGATTGCATACAAAGAAAAAATATATCACCAAAAGGGGTAGGAGTTCCAATACTGAGGCTAGTCTATCCTAGGCTTGAGATATACATTGGGTCACAAAACAATTACAACCATTCTAATAAAAAATTCTAACCAGATAGATCCTGTAGAAAACTTCTAAGCATAACCAAAATATAAGCTCATGTAAATTGAATCTTAGGTGGGGGAACTTGTCTTTTCCATCAACATCCTCCATTTCAACATTCTCATCCTGTTGAACTTAACCATTGAGGTTTGGGAATGGTTGATTCCTTGGGATGGAATTCAGTGATTCAAAAGTTATTAGCATGATTCCCTGTTGTCCATAAAATTTTGGTTAAAGTCGAATTTCCTTCAATTTTATTATGAGGGTGTCTACCTTGTCATGCAGGGATTGGAAAGACTACTTATGTTTCACTATTATCTCAACCACTACAAACACTTGGGATGAAAGAGTGCCCACTATGTCCTTGATAGAGATAACCAACGAGCACAGGTCATCCAACTCTTGTTGAAGTTGAAGCATCATGAAAATTGTTCCTTACCTTATGCTAGCCATGGTGAGGGCTCTTCTTTCTCTTTTATGCCACCCTATGAAGAGATGAATGAGACAATGATAAGCGATCGATCCATATTCAAATTTGTAACTGGTCATTTCCTAATTTGGATGGGAGTATAGTCCTCATCAGTAAACTTGCTCCATAAATTTGAATATCCCTTCCTATTCTAAAGAAATATGACCATGAGTGTGGGATATCGAGAAAAATGGGGTGGAAAGATATTTTGCGTTGGTGCATAGATGGATGATATACTTTAGGCATGTGAGATAATACAACCCCCCTCATTGCAACATGCAAGAATATGTATATAATACTACACACGAGAGAAATGGAAAGGGGGTAGTATAGGATGATGCTAGAAATGACTAGGGGGAATGAAAACCTAGGGGGGTGGGACCCATCCTAGAGGGAAGGTATAGTAAGTCGAGAATCAGGGAAAGGGGGAGGGAACAGAATGATGCCGAGACAAGGGACGAGGGAAAAGAGGAGGGGAAAATACAAGGGGGAGATGGCCAAGAGGGAGGAGAGGCATGAAAATAGGTGAGATGAGAGGGAGGACACATGTATCCAAATAAGAGAGACAAGGAAATGATAAAGGCCCTCCTAAACCAAAGGCTATGGGAATATGTTGATATCATGAAAGAGGGGATAAGGGGGAGGACTATAGCTAATCCTTGCATCTATAGTTAGAGATCCAAATTCACCATTATTGCCCTTATTGTCTAGTTTATCATGGAGGGATTTGAGTTCTTTCTTAACATGACATGGGTAGACTTGTTTCAATTCCTTGATGATTCCATGAATGCAGAGAAAAACTGATATAAGAATCACATCTTTGGGAAAGGAGGAGTGCTTTAGGTGTCTGATTATATTCTTAGAATCGCCCAACATTGATAGGATTCCAATGTTTTTAGATATTGCTATGAGAAGGCATTGCAGGAGGGAATATGATTTATTTTGGTTGTTGGTGGCCACTCCTATATTCCAAGAATAAGTAGTGTCAATTTTCTCTCTAGCATCGTATAGCACCCCTCCTGCACCTGTCACCCGGGTGTATATTTATATTTATATAAATAGTCTATGCAACCTATTAAATTTTTGTTACAAAATCAAATTAAACACAAATATTTATACATTCTTCTCATGCATATAATATATTGAAATTTAATTACTATTAAGATATTTTATTTTAAGAGATAACCCAATAATTATAGTGCATGTTTTCTTACAAACCTTTCCTCATTCATCTAGTAGGTTTTATTTCAAGAATGATAGTAATGAATTATTAAAATGCATTAAATATAAAAGTTATATTATGTTTGACACCATATGAACATAACTAAATACAAGTATAATCCTTATAAAATTATGAATTAAATTTTGACACAAATAATGTGCCATTGAGTGACTCAAAAATCACAATTACTTATCGTTTCACATGTATTCTAGATCCAATACAATCTTGATCTTACTATATCATATTTGGGAAGAGATAAATCAAATTTCATATTTAAACCATTCCTATGGAAAACATAATGTTGATTTTTATTTCGAGTTATGAATTTCACTTACAAATTACAATTAAATTCTCGACAATTCAACTTCACTTAAGTTTTGATTTCAACTGAATTAATAGATGTGGAATTTTTATAAATCATCATTGCTCATAGTTAAGTACAGTGTCCTTCAACTTTGTTTTCTTGGTGATTATTTTGATTTTAATGACACGTAGTTTATCCTATGGAATAATAATATTATGAGTCATTTTCAATCTTGGAGTCAATTGTTTAGTTAATTATTCTTAACCTATAGTTCAAGATAGTTTTTAAACTATAATTTAATAAATTAGTAATTACCTATTATTCACCCATCCATATCTCACTCACATGCACAAGTAATTACTTATATAAAAATACAAAATAATGAACTCTCCTCAAACATCTCCAACATTTCCTATTTTCACTCTTCGGCGTTCCCTTCGTATCGTATTTAGCTCTATTTAACTTCTCCCAACACACTTTTCTTTCTCCAGACTTATACTTGAATTTGAATTTCTTCCTCTTTCTTCTCCTTTATTTGTGGGTGCGCTAATAATTAGTTTTCACATATATAAGAATTTGGTAAATCAACATTTTTCACCCTTGTTGAGACTAGTGGTCACGAAGGAATAAGATTATCAACATATTGTCTACCCCTCAGCTAAACCTCCTGAGTTACCGAATCCAATGCCTACCCTCATGGCAAGGTGCAACCTCTAAGTAAAATTATTGTTGGGCCCATGATATGGTTAATTTAATGATGATGATTATATCCTTTTTGGTCAATATTGTATGTGTATTTTCATATTTTGAAGGAGTTTTGAAGGATTTTTGTATTAAATTTCCATACTTATACCATGTACGTATGATTGATGTTTTATGATGGTTTCAAGTGTAATTCAGCATGTTTTAATGATTCCAAGAAGCTAATTCGTGATCTTTCTGTTACAATGAAAAATTGCATGGCATTTTTCCATCTAGTACTCCATCCAATACTGCATCCGGTACTCCATCCGGCATTGTGTCCGACACTTCGTCCTGCACTAAAATCGTGGGCGATTTGGCGGTTATCATATCGACGGATAGTGATGGGAAAATCGATGATATGGGTTTTTCTTTTTCTCATGGACTCCAACTACTGAGCTTCTGACAACTTGGATTGGGTAGTTATACTGAGAATTTATTTGATCGCTTAGTTTTTCTAGAAGCCACTGGTAGTTAAAACACATTAAGTGCAATTTATTGTTTTTAGAGGAGGTCGAACCTTCTAGTGGTTGACCTCTCAGCTTGTAACCTCTATAAATACCACAACAATGTTCAGACAAACAACTAAGGATAGTTAAGCTCAAAATTATGAAACTAGCTTTGTTTTTCCATTTCAAGACATTTTCTCTAAACTGTGTAAAACAATGTTTTTAATTTCAAATGTTGAAATCGTGTTGCTTGAGCTTGTGATTCATTGTTCAAGAATAGCCATGAACTGTTGGGGGGCCCACCAATGGTCTGGGTGAATATTCAGTCAATTATCTTGTGAATTCACATAGTGTAGTTGTCATTTCTTTTATTTCCTGTACATGAGTTTTTATTATTTTTATTTACTGTGTAATTGTTGTTCATAGTTTAATTTCTTTAATTTGTTTTTGCGGGTTACTTATGAAGGATAGTGTTAATGTGCCATGACTTTTAAATAATAGGAAATAGATTGCAAGCTTAGATACTAACTGTGTTGTGTGATTAGATGCTATTTTGAATTTTTGCAAATTAAAGTAGAACAGAGTATTGGGTTAAAACAGAGTAGAACAAAATTAATAGTTTCTTTGGCAAGTTTCGATGGATGGATAATTATTAATTTTAGTTTTGATTTATAGTTTGCTTATTTAATTGCTACTTAGTTTTCTTATCTAGTTGCTATTTAGTTTTCTTATTTATTCTCTTGTTATATGCTGAAATAGAAATAAGATTTGAGTTATGTCTTTATGAGTATTTTCCTTTGCAATTTAAATTGTCAAAATAAGATTAGTTTAATTTACTTTATGAAATTTCCATTCTAGATCTAGGTTGCAATTTTAATTTGAAGTTTGATTAATGATTTTAGTTTTTAGTTATGAATATTTAGTAGTATAAATTTTCTTACATTATCATAGAATGCAATTGAGTTAAATAGAATAGTGTTTTCATATTGTTGATGACTAGTGCATAAATTGAAGAATCACATGGATTTTTTAGGGTAGTTGATGTTTCTTGTATAATGGCTAAGTTCTCATTAGATTGTCTAATTCGTACCTTTCACTTTGCTATAGAAGTTAATATTGAGTTTATCCCTCTTGATTTTTCACTAATTGTTAAATGTCATCATGATATCATAAGACACTGAAGACAAAACCATCAACACTATATTTGAGTTTCCTTTCTTTTGTATAATTAGATAATAGTTTTCATGCTTTGGTAGATTAAAGAATATTTTCTTATTGTAGATTAAAGAGTGGTTGTTGATTACTTTTATTGTCATGATTCTTTGAATTCAATAGATTAAGATTTCTTTTTATAGATTACAAGTAATTATAAAGTTGATCTTAAGAATAAAGTTCACTTGCTTATTAATTTGATTAGTTACTTGTTGAGTGATTTTAATTAGTTTACTTGCTGTAGAAGTTACCATAGGTTAGTTAGTCGATTTGTTATTAGTTTACTTGTTGCATATGTTTCCATAGGTTAGTTTTAATAGGGTAGTTTCTTACTTGTTGCTGCTCATTGAATTTTAATAGATTAAGTAGATTAGTTTGTTGTTGTTATTGCTCATTAAATAGATAGTTTTATTTTTGTTATTTTCATGATTAAGTTAACTTGATTTAAGTAGGGTTTTCATTTTCTTTCTTGGGACTATCCATCGATCCATTGTTCAAAAGTTACTTAGGGTAAATATTTTAACTTTCTTGATAGGTTTTTTAATAGCCTCTGCTTGAATAAATTAGCTTTCAGATAGACCATTTCCCTAGTTAGACTATACTACCTCTAGCCTTTCTACCTTGGCACATAGTGCTACAAATATAAGTTTACTTACCTCGGTTTGACACTTTAATTGAGGGTTTTTAGTGCATATAGAACACCCATCATTTTTGGCGCTTTTGCCGGGGAGTTGTCTCAAGGTAGGAAATAATTAGGAGATAGATCATTTCTAAACCTTAGCATTAGTTTGGTGGCAAGGGAACTTTAAGACGAGAGGTAAGAACCTGTGCATATGATATAGTAGGTTCCCCCATACCCAATGGTAGTTTTTCTTTTTCTTTTTATTTTTGTTTTCTTCCATGAACATACCTTAGAGACCAAAAAGGTATATACATTAAATATAAATCAGACCTTTCAACCAAGGTTCCTTTCGACCTTTTTGGGGGAAGGAACATTCGTAGATCAATTCCAAAAAATAGGAACTAGCTCAACCCAAAGAGATAAAGCAGTCTCTGAAGAGACTAAGACAGGGAGCACTATAGACCAAAAAATTGAAGCATCAATAATATTGGGATAGGAGGCAAGACCACTCGAGCCTTTTGCAGAACCAAACAATACAACCTTTGTTTTCTTACCACCATCAGTAGATCCTAATCTTGAAGATATTATAGAACTTGAATAGGTGAACACTTTTTTTGGTAGTTCAACCAATATAATTATCTCTCAAATTGACACAAAATTTTTGGCACCAATAATATCAACCGGCTCGAGTAGAGTCCCAGAAAACCAAGTAGTAGGAAGATCTTCCCATCATAGGAATACCTTGTTTTCTTCAAGGATAAAACCACCTAGGTACTCTCTTTTTGGAAATAAAACTAGTATGGATGATCAGGATGATCATAACAATGTAAGACACGGGGAGGAAGAAGAAGATGGAAACCAAACCAAAACTACCTTCGGGTTTCCAATTTTGAACACCACCCCAAATGTCAACATGGAAAATATTCCCCTCTCAGCACTACCAACCTTTTATGGTAAAAGAAGTGAAGATCCAGATACCTTCCTATTTGAGTTCGACATCTTGTGTAGGAGCTACAACTACCTACAATATGCCAAAAAACTAAAACTTTTTCCTCCCACCCTCAAGGACTCTGCACTAAGATGGTTCACGAGGTTGGGATAATCCAGTCTTAGGTATTGGGAAGCCATGAAAGATTTCTTTATTAGGAAGTATCAATACTGCTGCAAGATCAAAGACTGTCATAATGACATATTCAAAATCCAATAGTTAGAAGACAAGACCCTCAAGAATTATATGGAATGGTTTGGTTATATCTCCCAAAAATCAAAATATCATGACCTTCCAGATGATGCAATTAGGGCTCTTTTTCTTAAGGGAATTTCATAGGAATACCTAGAGATACTTAACCTGATGGCATCAGGTGACATCTCCCATAAACCATTTTCCGAAATATGTGAAATGTGTAAGAATTACTTGAGGAGTAGAGCTAAAATATGAAAGAATGTTCGGGACCCTTATAATAGAAACTTAAAAACAGTTAGTTCAAGTGGTATCACAAGAGTAGAGATAGGGAACCTTTTATAAAGCTTTAAGAAAAATATATTAAGCACAATAGGTTCCTAGTTGGACACCCTAAAAATCAAAAAGAAACAGGAGGAGGAAAATTCAGTAATGAGAATATATTTCCCAAGATGTAGGGGGAAGCATTACTCAAGGGAATGCCCATTAGATAACATTTCAGTTTGTGGCTTCTGCATAGAAGACCATTCAACTAAGAAATGTCCATAATTTCCTGGTTTGTTATCCATATATAGGAGTGGGGATCCTAGGAATCCTCTTATGCACCTAGGAGGCCATGGAAGCCTAGGAACCAATCTACATACCCAGATCCACAATCTCTAGTTCCACCCTATTATCAAAAACAACAGTGGAACTCATGAAATTGGAAAAACTGGTCTGCACAATACCAACTGTTATAAACCTATAATTTATAGGATCAACTAGTGACTAAAATGTGATCACTTTAGTGTCTTGTTTGTCAAATGATTTTCCATTCTGCAAATAATTTAAGAAAAGAAAAGAAAAAGAAAAAGAAAAGAAAGAAGAAAGAAAAGAAAAAGAAAAAGAATAAAAAAGGGCATAAAATAAATTGGATAAAGCCCCATGCAATAATAGTGACTTGGTTCATACAGTTTAAACATGGCCAAGTCCTTTAAACTGATGTTGATAGGAGTAGTGAATAAGCTTGGCTAAACTGTTTAATCTTAGCCAAGCAAATTAGTTTAGTTAGTTAATAAATTTGACCAAACTACCTAATCTTGGTCAAATACCCCTAGGATAGAGTAATTTCTTAATCCAACAGTTTAATCTGGGCTAAAAGTCATAGGTAATTAGGTTAGAGCATAGGGTAGTTTTCTTTATTTCAATAAAATAGCCGTGATGATTAATATTGAACC
The DNA here is from genome assembly GCA_009831015.1 of Picea engelmannii. Lineage (NCBI taxonomy): Eukaryota > Viridiplantae > Streptophyta > Pinopsida > Pinales > Pinaceae > Picea > Picea engelmannii. Next base: position 587,464 of record ML789855.1, on the reverse strand, counting down.
ATATCTTTGATGTTTTAAAGGCTTGATGTCTAATACCCATCGTGATAAAATAGAGAAAGCTTGGGTGAATCCTCATAATGCACTTATCCTAAGTTTTGGAGCAAATATGACTTTGCGCTCACAGAGTAAAGACAATGCATAGATGAATGGCTGAGGTGCTAGCTCTCAGATCTACGGTTGATAATATTTTCTGGACCCCCTCGACCTTTCTAACTTTAACGGTAAGGGGAGGGGGGGGGGTCGAGAATCATCTATAATGAAGGCGCACATATGAACAACTAAGGCATCGACGCCTAGATCCACAGTCAAGATTGAATTCTGGATCCCCTGACCATTCTGCTTTTAATGGTGGGGGGGGGGGTCCAGAATGTTACTTAAACATCATGCTCAGATCTATGGTCCAGTGACATTCACACCGATGGATGAATGACATTATTTTTTGGACCCCCCTAACCGGTTTNGGGGGGGGGGGGGGTCTGGAATGGAGTGTTTTTTCTGGCAGGCCCCTTTTTCTACATGGTAGGAATCCAATGGTCCAGACTCCCACCGCTTACCATTTTCTAACATACCCTTGTCAGTCCATGACATCATTTTCCACTTTTTTCCCCTAGAGGTCATGTCTCATTACTCTGATAGTCCATTCCCCAAGTTCACCCGTAACAAGTCCCTTCACCATGGTCACTTCCCAATCAACACCTGCCACGTCACCCGGTCGTAGTCATCATTCATTGTTACCTTCCATCTCACGCTCTAAAGGACCTGTTGGCCATTTATTACTGGATAACTTATCCATTATCCTACTGACCTATCTCTCATGCCCAATGGGTATCCATTTGCTCAAAATTACCTATTTGCCTTCATTCTCCCATTACTTACTGTGTCGTCTCACCAGAGAATATTTTTCCCGTTGCACCAGAGAATAGTTTTCCTCATTTTCTCTCTGTTTCAGTCAACCATCCAAAACCATAGTCATCCCCACTAATGTTTGTTTTACTTGCAGGTATTTTCAACAAGATGGGGCCAAAATCAATGAAAAAATAAGACGAGGAAAATCCTTTCCTCCCGCCTCCTGTCGACCTCGACATGATCCATTTGGCCGACAAGGATCACTTAATCATAGACACCAGGTGAGAATTTGACTTCACGGACTTGCAGTCATGGCTCAAAGAGGTTTTCTTAGATCAGAGCGATGAAATTGGGCTCTGGGAATCCAACCTTCCCCTGTATCTTTTCCCCCAGGTCCACCATTTCCCTGAGTTCTCCCTCAAGTGCCAAGCTCATTACCTCCTCGACTAGACAACCATAATATCTTCATTAGGAGAAACATTGTTCTTCATCACACCGGAGTCCATTGATCAAATGATGCAGATACCAAGAACCGAATTTGTCTCCCCTTTCAACCTCGAAGTCATCACAGAGCTATACCATAAGCTATCATTCCCTCAGAGAGCCCAGATTTTCGAGCTTTTCCTCCCTCAGGCTGCTCAGTTCCCCAAGACAAATCCCCCATACCATTCCTCCCTATTCTCAGTAAAGGGAAACCAAGTCATCTCATCACTCTGTGCTCTTCTTGGGTATTTTTCTGACCAATGGGTGGAAAAACCCATATTGGGTTTATTGTCAATTTTCTTCGTGGAAGAAAGACCAACCACTCAGTTCGATTACAACACTTTCCTGGCGAACAATATTCATGAACACTTTTCAAATTTTTCCATAAAGGGCATGTTCCAGTATTCCTTAATACTGGCCCTACATGTTCACTTTCTTTCAGGCGAACATATTCTCCTTTTCAATGCAGAAGATAGACAACGACGGGAGGCCACAAGCGGTAACAACTTGGACTTCACTACTCAGAAAAAATTCTATAGAATTTAGCTTCAAACAGTTTATCGAGTAGTTCTACCATCCAGTGGTGAGCATGCTCAGTGGTAGACCCGAACCAAGGATAAATGAGGAGATTCAGAGGATCTTACACCTCCCAGACCTGGAAAAAAATGGAGATTGGTATCTTTACCAAAACCACACTGAGATGAGAGTATATGGATGTGAGTTGGCTCCATATAAACTACCCAAGTATCTTCCCATGAGGATATTTTCCCTGGAATATATAAGGAAAATGATTAACTCAGATGACATACATTTTGTGTCTCTGAAAAAGAAACAACAATTTATAATTAAAGGGCAAATAGGATCTTTTATCTGCAATAGCCGAGGCGTTGGGGAGGAAGCAGACATACTGTTGAAAGAAATGAAGTTTTTTTTTAGTTTCACCTAGCATATGATCCATGTGGGATAATTTTTGAGATGAGGATTAAAAACAAAAATGTCGCATATGTTCATACACCCAAGCCTGAGATAGAGTAGTTTGCGAATCAAATAGAATGGGAGTCGAACACCCTAGTCGAGATAGAACAACAGGGCCCTTCGGTCATCATCTCACAGACGACTACACCACAGGTTCCCAAAGAGAAAAGATCTAGGAAGTATACTTCACCTTCCATCACATAAGTCTCGGCTGAAGATTTCCAATTACACACCAAAAGGCCAAAATCCAATCACACACTTGACACGACTGGTGAAAAGGGAATCCAATCCACTGAAACCATGAAAGATGATTGGTCACTTCTTAGCACAAGCAACAAACAGATCATGTCTACAGTTTTTACTAAGAAGCCCACAAGTACTCCACCAGTCGACCAGCCGAGTAAAGTAGGACCAAAATTGAGTATTTTTTAGAAGTATGACCTGATCAAAAAGAAAAATCAGACGCTGACCAACAGTACATATGCTCAATTTTGGAAGCAGAATTCAACTGCACAACACAGACTGTTATCTGAATTCGATATAGAAAAGGGTAGAATGCACATGGATTTTCTACAAACATAGGTGCCAAACCTGAAAGCCATCACTGATTACAAAAGGGAAACATTCAAATTTCATACTAGAGATGTGCATCCTGCTGATCAAATGGATTTGCACAGGCAAACTGGGGAAACAATTTTCTCCACATTGGAAAATGCTTCTACTGCAGCCACTAAATTACAGGTATCTCTGAGAAATGTCCAGACACAATTGAAATTAGAAAATATATCATCCTTTGCAAAGGATAACATAATTAAGACATTAGAAGAGTTGGTCCTCAAGATCGGGTATGATCCCTCAAATGTGAAAGCGAATGAGGAGATGCTTAAAAAGAAAAATTCCAATATAGAGTCTCTGAGGAAACAGTTGAAACTGCCACCAATGGAAGATGCACAAGCAAAGGAGATATTTGAGATAGAAGGGGAAAAGAATGAGATGCTCAGGTTGATTATGGAGTAGAATGCACAGTTGAAAGAGATGGAAGTAGAAATGGAAAGGTTATTGAAAGAGAAGGAACAATCAAATCCCATGGAGGTCATTCCATTGAGCGCAGTTCCACTCATAAGAGTAAGCACAACATCTGCAGCAGAAATTCCCTTAGCAACTCCACTGACAGATTTGGAGAAGACAATAGAACTGGAAAAATCCATGGAAGAGATAAATTTGCAAGAGACAGAGATTAGCAAACTTAAAAAGGAGGTTGAGAACCTTCAAGAACTCAAGTCTTCTTACCAAGCCAGCTACTCCAAGGATAAAAAAACATCAGACAAGCTCAAACAGGAATTGCAACAGCTTCAAAAGTAAACAGTGGCAGGAAAAACACTTGCTGACGTCAAGGAAACTATCTGGATGGATATCACCAAATAGATAAACGAAATATGGCCTATGGTTCAAATCATGTTCGAGAAGAACGAACTGGTGCAAAGAAGAAATCAGGCAATTGAAAAGATAAGAGGATAATTGGGAGAGATGCACGCAGAAGCCACTGAGATCATTAAATTCCTGAATTCAAAAACTAGAGAAGAATTAGAGGAGTTGAAAATTGAAGATAGGACATAAACCATCCTCGAGGTCAAGAGGGTCCTAACCAAGAGAGAATTGATGATACAACTAGAATAAAAGGTTTATGATATGGACATAGGAGTGCAAAAAATTTTCAGCAAAATTGAAGCTCTCCAGAAGAAATGCCTCCCTAGCTTAAGGGTCATAAATGACAAGTTAATGACGTTGTCTAATTATAAAAAGAAACTAGCCATCGTGGCTAAACATAGTTCAAAATTATTGGGGATACAGGGAAGTATCACAGACAAGGAATTCTTAGAAGCTTTCCAGGCAAACATCAACATACAACATGAGATCCAGTACATTTTCTTCATCAAGCCAACTTTTGCCAAGTATACGGAGATGGATGAAGTATACCGAAGATTGCTCAAAGTCAATGTTCCCAGTAACCTTCGATGGGAAGAGTTATGCAATCTGATCGACTAAGAGTTGAGGTGTCCAAGCCTAGTTAGCTATCCAGTCAGATGAGGTCGTGTAGAGGCCTCACCAACAGTTTACCTCAGAAATAAGCATGAAGTTTCAACACATCATCAAACAGTTCCTGAATTTTTTTATTATGTTGAGTTAGATAAATTTAGAACTACCACGTCCTGATCTTTAATGACAGTATCATATGTAATTTTTTATTATAAATACTTCAAACTTTGAAGTACTGAGGGTTGATCTTTATGCCCTGTAAGCTAGAAAGACTATAATGTTTGTCAAGAGATCTTCCAGTAATACAAAGGGATGTTTCACAGGATTCTCGCGTGTTGTTCATTGGTGATGTTATTCTTTTCTATGTTAAATGTTTTTCTCTCTCAGTTGTCATATTGTTTTCTAATCTAATCTTTTAAAGTAGCACATGTTTCAAGATTTATCTTTGTATACCCTGTTTCCCACTTTGAAAGATCTTAATGTTTATCTTTCTGATATTACAGTGAGTAAATTCTTAAATGATTCTTTACTTTAATTGACATTCTCATATTTTTTGTTTTTCATCACTTTATTGCTAAAGAATCCAATGAATGCATTATCTTTCCTTGTGAAAAGAATCTTTTAGTTTCTGTTTATATTTCTATCTTTATAATACTGACCCCATAGCCCAACAGAGGTGTAAACTCTTTTCATCCAACTCAACAAAAACAACAACAAACATTTTCAATGTTAATTTGTTTAACTAGCCTAATATCTCAAAGTTAAAACATCGCTAAATCATACAGAGAGATCCCTCTCTAAAACTAGTAGGGGTAGATTCGAGTTTCGAAGTGGTTGGACAAAGTTACCTCTTGTAAATTTCTTCTACTCTGATAACCTCTGAGAGTTTACAGAGAGTTAACATAGTGGAGACCATACTGGGGAACTGAACAAACATTCAACCCCACGTTTTCTTTTTCCCTAGAAGAAATTTTTGTTTCTAAAAAAATTATAAATCTAAGAAAGAAATAATGTTTAGAGGTTGTTAAATGCTTGTACATAGTAATTTCAGACTCATAAAAATAAAAATATATAAAAATTAAAAAATATGGCTCCTAAAAGAGCTTATACTCGATCCCACCCAGACCCGGAACCTACGATAGAAACTAATAATCCAGAATAGTTACTCAGAAAGAAGACCATTGCAGAAGGTTTAGGGAGTCATATTCCCCTTCACAGGTCCCCTTCTCCTCCAGAGGAACGTATTGCCCTTCAAGATCTCGACTTCGACACCATTTTTGAACAAATCCTATTTAGAATGAAATCTAATAGCTTTGTGACTGAAACCGTTTTAGATCTAGCCATCCTGCAACCCCAGACCCCTGAAATACTATCTCCCACTGCAAAACCTCCAACCGCTCACTCTATGCGAGCTAGTCCCTCATCCTCCTCATTTCCTACCACTTCCCCACCTATCATCTAGGTTGCTATCCAACCCCCTCCACCTATCATGGTGGCCAGATATGATCCCTTGGTGTTGGTTGCACCTTTACACGATATGCCCCAGGACTATCAAACGAGACTCCCACAGTTTGATGGTATAGGTCCCTTGAACGCACAATAACACGTTGATGAAATGAATGACTATTTTGACTTGCAGGAAGTGGATGAAGCTGATGTTCAAATGAGATTTTTTGCGTAGAGTCTGACTAAGGACGTTAAGAAATGGCACAAAGGCTTACGTGTTGCTTCAGTGGTCGAACTTAAAGTGTTTCAAATAATTTTTCTGGACAGATGGGAGGTAAAGAAAAATCCTCTCTAGTTCTTGTTAGAATATGAAAACATCATAAGGAATCAAGGGGAGACAGTACAAGACTACTCCACTCACTTCAACAATCTGTACAATGTAATTCCAGCTGATATTAAACCCCCACAAGGTTTGGCACTAATAAAATTTCCTGATGGTTTCGACGCTGATATGTCATATCAATTAAGGGAAAGAAACTCCACCACCTTGGAGGACATGTAGAAAAGAGAAATAAGTGTAGAGGCCAACCTGTTGGCTAAAAGAGCACAACAGAGGATGGAGAGGAGAGTCACAATTAAAGAGGAACCTTCCACATCTTCTTCTGATGCCAAACTATATTACTTATCTAGAGAAGTGGAGAGGATGATGGAGAGACTTACTGTAACCAAAAGAAATCCTCCTAGAGAAAACCAACCTGCTCCACAAATTCAGAATCCTAACTTCAGAAGAAATCCTCCTCAAATCAGGAAGAGAGATCCTAGGGATCAAAGAGAACAGAGGGGCCCTGATCAACAGATCATACCACCCCTATAGGAAAATTATGCCGACGAGGGTGAGGAGGTAATTGAAGAATTAGAGGAAACACACATAAACCTCATGGGCATTCATGATAACAAAACCATTTTCCTTACTCAAGAAAAGCAAGAAATTTTCCTTCTTTCTCAAATAGGGGTGAGTGAGGAAGTCGAAGAGATCAAACAACAGGCATTTGAAAATGCCACTATGGAGGTACACAAGAAGTACAATCTGCGAAGTAAAAAGATAGATGAAAATTCCCCAAAAAAGATAACCGAAACGAAGAAAACATCCAAAAACAAGAAAGTTCATGAGCCTTCTAACAAGAAGATCCCCAAAAAAGGTAACATTGAAACTCTAGCAAAAAGAAACCCTACCATTTTACAAAGATCAATGCAGACTGAGGTTTCATCAACCAACCAACAAAGTACTTATGCTCAGAAGACTATGGTGGACAAATCAAAATTGTTGATCCAAAGCAAAGCATCTACCCCTTGCAACCTCGAAGGGGAATTAGCCAAAGTGAAAATTCGCCCCTTTCTAAGTTGATGAGTAAGGATGCTTAACGATCACAGGTGATCAAAGAACTGAGAATTGAACCTGATATAGGCACGAAGGCCTTAACCGTTGGATCAGCGAATCATTCAGACACGATAAATCTTACCGATGATCAACCTGAACTCTTGTTTGGCCCTGAAATTGATGGTTAGACTGAAACTCGTGTTGTCGCTCTTTTTTACATCAGCCTTAATATACACAACCTGATTCTACACAATGCTATGTTATATTCGGGTGCTTCTCATTACCTGATGCCCAAAGCAGTGATGGAAAAATTGGGACTCGAGGTCACCATAACTTACAAGGATTTACACTCTTTCGACTCCAGCAAAGTCAGATGTATCGGGTTGATCAAGGACTTGTGTATCACCCTAGTTCAGATTCCAGCAAAAAACATGGTTATGGATGTGGTAGTCACGGACATTCCCTTGAAATATGGTATGTTTTTGTCCAAGTATTGGGGGGCCAAGTTGAAAGGCACTTTGCAGTTGGATATTTCATATGCCACCATCCTAGTTTTCGGGCAACAGAGAATATTGTACAGAGAGACACTGATGAAATATATGGTTAGAAGCCAAGAAAACCCACATAACTATCCTCTATACTTTGCACACTCTGATCTAGATTCCTTCATCCTATATAACGATGGTGACATGGGCTCCAGTCACAAGTTAAACACGCACTCACACAGGCTCCAATCTTGATCAGTCCTAACTTCACCAAGGATTTTTACCTTCTTTCTTTCGCTTCTGAACATACCATTGCAACAGTATTACTACATAAAAAACAACAAAGGGTATGAACAACCCATAGCCTTTTTCAGTAAATCTTTAAGAGATGCTTCTTTGAATTATAAAATAATGGAGAAACAAGCTTTTTCCCTGGTAAAATCCATAAAGGATTTTAGAGTATATATTTTCCATTCCCACACCATTGCATACATTCTGAACGTAGTAGTAAAGGACATTATAACCTAGGACAATCCAGACGATAGAAGAGGAAAATGGATTGCTATCATTCTAGAGTATGACATAGAGATTAAGCCTACTAAACTGATTAAAGGTCAAGGTCTAGCAAAGTTAATGGCTGAATCCAATTTTCATTCTCTTGATATTAATTTCTTAGCTATAGTAGATGAATAGGGAGAGCACGCAGGCAACTCCAAGCATGAAAGAGGTATTTCTGAACTCTCCATGGTATGCAGACTTGATATTTGTTTTCCATAACTTACAAGCTCCCCCTGGTCTAACAAAAACTAAAGCTAGGTTTTTGAAATTGAAAGCATTAAAATTTTGCATTCTAGAAGGAAATCTCTATTGGAAGGATCCTGGAGGTATTTTGTTGAATTGTCTGTTAAAGATGAAGTTGATAGAGTATTGCAGGATTTTCATGTAGGAGACTGTGGCGGTCATCTGAGCTGGAAGACCACAGCTAATAAAATTCTCAGATATGGGTTCTATTGGCCTACACTATTCATTGATGTGCATCAGAAAGTGACTTCGTGTCATAAATGTCAGGTGTTTGAGGGCAAAAGGAAACTCCTTCCTTTACCCATGAAACCAATCTCTATTGAATCTCCTTTCCAACAATGGGGATTAGACTTTATCAGAGAAATACATCCTCCCTCTTTGGACCAGCACAAGTGGAATCTTACTACTACAGACTATTTCACAAAATGGATCGAAGTTGTACCAAGCAGGCAAGCTACTGATTCTGTTATTATTAAATTTCTAGAAAATAATATCTTGTCTCATTTTGGTTGTCCTAGAAAGATTATAACTGACAATGCAACTGCTTTTCGATCTAAGAAGCTCATAGATTTTTCCAACTAGTACCATATTGGTTTAGGACATTCCGCAGCTTATTATCCTCAGGGAAATGGGCTGGCGGAGTCATATAATAAAACCCTGGTGAACATTATCAAGAAGACGTTGCAAGAAAACAAAAGGTCATGGCATAAAAAGCTAGTTTTCACACTATGGGCTGATATACTGACCACCAAGAGGACAATTGGGATGTCTCCATATCAGTTGGTCTATGGCACTGAAGCAATTTTTCCTACCTCCTTAGGGGTTCCTATCATGAAACTGCTGCAAGAGATGAAAGACGAGCCAAACGACTCCCAAAGAATGATAAACCAGATGATCCACTTGTAGCAGTCCAGAGAAGAGGTATACAACAAAACAGGTTGTCCAGGAGAGCGTTAAAAATATCTTTGATAAAAAAACTAAAGAAGATGACTTTGAGCTAGGTGATCTGGTTCTGAGATGGGATGCCTGAAATGAAGATAAGGGGAAGCATGGAAAATTCGACAGCCTATGGAAGGGACCTTACATAATTCACGCATTCAGAGAAAATAATTCTTTCTTGCTCAATAACAATGATGGGAGCAATCTGCCAGGAGGACCTGTTAATGGCATAATATTGAAGCGCTATTCACCTCCTCAGTAGGGACTTTCAATCCCACCTTTCCATTGTACAAATCATTTCATTTTGTTTACAAGTTTTTGAGTGAATAACTTTGATCAGATGGTTGAAGCCCGCAGAGAAGGCCCTAAGCCACTGAACATTATCATCAAATTTTCAAAAATAAAACAAATCAAACAACAAAGGCTACCGTGAAGAAATTTTTTCAGAACATCAGGAAGCAGGATTCTTGGCACTTCACAAGGAGAGTACCATCCCCAGGTGGAGCCATTGTTATAACCCTATAATTTATAGGATCAACTGGTGACTGAAATGTTATCACTTTAGTGTCTTGTTTGTCAAATGATTTTCCATTCTGCAAATAATTTAAGAAAATAAAGAAAAAGAAAAAGAAAAGAAAGAAAAAAGAAAAAGAATAAAAGAGGGCATAAAAGAAATTGGATAAATCCCCATGCAATAGCAGTTACTTGGTTCATACAATTTAAACATGACCAAGTCCTTTAAATTGATGTTGATAGGAGTAGTGAATAAGCTTGGATAAACTTTTTAATCTTAGCCAAGTGAATTAGTTTAGTTAGTGAATAAATTTGACCAAACTGCCTAATCTTGGTCAAATAACCCTAGGATAGAGTAATTTCTTAGTCCAACAGTTTAATCTAGGCTAAAAGTCATAGGTAATCATGTTAGAGAATAGGGTAGTTTTCTTTATTTCAATAAAATAGGCGTGATGATTGATATTGAACCATATCTTTGATGTTTTAAAGGCTTTATGTCTAACCCCCATGGTGATAAAAAAGAGAAAGCTTGGATGAATCCTCATAATGCACTTATCCTAAGCTTTGGAGAAAATATGACTTTGTGCTCACAGAGTAAAGACAATGCATAGATGAACTGTTGAGGTGCTAGCACTCAGATCTACAGTTGATAAGATTTTCTGGACCGCCCTGACCTTTCTGCCTTTAATGGTAAGGAGGTGGGGGGGTCGGGAATCATCTATAATGAAGGCGCACATTTGAATGGCTGAGGCATCAGAACCTAGATTGACGTAGCTGCACTCCTCGAAGCACATCCTCTCTCATAGGATCTTCTTCTCCATGGCCCGAAGAACTCTAAAGTCCTTATATTTCCCTATCGGGAAATCTGCACCCACAGATTCCCTTCTGCGCGACTTCCCTTTGTTCACTTATCGGAAAATCAGAACTCACAGTTTCGCAAGTTCTTGGTTGATCGTTGGGTTCTCAAATCCCCGAGACCCGATATGTCAGTCAACACTGACTTCCTCTTTCTTCTATCAGGACTTCGGCTCTATCGCGACTTCACTACTCGTGATACCAAGCCCTCAGTTTTCCAACTCCTAATATCCAATGCGTCGAAATGCCGATACGATCCTATCACGCTTTCTCTACTCGCCACCTCGCGTCCTCGTGACTTGGAGTACCCAATACTTGGGCTCTCGCCCTGCGAACTTTTGAGTTCGTGAGATCTCTTGATCTCTGACACCTGTCTTCCACTCACTCCTGTGGTCCCACCACACACTACCCTTTGGTTGTTGGGATATTGCATCTCGCGACTTCACGATTTCCGTTGCCAAATCTTGGACACTTATCTCACGAGATCTCAATAGGCGATCTCACGAGTAATCCAACGACCCTGGCTGACTTGAATCAATGGCCTGCCCCTTCTGAGCTTCAAATTCTCATATGTTCTCCACCATATTCTCCTTGCGCCTCTGCAAGATCTACAGTCCTCGGAACTTCGCGAAACCTCCTCAAAAAATTTTGACCGTCCGCTCTCCCCTTTTATGATTCTGCGAACTGAACCAAGTATTTCTTCCCTTGAAGGTTGGTTCACTTGCAGGCGAGCTTTCAACGCTTGCTCGAACGCTTCGATGAACAACCCCTTTGTACAATCCCTTGATGAATTTGAATTCCTACTCCTCCTGATCTTTTCCACAACTCCGAGTCTCTTAGAAAAAGAGAACTCTTTGCACGCACTCCTTGCGGCAACTCTGCAAACACTTCAAGTGTTCAACCTTCCTTGACTTTGCACACACCTGCAGCAATAGTATTTCGAGGCTTTGCTCAGAATCGCAACTCTGAGACTTAGCTCAGGCTGCAACAATTCCTGCACAGTCCTATGCAACTGCACTTCTGAGATGAATGAGAGCAAAAGCTTTCTCTAATTGAACCCTTCTGTCAACGCACTCCTTGCGGACAATTCGACTGCACTCCTTGTAGGAATTCTCTGGCTCAATTAGAGAAACAATTTAAACTCATTCACTCACCCTCTCAGACTTCAATTCAACCATGAAATCACATACACAACATATAAAAGAAAATGTATAACAGGAAGCAGACATTCATGATCATAATATCAATACACAGAGAAACAACACAACCATGAATTTGAATCAGAACTCTCTATTAATTCAAATTCCTATACATGGGTGTTCATCACATGGTTCTCTGCCTGCTCTGCTCTTCCTGAATGCGAATGCTAATGTTACAATGTACAAAGGAGGGTGTCTATATCCGGTTTTCCCTCTTGGACTCTAAGCTATCAAATCTAGAATTAAATTCCTATCTACCAGCATTAAATATATTAAATGTCGTCTATCTACCTAAGGACGAGAGCTATCCGCTCAAGGTCCATTATAATATACAAGTGCGCCATCTCTTAAATGACTCATTTAAGAGTTGCGCAATAATCCCAAAGTGTTTTCAAAATTTGTTCTGGCTTGTCCAACTGTCTACCACTCCATGCTCGCTCGCTTGATGTGCTGGCGATGCTCCTGCATCATACATCCACGGTCAAGATTGAATTCTGGACCCCCGCCCCCTGGCCATTCTGCTTTTAATGGTGGGGGGGGTCCATAATGTTTCTTAAACATCGCGCTCAGATCTACGGTCTAGTAGTAGGCGCACCGATGGACGACTGACATTATTTCTCAGACCCCCCTGACCGGTCTATTTTTAACGGTGGGGGGGGGGGAGTCTGGAATGGAGTGTTTTTTCTGATGGTCCCCTTTTTCTATGTGGTAGGAATCCATTGGTGCAAAATCCCACCACTTACCATTTTCTGACATACCCTCGTCACCCCATGACATCATTTTCCACTTTTTTCCCCTCAAGGTCATGTCTCATTACTCTGACGGTCCATTCCCCCAGTTCAAACGTTACAAGTCCCTTCACCATGGTCACTTCCTAATCATCACCTGCCATGTCACCTGGTCGTAGTCATCATTCATTGTTACCTGCCATCTCATGCTTTAAAGGACTCATTGGCCATTTATTACTGGCTAACTTATTCGTTAGCCTGTTGACCTGTCTCTCGTGCCCAATGGGTATCTGTTTGCTCAAAACTATCGTTTTCCCTTCATTCTCCCATTTCTTACTATGTCGTCTCACTAGACAATATTTTTCCCATCGCACCAGAGCATATTTTTCCACATCTTCTCTCCATTTCAGTCAATCGTCCAAAACCACAGTCATCCCCACTAACGTTTGTTTGACTTGCAGGTATTTTCAACAAGGTGGCGCCAAAATCAAAGAAATAAGAAGCCAAGGAAAATACTTTCCTCCTGCCTCCTGTCAACCTTAACAGGATCCATTTGGATAACAAGGATCATTTAATCGCAGACACCAGGTGAGAATTTGAATTCACGGACTTGTAGTCATGGCTCTAAGAGGTTTTCTTAGATCAAAGTGATGAAATTGGGCTTTGAGAATCCAAACTTCCCCTGTAAATTTTCCCCCAGGTCCACCATTTCCCTGAGTTCGCCCTCAAGTTCCAAGCTCATTACCTCCCCGACCAGAGAGCCATAGTATCTTCATTAGGAGAAACCCTATTCTTCATCACACCAGAGGCCATTGATCAAATGATGAAGATACCAAGAACCGAATGTCTCTCCCCTTTCAACCTCGAAGTCACCACGAAGCTGTACCAGAAGCTATCATTCCTTCAGAGAGCCTATATTTTCAAGCTTTTCCTCCCTCAGGCTGCTCATCTCCCCAAGACAAATCCCTCATACCCTTCCTCCCTGTTCTCAGTAAATGGAAACCAAGTCATCTCATCACTTTGTGCTCTGCTTGGGTATTTTTCCAACCAATGGGTGGACGAACCCATATTGGGTTTCTTGTCAATTTTCTCTGCGGAAGAAAGACCCACCACTCAGTTTGATTACAACACTTTCCTAGCGAACAATATTCATGAAATTTTTTCAAATTTCGCCACAAAGGGAATGTTCTAGTATTCCTCAATACTAGCCTACATGTTCACTTTCTTTCAGGTGGACACATTCTCCTTTTCAATGCAGAATATGGACAAGGATGGGAGGCCGCAATCGGTAACATATTGGACTTTTATACTCAGACAAAATTCTATAGAATTCAACTTCAAATAGTTTATCGAGTAGTTCTACCATCCAATGGTGAGCATGCTCAGTGGCAGACCTGAACCAAGGATAAATGAGGAGATTCAGAGGATCTTACACCTCTTAGACCTATCAAAAACTGGAGATTGGTATCTTTACCAAAATCACACTGAGACCAGAGTATATGGATGTGAGTTGGCTTGATATAAACTGCCCAAGTATCTTCCTGTGAGGATATTTTCCCTAGAATATATAAGGAAAATGATTAACTTAGATGACATACATTTTTGTCTCTGAAAAAGAAACAACAACTTAGAATTAAAGGGAAAATAGGATCTTTCATCTGCAATAGCTGAGGCATCGAGGAGGAAGCAGGCAGACTATTGAAAGAAATGAAGTTTTTTTTTAGTTTCACCTGGCACTATGATCCATGTGGGATAATTTCTAAGATGAGGATTAAAAACAAAAATGTCCTATATGTTCATACACCCAAGCCTGAGATAGAGCAATTCGTGAATCAAACAGAATGGGAGCCAAACACCCTGGTCAAGATAGAAAAGCAGGACCCTTCAATCATCATCTCACAGACGACTACACCACATGTTCCCAAAGAGAAAATATTTAGGAAGGATACTTCACCTTCCATCACAGAAGTCTCGACTGAAGATTTCCAATTACACACCAAAAGGCCAAAACCTAGCCACACACCTAACATGGTTGGTGAAAATGGAATCCAATCCACTAAAACCATGAAAGATGATCGGTCACTTCTTATCACAAGAAACAAATAGATTATGTCTACGGTTTTTCCTAAGAATCCCACAAGTACTCCACTAATCGACCAATCGAGTAAAGCAGGACCAAAATTGATTATTTTTGAGAAGTATTACCTTATCAAAGAGAAAACTCAGACGATGACCAACAATACATATGCTCAATTTTGGAAGAAGACTTCAAATGCACAACACAAACTATTATCTACATTTGATATAGAAAAGGGTAGAATGCACATGGCTTTTCTACAGGCACAGGTGCCGAACCTGAAAGCCATCACTGATTACAAAAGGGAAACATTCAAATTTCATACTAGAGATGTGCATTCTGTTGATCAAATGGATCTACACAGGAAAACCGGGGGAATGATTTTCTCCATGTTGGAAAATGATTCTACTGCATCCAATAAATTACAGGTATCTTTGAGTAATGTCTAGACACAACTTAAATTAGAAAATATATCATCCTTTGCAAAGGATAACAAAATTAAGACATTGGAAGAGTTGGTCCTCAAGATCGGGTATGATCCCTCAAATGTGAAAGCGGTTGAGAAGATGCTTAAAAAGAAAAATGTCGATATAGCATCTCTGAGGAAATAGTGGAAACGTCCACCAACGAAAGATGCATAAGCAAAGGATATAGTTGAGATAGAAGGGGAAAAGGATGAGATGCTCAGGTTGATTATGGAAGCAGAACTGGAAATGTTATTGAAAGAGAAGGAACAATCAAAGCCCATAGAGTTCATTCCATTGAGCTCAATTCCACTCACAGGAGTAAGCACAACATCTGCAACATAAATTCCCTCAGCAACTCCACTGATAGCTCTAGAGAAGACAGTAGAACTGGAAAAATCCATGGAAGAGATGAATTTGCAAGAGACCGAGATTAACAGACTTAAAATGAAGGTTTAGAACCTTCAGGAACTCAAGTCTTCTTACCAATCCAGCTACTCCAAAGAGAAACAAACATTAGACAAGCTCAAACAAGAATTTCAATAGCTTCAAAAGCAAACAGTGGCAGGAAAAACACTTGCTGAGGTGAAGGAAAATGTCTGGATGGATATCACCAAATCCATAAACAAAATATGGCCTATGGTTCAAATCTTGTTCAAGTAGAATAGACTGGTGCAAATAATCAAGAAGGCAATTGAAAAGACAACAGGAGAATTGGGAGAGATGCCCACAGAATCCACTGAGATCATTAAATTATTGAATTCAAAAACTAGAGAAGAATTAGAGGAGTTGAAAATTGAAGATAGGACAGAAACCATCCTTAAGGTCAAGAGGGTCCTGACCAAGACAATATTGATGATACAACTGGAAGAAAAGGTCCAGGCTATGGACATAGGAGTGCAAAGATTTTTCAGCAAAATTGACGCTCTGCAGAAGAAAGGCCTCCCTGGATTAAGGGTCATAAATGACAAGTTAATGACGTTGTCTGATTATAAAAAGAAACTAGCCACCGTGGCTAAAAATAGTTCAAAATTATCTGGAATACAGGGCAGTATCATAGGCAAGGAATTCTTAGAATCTTTCCAGTCAGACATCAGCATACGACACGAGATCCAATACATTTTCATCATCAAACCAACTTTTGCAAAGTATATGGAGATGGATGAAGTATACCAAAGATTTCTCAAAGTCAACATTCCCAGTAACCTTCGATGGGAAGAGTTATTCAATCTGATCGACTAAGAGCTGAGGTGTCAAAGCCCAGTCAGCTATCCAGTCAGATGAGGTTGTGCAGAGGCCTTTCCAATGGTTTACCCCAGAAATCAACATGAAGTTTCAACACATCATCAAACAGTTCCTGAATTTTTGTATTCTGTTGAGTTAGTTAGCTAAATTTAGAACTGCCACGTCCTGATATTTAATGACAAGATCATTTGTAATTTTTTATTATAAATACTTCAAACTTTGAAGTACTGAGGGTTGATATTTACGCCCTGTAAGCTAGAAAGACTAATTTTTGTCAAGAGATCTTCCAATAATACAAAGGGATGTTTCACAGGATTCTCACGTGTTGTTCATTGGTGATGTTATTCTTTTCTATGTTAAATGTTTTTCTCTCTCAGTTGTCATATTGTTTTCTAATCTAATATTTTAAATTAGTGCATGTTGCAGGATTTATCTTTGTATACCCTGTTTCCATCTTGGAAAGGTCTTAATGTGTATCTTTCTGATATTATAGTGAAGAAATTATTAAATGATTCTTTACTTTAATTGATATTCTCATATTTTTTTCTTTTCATCACTTTATTGCTAAAGAATCCAATGAATGCATTATCTTTCCCTGTGAAAAGAATCTTTTAGTTTCTGTTTAGATTTCTATCTTTATAATATAGACCCCATAGCCCAATGGAGGCATAAACTCTTTTCAGCCAACTCAATAGAAACAACAACAAACCTTTCCAATCTTAATTTGTTTAACTAGCCTAATATCTCAAAGTTAAAACATCGCTAAATCATATAGAGAGATCCCTCTCTAAAACTGGCAGGGCTAGATTCTAGTTTTGAAGTGGTTGGATAAAGTTACCTCTTGTAAATTTCTTCTACTCTGACAACCTTTGGGAATTTACAGAGCGTTAACACCAACATCCTTGGCTTCAAGGATGGAGAGGAGGGCATAACCAAGGGAACCCTCAATCTCCACATGTTCTTATGTCCAACCATCTGTATCCTCATTTTCCACTAAACATCCTACAACTTCTTCCAGGTTTTGTTCCACCACATTTACCTCCTATTCCACAACAACAACCGCAACAATATCAGAATGCAAGCTCCCCAAGACCAACATTATTACCGACACAACCAATGCCCAATCCCAATAACAATCCCACTCAACATCTTCACAATGTTGATATGAAGTCCTTCCCGACATATGTTATTACTCCTTTTCCATTACAGGAGATTCAACTGAGGTCAGGAAAAGTTATGGACATGCAGAAGACTTCAATAGTCATCCAGGAAGAAGAACAAGAGGAAAACCCCCAAAAACCCATAGATGACACTAGGTGGGAAGATGTTATTATTCCTAAGGACCAAGAACCCAAGCTTCCCCAAAATGAACCTTCACAAATTACGAATTCCCCTCCTTGTCTATGAAGATTGGTAATCGAGAAACCTACTACCCGATTGGAATTTGACATCTTGAATGAATTGAAGAATATTTGTGTCAAGATTCCCTTTCTACAAGCCATTAAGGATATTCCAATCTATTGTAAGGTAATCAAATAATTGTGTATTAAGAATCCAGGTACGAAGCAGAAGGATCCTCCAACAGTACATTTGATAGGAGAAATTTATTAGTACATATTAGAGAAGCCTAAGGTAGCAAAATAAAAAATCCCCGTAGTGACCATAACTATTAATGAGGTTTCCATTGGGAACACTCTCATATACCTAGGGGCATCCATGAAGGTTATCACCACTACTATCTTGGAGAAATTACAGTTAAAACCTCTTCTTATGTCTACCCCAATTATTTTGGAATTAGCAAATAAGACTAGGGTTATACCTGACGGAATTTTGGATGATATCATAGTTACTTTAGCCTCATGGGAGTACCCAGTATAATTTCTGGTCATCCACTCAAAGCATCCTACCAAAGGTCATCTCATTATTTTTGGAAGACCTTGGTTATCCACAACCAATGCATTTATTGGTTGTCGAGAGGGAGAAATGACCATCTCAAATGGACTCTCTATCCAGAAGCTTATCATATACCCTCCATCCCAACCCATGATGGAGAATCTATGGTGGCTTGAATGTCCATATGAGAATGAGGAATAGGAAGAACCCGTATTTCCAAGTGACCATGCCTGGGTACTTTAGGAGCACACAATGAAAAATGTGCTAAACCAACTCATTTATACTATCACGTGCATTGATTTTCCACAATATTTCCCCCAACTTGAGTACATGTTTGGGGAAGAATTTCAGGAACAATTGGACCCATCCATTTTTTCTTCTACATATTTTATCTTCGAGATAGACGAGTTTGCCACATCTTATACTATGCCCTACAAGATTAGTCCAGGGAAATTTTTACATATAAACTCTGGGATATATGCTTACCAAAAAGAACAGTTACTAAGTATCCTTAAAGAAAAAATAGGGGAATTTGCTTGGGAATACATTGACATGAAGGGTATACACCCTAACACATGTATCCATCACATATATACCTAGGGGGAAGTAACACCTGTTAGGAAACTCCAGAGAAGGATGAACCCAACACTCAAAGATATAGTAAAAGAGGAGATTCAAAAGTTATTAAATGTCGTATTTCTTTATCCCATGTTTGACAGTAAGTGGGTATCCCTGTTTGTAGTGGTTCTAAATAAAGTAACCGGGAAATGGAGAATTTTTGTTGATTTCCAAGAACTCAACAAAGCCACTCTGAAGGATTATTTTCCTCTTCCTTTGATCAGCCAAGTTTTGGATACCCTATCTAGAAAGAAGTATTTCTCCTTTTTAGATGGATATAGAGGGTACAATCAAATTATGATATCACCCGAGGACCAGGAAAATACTACCTTTACTTTTCCTTGGGGCACCTATGCCTATAGGGTCTTGCCATTTGGATTGTGTAATGCTCCTGCCAAATTTCAACGACCAGTACTAGGTATATTTTCCAATCTTATTCATGATTGTGTAGAGGTATACATGGATTAATTCACAGTATATGAAAACACTTACCAAGAATCCTTAAACAACTTAGAAAAATTCCTTATCAGATGCCAAGAAATGAACCTATCTCTAATTCATGTAAAATGTAAAATGTTGTTGACTAAACGAGTGTTTCTAGGACATCACATTTCATCTGAAGGAATTAAAATCGATCCTGCAAAGATTGAGGTCATCGTCAGACTTCCACCCCACAAGACTCAGGAAGAGGTGAGAATATTTCTTGGACATGATAGATACTACCAGTGGTTTATTGAAAATTTCACAAAGATTGTTGCACCCATGTTTGGATTGTTAATAAAGGATGTTGATTTTCTTTGGATTGAGCAGTGTCAAACTTCCTTTGAAAAACTAAAAGCTAAGTTGTCTGTGGCACAAGTTATTAGAGGGCCCAATTGGAATATCCCATTTCACATATCTATTGATGCCTCCGACACCGCAATAGGAGGAGTATTAGGGAAGAAAGAAGACCAACATTACTATGCCATTTATTTTGTAAGAAAGAACTTGTCCCCTGCTGAACTAAACTAGACAGTTACTGAGAAGGAATTCTTGGTAGTATTTCATGCTATCAATAAGTTTAGTAATTAGATTACAGGTTATGAAGTATTTGTACATATAGATCATTCTTCCATTATATTTCTCATGAATAAACCCATAACTAATGGTCGAGTGATGAGGTTGCTCCTACTATTGCAAGAGTTTAACATCATCATTCTTGATCGACCTCGAAAGGAGAATTTGGTAGCTAATTTCCTTTCACAAGTAAAAAATGAGGATGATGATATTCCTGTAGATGATAGTTTCCCAGATGAGCACCTTTTTTCCCTTTCTATAAATACCCTGTGGTTTGTAGATATGACAAACTATTTGGCTACTAGGAAGTTACCATCTCATTTGTCACCTCATGAAAAGCGTAAAATTATCACGCAAACTACCAATTACTCTTGGATTGGACATGACCTATTTCATACAGGTCCTGATTTGATTATTAGTAGATTTGTCTAAGAGGATGAGGTACCAAAAATACTATGAGGTTGTCATGATGGACCATGTGGTGGTCATTTTTCTAATAAACGTACAACATATAAGGTGTTACATTTAGGTTACTATTGGCCTAGAATTTTCAAAGATTCTACCAAGTATGTGAGGAGTTGTGATATTTTCCAAAGGATAGGAAGACCTACGTCAGCGGAAAAATTCCCTCACGTGCCCAAGTTATGATAGACCCTTTCAAAAAATGGACCCTTGACTTTGTAGGACCAAATTCACTCATGTATCATAAGAAAAACTATATTTTGGTTTGAACATATTATGTCACCAAGTGGGTAGAGGGAAAATCCCTATTTAGGGCTAAAAAAAAATTATGTTTTCGAATTTATCTATGAAGACATATTTACCCACTTCAGTGTCCCTCATGAAATTGTTATAAACCAAGGCACTGAATTCACTTCCAAGATGATGAGAGAGATAATAGAGAAATATGGGATTAAACACTATAAATATTCTCCATACCACCCACAAGATAATGGTCAGGTAGAGTCTACAAACAGAGTTCTGGAATCTATATTAACCAATATTTTTCAATTACATCATCAAGATTGGGCTGATAAGCTTCCAAAGTCTTTATGGGCATATCCAACCACCTAGAGAAAATCCATCGGACATACCCCTTATGAGCTAGTGTACGAGAATCAAGTACTTATACTGATAGAATTACAAGTAAGGACCTTCCCTCTTGCCACATAATTTGAATTAAACTTAGATGAGGCTCAGAAAAGACGATCCCTACAAATAAATGAGTTGGATAAGATCATACAAGATGCCATCCAACGAACAATGTTAGTCCAAAACCAGAGGAGCAAGCGACATGACAAGTTTATCAAGAAGAAACACTTCCAACCTAGTGATTCATCTTTTTCGTTTGATTCCCGATTTAAAACCTTCAAAGGAAAAATCACCACTCGGTGTTTGGGTCCTTACGAGGTAGTCATTGTATATGAAAATGGAGCCGTGAAAATGAAAAAAATTGAAGATGGAAAACTCTCCTTTGTAGTAAATGGACACCGACTCAAATTTTACACAAGCCCATTTCCAAAGAATATTTTCTACAGGTCATGTCAATTGACAAGGCTTTGACCTTAGTAGATGGGGAGGTCCCCCCTTTTTCTTGAATATTTTATGAATTTTCTACTGTACATATGTAAATAATTTTGAATTTTTTTTATAAGCAATTATATAGATCTTTGTAGGTATTTATTTCACTAGGAGTAGACAGTTTCAAGGAAATATAAAAGAAGGATTCTTCTTCGAAACATTGCTATACTTGAACCTTGTTGTATGATAAGCATAAAATGAATAATGAATTGTTGTAATTATCAATTTATCTAGGTGGATATAGGTGGCCACCCACTTCTTCCAACTGGCTCAAAACAGTTTTCTGATAATTTTGGCAATTTACTATTTTTAGCAGTTTTAACTTTTGGGGCCATTTTGAGGGCCTAAATGAAGGTTTTTCAGGATATAGATTCTCAATGATATCCAAAGACATGATTGAGCCTCAAAAATTAATCTCCTCGATGATACCTTTCCAACGGGCTATCATATGCCTAAAACGGAGATCGTATGCAAAAGTTACGACCCCAGGAAGTTGATGTACTAAATTACCCAAACGGGGCCCACATAACTTTTGGCGCTTCATATCCTAGGGTTAGGTTTTTGGATGTATAGGGTTTTTTTAATTCCCATTTATTGTAAAAATTCCTTCAAATCCTCATTGTAATGATCTTCTTGCGAATGAGCATAGTTGTCACATCTCTTCTTAGAGATAAGTCGCCACCATTCCAACAAGCTTGTTTCCACTGCATTTTACAGTTTCAACTTATTTCCTTATTGAATAGAAAGACAATTTTACTATATCTTTGTTATTTTGTGTTAAGCACCTATTAATAATCTGTAGTCATTTCATTATTCTCATAAAATCCATATCAATGGTATTAGAGTGGTCTTCTCCTTGTAGTCATAATGCATGTCCCCAATGAGGTCAGAGTACAAAGAGTTGGGTCTCGAGCTTATTTCTCTTGAGGAAAATGGTTCTCACACACCCAAGAGACCTCTCATGGTAGGAGAAAAGAAATATGATGGGACAGGAGATCCTTTCAAACTGTTGATTGAGGAAGCCCTCATGCAACAAAGGAACGAGATGATGGATAGTTTTGAGAAAATCCTTCAACGACTACCAATAAGAAATGCATATTCTTCAAGAGAAGGAGCCACCCCCTTCAAGGTACAAATAAACTTTGATATTCCTATATTTGAAGGTCAGATATACACAAATGTTCTAGAAAAGTGGTTGAATATACTAGAAGGGTATTTTTATGTCCATAACTTTTCGAATAGAGAAAATATTACTTTTGCACTGCTCAATTCTGTTCCCCACATCAAAGATTGGTGGGAAACTTTCTATGAGGAAAAGGAAACAGAGGAACCCTCACTATTTACAGTCACGGTGACCTAGGATTCCTTCAAGGATGCTATTAAGGAACAATACTACCCTGTTAGAAGTTATGACGAATTGTATACCAAATGGATCACACTACAACAAGAAAGAGACCAAGCAGTACCAGATTTCATGAATATATTTCATACCTTGTGCACCAAGATGGGTATCAAATATTCAGAGTGACATATGGTGCTCAAGTATCACAACTCTCTGCATAGATACATCCATACCAAAATGGAATTTTTTGACATCTCATCCTTGGGCGTGGCGTACCGACATGCTGTCAAAATCGATCAGAAGCTCAAACAAAAGACAGGACAATTTATGCCTGGGAACCCCTCACAACAAAATCCAGGAAAGGGAAGCCCCTACCCATAGAACAAAGGACAGAGAAAATATGGACAGTATCAGGACAACCAGTCCAAGCCATAATAAAAGAAGGACACCGGAAAGACAAAGAAAGATATCGAGAAGTGGTGCAACTTCCATAAGAGCCCTTGGCATAACACTACTAACTGCTGCTCAAAGCAGTTGCTAGTGGCCGAAGTGAAAGCCTCTAAATTAGATGTGGGTTCAGACTCTGAGCCAAAACCAGAAAGGGGAGGACAGATCATTGATTCAGAATCTAGTGCCACCATTTCTACCACCAAGCTCCACCCTGGTGAACCAGATGAGCCAGGAGATGGAGAACACCTCTTGCATTCACAAATGTGGGTAATGTAGAAATTTTGATACACTTAATGTTTTCTTGCGATCCTCTTGATCTAACAAGTTCCGCCACTGTTAAATATAGAATCAATTCTACTATTATTCTTGCGGAAAATTAAACCACGATCACAACCATGAGCACAAAGTGAAATATCAATAACACATAACACATAAGTTTTTCTGGGAAAGCGTAAAGCTAAAAACCCCACTATCATATATTATGTATATCATGAATCATGAAACAATATCATACAAAACTCTAATCCAAGAGCTCTCAGTATAATACAATCGTCTCACACTGTCATACACAAATCAAGAAATACATGAGCCAATTTCCGTGTCCAGATAGCTCGCCTCCTCTGCACAAAATCACTGCAATTCGAATTCTCACAATGATCGAATATTAACGAATTACCTAGTTTTGCACATGCTCAGAATATCCACTGCATGTGTGATCAAATCACAATAGATAGCCAAACTGTCCCTTTCACATGTTATCTCAACTGGGTCTCCACTGGATCTGATATGCATGTAGTTAACCGTGGTGAATCTTCAGTTGCATGTGAGTTCACGGATTAACTAAACTCTCACTAGTTCATGTTTAGTTACAACTAGTACAATTGATATTAACTCACTTAACTAAACATATAATTCTATTACAAATCCAACTCACTCAGTTATGAATGAAACAATAGATTAATATTTATTGTCCAGTTTATTTAAGGGAAAAATAAATTAGACACATGTTTCTTGTCGAATTTTCAACACTCCCTCTCAACAAGAAAGGGATTATCCTTCACCCCAATCCTGTCTCTTTGATATTTGAATTTTCTCCTGGTGAGCACCTTCATCATAATTTCAACTTCCTGATCTTTTGTAGGAATGTATTGAAGCAACATGATCTTCCGTTGCACACAATCTCTGAGATGATGATACTGGATATCTATATTCTTAGATCTATCATGAAACACATGATTAATCGAGAGTTTAATGCAACTTTGATTATCACAATAAATCATTGTCAGATATAAATGAGAACCAAACAAACCAACCAAGATATTCCTCATCTAGATAGCCTCACATGCAGCTTGGCTCACTGCCATGTATTCTTCTTCCGCTGAACTAAGTGCCACGGATCTCTGTTTCCTACTGTACCAAGAAACAACTGTAGATCCGATACTAAAGATCCCTCCTGATGTGCTCTTTCTTTCTGTTGGGCTGCCCACCCAATCTGCATCCATGAAGCCATGTAACTTCACCTCATCCATCTATATGTACCATAATCCATACTCATTTGTGCCCTTTATATATCTCAGGACATGCTTACCTGCCTTCCAAAAGAGTTTGGTAGGCTTAACCATTGCTTGACTTAGCTGGTTAACCGCATAGCAAATGACCGGTCTCGTGTTCACTAAATACATTAGTGAACCCATTAACTGTCGATAGATAGTAGCATCCACTACCTCTCCAGAAGTAGCATCCTCTTTCCTCCAGTTTCCTGGAAGAGGAGTAATCATGGGTTTGCAGCCCTCGATGTGAAACTTACCCAGTATCTCTCTTGCATACTTTCCTTGAGACACAAAAAGTTCACCATCTCACTGCCATATTTCCAATCCAAGGAAATAATGAAGAAGGCCCAAATCATTCATCTCAAACTCCTTTGCAAGGTCCTCCTTGCATGAGTGTATCAACTGCTCATCACCAATCAATATTAAATCATCAACATAAAGCACAATGATTAAAATCTTACCCTCCACCACAATTTGGTATAGGTTTTCATTCGCTTCACTTTTGGTGAAGCCTAACCCAATGAAATAGTTGTCTATCCAAGTGTACCAAGCACGGGGTGCTTGCTTCAACCCATATAGTGCTCTCTTGAGTCTTCACACATGTGACTCTCTATCAAAGGTCTCAAAACCTTCTCGCTGCTCAATGTACACTTCTTCCTCAATGATCCCGTTGAGGAACATAGTTTTTACATCCATATAATGAATGCGCCAACCCATCTATGCTGAGAGTGCAAGGATGGATCTTATGGAAGAGTACCTTGTGACAGGTGCAAAGGTCTCATCATAATCTATCCCCTCAATATATGAGAAGCCTCGGGCCACAAACCTGGCCTTGTATTTCTCCACACTCCCATCAACATCTTTCTTTACCTTGTAGATCCATCTTGAACCTACCACTGATTTATCAATCGGTCTTGGGACAATATCCCATGCACTATTTTTTACAATGGAGTCATACTCCTCTACCATAGCATCAACCCAAGTGGGGTCCTGCACTACTTCCTGAAAGGAAGATGGTTCAGTCACAATACATTTACTCATGAGAGCCATGTATCCAGCAAATCGATTAGGAGACTGTCTCTGTCTGTATTGTGAAGTAGGGGCTCCTACATTCTGTGTAGCATCTAGTCTCAATCTATCATCTTCCGTGGTGTGATTTCAACCATTTATGATGGATGGATCTACTTGAGTGGTTTTCTCCACTCCATGAACCTCCTCATGTGGCTGGTCCACATCTTGAGACTCATCCTTGGGAACCAACAGTTCCTCTTCTTCATGCAAGTCTATCTCCCTCTCAAGCGACAACCGCATGGCTTTCCCCTCATCGAATTTTATATCCCGTCGCATAATAGTCATCTTATTGTTCGAAAAATACACACAATAATTATTGGGTGTTTCTATGTACCCCAAAAATATCCCAACTTCAACAGTCGGTTCCAGCTTCTTCCTGGCATCCTTGTTCACATGCACAAAAATAGATGAGCCAAATTTTTTTAAATGCGAAACATCAGGTTTCTTACCAGTAAAATCTTCTTCAGGTGTACTCATGCCAAGTAATCTATGAGGACAATGGTTCTGCACATAAAATATAGTATTGCATGTTTCTGCCCACAAATGCATTGGTATGCCCTGATCATGCAACATCGTTCATGTTGCACCCATGATTGTTCTGTTCTTTCTCTCCGCGACCCCATTTTGTTGTGGGTTATGAGGTGCTATGAGTTCTCTTCGAATTCCTTCTCTGTTGTAGAATTCTTTGAATTCATTAGAGATGTATTCTCCACCATTATCACTCCTTAGAGCCTTCACTTGCTTCCCCAACTCTTTCTCCACCAATGATTTAAACTCACAGAACTTTGAGAATGTTTGATCCTTCTTTTGCATGAAGAATATCCAACATTTATGAGAAAATTCATAAAAAAAAAATATAATACATATTTTTTGCTATTGAAGCAACCCAGAATGGTCCACACACGTCCGTGTGAATTCTCTCCAGGATCATTGAAGCATGGTTCTCCTTTTCATGAAAGGTGTACTTTACATACTTCCCCAGGGTGCACCCCTTGCACTCATCTTACTGAGCAAGTGTTCCCCTTGGAAGTCCAATAGATATTTGTTGCATGATCTTCAAGGCTCCATGATGACGATGGCCTAATCTCCTGTGCCATAATTCAACCTCATCCTGACTCACCACTTTTTTTGCCTTGCCTATCATGGCACTACAACCATCTACATCCAGCATGTAGAGATTCTTAACTTGAACCCTATCTTCTTTACTTGACCCATTGCTTTATGTCATAGGTAGGATTTACCACTGCTAAAAACAACATCATAGCCTCTGTCCTCCAACATTGCGACTGAGACCAAGTTTTTCTTCAAACCTGGAACATGCATAACATTTTTCAATTGAAATGGTTTACATGACTCCCTTTGAAAGGTAATGGTA
The DNA here is from genome assembly GCA_009831015.1 of Picea engelmannii. Lineage (NCBI taxonomy): Eukaryota > Viridiplantae > Streptophyta > Pinopsida > Pinales > Pinaceae > Picea > Picea engelmannii. The sequence goes on along the minus strand of ML789855.1, from coordinate 560,057 downwards.
CTAATACTAGTCGCACTGTATCATCCATCATCGCCCATCTCTATATGCATTCTGAGATCTTTCTCCTCCAATTCAATGAAAGACTCTCTATCTCCCATGTGGAAGCAAGCACCACTATCCAAATACCACACTGATCCCTATGAACTCGAAGCCATGCATGTGATCAAAGCAAAGTCAAGCTCAAATTGTGAGACAAGAACCTCACCAATTGCATATCCAACAACCATCTTGTTCTTCTTCTTCTGTGGACAGTTAGTAGCGAGATGCCCATGTTCATGACAGTGAAAACACTTCATTTTGGACAAATCCAACTTCTTGACTTTAGACTTAGATTTTGATTGGAATTTCTTCCCTTTCCCTTTCCTTGCCTTGGGAGTCAAAGCACAATCCTCTTCATCATCACGCTTTGATGAATATCCATCTCTGGTGTTCTGCCTAAACTCCTCTTGCATTAGATCTGACCACAGTCGTTCCCAATCCGGTAATTTTTCCCTTCCATTGAAAGAGTCTTGATAAATGTGCCAACTCTTAGGAAGCCCTAGGAGTGCCAATCTCACCAAATCATCAGCAACGATTGTTATTCCCGCACTTCCAAGCTCATCCCAACATTGGACAAACTTCGTGAGATATTTTGGAATGGTGTCGCCCTTCTCCATCTTGATCTTCCTAAGTTTATCTTTGAGCGCCAATTTCCTATGGTCATTACTATTTTGGAACAGATCATTCAAAACATTCCACATTGCATGTGGTGTGGTTTTCCCATGGAGACTTTAGACAATGTGGTCTTGTACTCCCTCCAACAGAAACCTCCTCGCCTTCATCACCTTCTTTTTCCATGCATCAAGATTTGTAGTATATGTCGCATCTGGCTTAGGAACATCTACGCCAATGTAACCCTTCAAGCCATTGTCTTCGAGCACTACTTCCATCCTGTCCTTCCAAGCAATGTAGTTAGAGCTACCTTCGAGCACATACTCCAATGTCAAGCCATTGAAAGACATTTTCAATCTTGAATCAAGTGTCGCACCAAGAAAATCTTACAAATTCGAATGTTATCCAGCCCAAAACTCAACTTCTACCTTTCCTCTTTCCCTAGGAGGTTCGCACCCCACCTGAGAGCAACCTAAGGGATGTTCGCACCCTGCCTTTGTGTAGCCTGTGAACTTGCCTGGGAAGTTTTCACCCTGCTCCATTGTAGGGTGAGGGATGTTCTCACCCTGCTAGTACATTTGCCTGCGAACTTGCCTGTGATGTTCGTATTGTACTCCACTATAGGGTGAGGGAAGTTTGCACCCTGCTAGTGTATTTTCCTATGAGAATGCCAATGAAGTTCGCACCCTGCCTTTGTCTAGGGTGCGAGAATTATTGTTCCTGAAAATGATTGTAGTTTTCAGTACTAGAGTTTTCACCCTCCAAGAGACGGGACTTGCAAGAACACGATTTTGTTCGCACCTCACTTCCATAGCTCTGTGGCCTCTGTGGCTCTAATACCATGTTGAAATTTTGATACACTTAATGTATTCCTTCGATTCTCCTGATCTAACAAGTTCCACAATTATTAAATACAGAATCGCTTCTACTATTATTCTTGTGGAAAATTAAACCACGATCACAACCATGAGCACAAAGTGAAATATCAATAACACATAACACATCATTTTTTTCAGGAAAGCGTAAAGCTAAAAACCCCACTATCATATATTATGTATATCATTAATCATGAAACAATCTCATACAAAACTCTAATCCAAGATTTCTCAGTAAAATACAATCGTCTCACACTGTCATACACAAAGCAACAAATACATGTGCCAATTTCTGTGTCCAGACAGCCTTCCTCCTCTGCACAAAATCTCTGCAATTCGAATTCTCACAATGATCAAATATTAACGAATTGCCTAGTTTTGCACATAATCATAAGAATATCCACTTCATGTGTGATAAAATCACAATAGATAGCCAAAATGTCCCTTTCACCTGTTATCTCAACTAGGTCTCCACTGGATCTGACATGCATGTAATTAACCATGGTGAATCTTTAGTTGCATGTGAGTTCACTGATTAACTGAACTCTCACTAGTTCATGTTTAGTTACAACTAGTACAACTGATCTTAACTCACTTAACTAAACATATAATTCTATTACAAATCCAACTCACTCAGTTATGAATGAAATAATAGATCAATATTTATTGTCCAATTTATTTAAGGGAAAAATAAATTAGGCACATGTTTCTTGTTGACTTTTCAACAGGTAAAAGTCACCCTACTGCATTTCATCATGGATAGCGGTAGCCAGAAGAACCTCATCTTAGCATAGGTCGTCAAGTGGTTGGCCTTGCCGAAAACACCGCACCCACAACCATACACCATTGGATGGCTTCGCCAAGGAAGCGATCTCCGCGTCAACCAACAGTGTTGACTATCGTATGGCATCAAGCCCTTCAAAGATGAGGTATTGTGTGATGTTTCTCCTCTTGAAGTTTGTGATGTTCTTTTGGGCCAACCTTATTTATGGAAATTTCATGTTGTATATGAGTCTAGGCCTTGTAGTGTATTATTAATTTGAACAAGAAATTGTACAGGATACCCGAGGCAATCCCATCTAGTGTTATTTCCTTGATCTCTTCTAAGAAATGCATGAAGGTCATCTCTTAGATGAGGAAGTTTGTCTTCTTTATGATTCTCTCTCAGAATAAGAGAAAGATCATAGCCACATTCAGGGTCTCTGTGGTCGACCTCTCCACATAGAAGAAGCAAGTAGATAAGGTTGTGGAAGAATACTCAGATATCTTCTCCTCACATATCAGGGTACCTCTGCACTGCTAGGTTAAGCACCCCATCGATCTGATCCCTGGTGCACCACTTCCCAATGGGACAGTTTATCATCTCTCTCTATTAGAGAATGAGGAGATCAAGAGATAGATCCAAGGACTACTCCACAAGCATCTCATCACCTTGTGAGAGCCCAATCATGTTGGTACATAATAAATATGGAACCTGGTGACTCTACATTGATTATTGAGCTCTGAATAAAATCACAGTCAGAAACTGGTACTTGATTCCTTGAATCGATGACCTCCTTTCCAACTCATGGGGGCCAAATACTTCAGTAATATTTATCTGAAGTCTGGCTACCACAAGGTCCCAATAGAACAGACAGATTTATGGAAAATTTCCTTTAAGTCAAAGGAAGGCCTTTTTGAATGGTTGTTCATGCCCTTTGGTTTGACAAATGCTCTGGCCACTTTCATGAGGATGATGGATGATATACTACGAACATTCACCAATACTTTTGTAGTGGTGTATCTGGATGATATTCTCATTTACATCAAGACTTGGGCTGAACATTTGCATCATATTTAGTAGGTTCTGCACACCCTGCGACAACACAAGCTATATGCCAACTTGGAAAAATGATCCTTGGGCATGGACAAGGTCCATTATTTAGGATACATCATTGATCAACATGGCGTACATGTGGATCCAACCAAGATCCAATTCATCCGTGACTGGCCAACCCCAACCACACTCACTGATCTTCAGAGCTTCTTGGGCATTGCCAATTTCTACCACAAGTTCATGTTGGTATTATCCCATATTGCATGGGCCCTTAGCAAAATAACCAGGGGTGGTGGTAAGGAGAAATTCGCATGGGGTTGGTCCCAATAATAGGAATTCAATGATTTGAAGAAGCGCTTGTGCTCAACCCCAGTACTTTCACTACCATACATGCAACAACCCTTTGAGATTGAGACAGATGCTTCAAACTATGTAGTGGGTGTCATTCTCACTTAGCACGACCACCGCATGGCCTATCATAGTGAGATACTATCAAATGTTGTCTGTAAGCACCCTACTTACGAAAAATAAATGTACTTCATTGTGCAAGCCTGTCACTAGTGGAGACATTAAATTCTCAAGAAGGAGACAATCATCCACACTGGTCATAAGCCACTGCAGTTCATGCAGACACAAGAAAAATTGTAGAATGATCTCCATCAAAAGTGTTCCACATACTTGCAACAATTCCACCTCAACATCAAGTATAAAACATGAAGCACCAATCATGTCGTTGATTGCCTCAGCGAACCACTAGTCCCGACACTCACCACAATTCTAGACTCCTGTGGCCATGAGACCTTTGGATGGCCCCAACCCTATGAGATAGACCCAGACTTCGCCACCACCTACCAAATGTTTGGTGCAAATGTAGTTGTCGATAATTTCCATATTCATGATGGGTTATTGTCTCATCCAAGACATATATGTGTTCCATCAAGAAAGAGAGAGAAGTTGATTTGGGAAGCCCACTATAGTCGGTTGGCAGGACACTTCAGCATCGAAAAGACATTGGCGATGCTACATAAACATTTATATTGGCTGAAACTTCAGAAGGAGGTCAGCAAGTATATCAGGTCCTTCACTTCTTACACTATTTCCAAAACGCCACTAAGAAATAGGGCCTATACACCCCTCTTCCTACTCCTGACAGGCCATGGGAATCCATTTCAATGGACTACATGTCACGCCTCCCATCCACCAAGAGAGGAAATGACTATTTTTTTTTGGTTGTTGATCTCTTTTCTTAGATGGGGATTATGGTTGCCTGTAAGAAGAACATCACAGCAGAGGCCACTGCCAAGATCTTCTTTGAAGGAGTCTAGGTACATTTTGGAATACCACAAACCATTGTCTCAGATTGGGATAGTTGATTTCTCATCATATTCTGGTCAAGCCTCTGGTCACTACTGGACACCAAGCTCACCAAATCAACGACCTTCCACCCCCAGACAGATATCCAAACTGAGTTTGTCAATAAATGATTGTACATATCCTTCACATGTATAATTCAGATCATCCTCACACATGGGATGAGAGCCTTCCCTATGTCCAACATAGCTATAACCGAGCCTTGCATAGCTCAACCAACCACAACCCCTTTCAGGTGGGGTTGGGATTCCAACCATTGGATCCCATAGATGTTGCACTTCCCCTTGCGGTCACCTCAACCGATTCATATCCTTCTCTAAATAAAGCTAAAAAAGACACCATGTTCATTGAGCAGATCCAACACATCCGCCAACAAGTTCAGGATATTCTATAGAATTCCAATGACAAGTACAAGCAGTGCCATGATCAACATTGGGTGCCACATGAGTTTCAAGTGGGTGACAAAGTTTCATTGCACTTGCATAAATAACACCTCATAGGACCCCATCAGAAGATTCACCCACTCTATTATGGGTCGTACACCATCACCAAGGCCGTGGGGGATAATTATTTTGAGATCAATATTCCTCCTTTCCTTGGCCTGCACCTAGTGTTCAATGTGGATCTCCTTCACCCTTATTTCCCACCATTATTGGACACCTGAAACGTAGCAGAGAAGCTGACACCAAAAAATATCAACCCCAACTACATACAATAGGTATCCAATGATCATATTGTGGAAACACAGATCAAGGTCACTCAATAGCAAAGGATCCATCTTTATCGAGTCATCAAAGAAGGGCAGCTCCTGCACCAAGGCAAGTGGCTCACCCGAGGCCAAATTCAACAAAAATTTCCTCACCTAATGGGGGAACTCAACGCAATGTATACCATTGCTTCCTAAGGAGGGAGGATTGATTCGGGTGGATATCGGTGGCCACCCACCTCTTCCAACTATCTCAAAACAATTTTCTGACAATTTTGGCAATTTACTATTTTTAGTAGTTTTAACTTTTGGGGCCATTTTGAGGACCTAAATGAAGGTTTTTCAATATTGAGCTAATAAATGATAGCCAAAGACATGTTTGAGCCCCAAAAATTAATTTCCTCGATGATACCTTTATAACGAGCTATCATACGCCTAAAACGGAGATTGTATGCAAACGTTACGACCCCGGGAAGTTGATGTACTAACTTACCCAAACGGGGCCCACATGACTTTTGGTGCTTCATCTCCTAGGGTTAGGTTTTTGGATGTCTATGGTTTTTTTCATTCTTGTTTATTGTAAAAAGTCCTTTATATCCTCATTGTAATTATCTTCTTGCGAATGAGCGCAACCGTCACATCTCTTCTCAGAGATAAGTCGCCACCATTCCAACAAGCTTGTCTTCACTGCATTTTACAGTTTCAACTTATTTCCTTATTGAATAGAAAACCAATTTTATTGTATCTTTGTTATTTTGTGTTAAGCACCTATTAATAATCTGTAGTCATTTCGTTCTGCTCATAAAATCTGTATCAACCATCTTTTTGCAAAGATTTTTATCCTCTTTTTCTCAAGGCATCATAAGAAGCAGTTGCTCTTAAACACCTTCACCACTATATAAGGAAGTGATACCGTAACCATCAATATTAGAGGTCACTCATACCGTTTCCCCAAGAAACCTGAGTAAGTGAGTAAATTTTATTTATTAAAGAACAAGTAGGTCTGATTAGCGGTTATCCATGGAAACATCAAAAAGGGAAGAAAGTGAGTTGAGCCTAAAGATACCTTTATGTTATTTCCCAATGGTACCATCTACTTCACACTAAAAATGTTTGATTATATCATATCTTTAGATAGGATACATTCTCCTAAGTACCCCTTACATCAGGGAAATCACTAAGGAATATATAACGGAAAGTCATCCTCTAATATAAATACCATCCCAATTGAAAAAAAAAAGTTGTTTTCAGAGTTGTTCCCCCATCTTCTCGCATAAAGAAATATTATACTAAAATACTAAAAGATGGAGGGACAGTCTCTGAGGGTGTAAGAGGCTAACCCGCTAGGATACTGAACAGGTCTGCTGGTAGCGGGTGATGACCTATGGTATGACTAGGTAAACCCGTCGTAGTACTGAACATGCTTGCTGGTAGTGGAGCATTCTATCTAGTGAGGATGATAATTTGACCAAAATAAATAAGAAATTTAAACTTGTCCTGATGTACTGCATTACTTGTAGACAAATTTGACACGAAGTATGTATGGTCAAGGTAAGGTTAATGAACTCCATAAATTTTCCATTGGGAACTAACTTTGAGACTATCTTGAACCTCTCTCTCCTACCTCTTATTATCTATATATAGGATCTCTTATCTTATAGGTGGGGCCATATTCTAATTGTCTCGTCAGACCAATCTATGAAATTTATCTCTACACTTAACAAGTTGTAAATCTTCGTCTATTGGGAGAATTGACTGGTTTCCTATATTTTTTATTGTGAGGTGTCACAATACTTAGGTGTGTGGGATGGGTTTCATGAGTTGACAAATGATAATACTGCCAAGAATCTTAAAATCTTTGTAAGAATTTATGTGTATTTTTTTCATGACACAGGCTATGACATTGATAGTTAGTTTATTTTTGAAATGCTAATTCCCTGTGTGTTTTAAATTGTTGTACATTTCCTTAACATACCACTTAACTGGTTTATTTTTGTTACAGACTGTTCATTACAAAGTTGATATTACATGTCGTATGTGAGATAAAGGAATGGATTGAGTAAGAATCATGGAAAAGTAAATAATAATGGAACACTCTGCCTCAACTCCTATTTATTGTAATTGTCAAAATCATTTTGAGATTGCAGGTTATCCATTGCAAGAGAAATAAAATTGCATTTCGCACAGAGGTACCATATGGAGTTCCATATGGAGTGCCATATGTATTTCCATATGGAGTGCCATATGGAGTGCCATATAAGGTGCCATATGAAGTGCCATATGAAAGCATACACTAGTAATTGTCCACAATTCCACGTAACCAGAAATATATGGCATTTATTTGAATTAGTTCATGGAAATTAAGATTTAATGATGTAAACTTAGACATTTCCATGATCAAATGTCCAAGCCAAAGACTTGGAAATTGATCTAACCTATTCCTCATTATGATGTCCTCCCAAAACAAGCCTTCAAATTCGAAATTGGCACTCACACATGGCAACTCATGCATGTGGATTTCATTGTGAATGCAACCAATCCACCCTATGTGCACTAAAAAAAAGAGGCATCACTCAATTGGTTTATCCCATTTATTCCTCACACTCGCCCTCTTCTCATTGGGTTTTCCCCTGTTTAAACGTGCTCATCCTCTATCTCAATTCATTCACCTCTGTCTATAGTGCGCTTGGCCTTTGCTAAACGCTCTCAACCCCTGTCTAATCATGCCCATCCTCAACTTGATTGCACTTGCCCTCTGTCCATTTTTCCTAGCCTTTCATCATCCCCAAGTGATATGATCCATCCTCCTATGATGAACTATTCATTATCCCTGCATTTTCACAGTGTAGGGAAGCGTTCCTTCACGCAGGCCGGGGGTTGTTTTTGTCTCACTTGCAAGGCCATGATGATGGAATTTCAATGCAATTCTCCCTTGGTTTTGATGGAAAGACAACGTGCATGGGGTCTCTCACCTTCGTGGTCACTGAGGAATCGATATCCGTAACCAGAAATATTCTAAGAATTGGGGGTAGATGGTTTAAACACCACCAGTTTCCATGATCGAGCTATAATAGGGATTTTATACCCGAATTTTAGAACATCTATGTAGCTAAATGATACTCCAAGGAGTGGATAAAAGAGGAGATGATTAACCCTCTCATAGTCATCACCAGGATGATCACATGTGAAGGTAGATATTCCATCTTTAAATCCTGTCACTTTCGATTATTAGCTCACTTTCAGTTCAACAAGCCATTGAATTTTCCCTTCTACTTTTTAAAGAGCTTGGAGAAGATGTCTTCCCAAGTAAGGAAGAATGTAACAAACCCCCACAACAACCTCTTTCACCATGGACTTATCAAACTTCTTGTTTTAGCCAAATTGGAAAAACAAGGGCAAACTTGGGATGATTTCATTTACCAATTTGCAAACCCTCACCTGAAAACCAAGACTAGCAAAAAGACACTTGATCTAAGGACTATTTCTCCATCCAAACCCCACTCTTCGAAGAATCCAAACCCTGTTGCACAAACTATTTATTTACCAGAACAAAAATCCAAGAAACTTGTTGAAACCCCTACAGCCTCATCGAGAAAAAAGACCAAGAATCCTATTGCTACCCCCCCACCCCGATGCCTTCAAAATCTCTTCATCCTACACCCAAAAATATACAAGAAGTAATTCAAAAATACTTTCCTCTAGTTCCCACAAATAGGAGAGGAGATAATCTATTTAATAGGGGAACCTTTTGAAAGAGTACCTGAAGCACAAGAGGAAAACCTTATGCAAAACCCCTGACCACTTTGGACACTATCCAAGTATCCTTCGATCTCAAAAGACCTCAAAAAATACTTAGGGAGGTGTCTGTAGATGAATTGGAGCCTCATAGAAAGACAAAATCTTAACCTACTTCTCCTTATAAACCCCTTATTACTCCTACCTCACAAATGCCTACCCCAGATCCTAAGACTGATAGACATTCTACATATTTCAAGGAATCTAAGCCCTCCTTCGAGATATCTGATACTGCTCCAGCCATTGAGAAGTTACAATAGGAAAATTTTCAGCCGCTGCAACAATTGGAACAGAGGAAGAATTTAGATACGCATCTTCATCATGAAAATGCAATCCTCCAAGCAAAGGTGAATTACCTTCAACAGTTGGTTGACAAGATGAAAAAAACCAATCATAACCTCAGGGCACAATTGAAGCAACATAAGAGGCACAAGACAAAATCTTCATGGCAAGAAGGAGAAGCTTCTAAAGATAATCCTTCTCAACAAGCTTAGTCATGTGGGGAAATTGTTTTTTGTTTGCATTGGGACCTGCAAAATCTTAAGTGTGGGGGTAATGTTGGGCTCGTGATATGGTTAATTTAATGATGATGATTAGATCCTTTTTGGCCAATATTGTATGTGTATTTTCATATTTTGAAGGAGTTTTGAATGATTTTTGTATTAAATTGCCATAACTTATACTAGGTACGTATGATTGATGTTTTATGATGGTTTCAAGTGTAACTCAACATGTTTTAATGATTCCAAGAAGCTAATTCATGATCTTTGTGTCACAGGGAAAAATCGCATGGAATTTTTCCATTCGGTACTCCATCCAGCACTGCGTTCGACACTCCATCCTGCACTAAAACCGTGAGTAAGTTGGCGGTTATCATATCGGTGGCCAGAGATGGGAAAATCGATGAAATGGGTTTTTCTTGTGCTTGTGGCCTCCAACTATTGAGCTTCTGACAACTTGGATTAGGTTTTTATACTGGACATTTATTGGCTCGTTTAGTTTCTAGAATCCATCGACGGTTAAAATGAATTAAGTGCAATTTACTGTTTTTAGAGGAATTCGACCCTTCTAGTGGTCGACCTCTTAGCTTGTAACCTCTATAAATACCACAACAGTGGTCAGAAAAACAACTAAGGATAGTTAATCTCAGAATTGTGAAACTAGCTCTGTTTTACCATTTTAAGACATTTTCTCTAAACTGTGTAAAACTGTGTTTTTAATTTCAAATGATGAAATCATGTTTCTTGAGCTCGTGATTCATTGTTGAGGAGTAGACATGACCTGATGGGGGCCCCACCAGTGGTCTGGGTGAATATTCGGTCAATTAGTTTGTGAATTCACGTAGTGCAGTTGTCATTTCTTTTATTTCCTGTACATGAGTTTTTATTATTTTTACTTATTGTGTAATTGTTGTTCATATTTTAATTGATTTAGTTTCTTTTTGCAGGTTATTTCTGAAGGATAGTGTTAATATTCCATGACTTTTTAATTAATAGGAAATAGCTTGCAATCTTAGATACTAACTACGTTGTGTGATTAGATGCTAGTTTGAATTTCTGCAAATTATAGTAGAACAAACTATTGGCTTAAAACAGAGTAGAACATAATTAATAGTTTCTTTTGCAAGTTTCGATGGATGGATAATTGTTAATTTTAGTTTTTATTTGTAGTTTTCTTATTTAATTGCTACTTAGTTTGATTATTGAGCTTTTATTTATTTTTCTTATTTATTCTCTTGTTATATGCTGAAATAGAAATATGATTTGAGTTATGTCTTTATGAGTATTTCCCTTTGCAATTTAAATTGTTAAAATGTGATTAGTTTAATTTACTTTATGCAATTTCCATTCTAGATCTAGGTTGCAATTTTAATTTGAAGTTTGATTAATGAGTTTAGTTTTTAGTTATGAATATTTAGTAGTATGAATTTGTTTACATCATTATAGAATGCAATTGAATTAAATAGAATAGTGTTTTCATATTGTTGATGACTAGTGCATAAATTGAAGAATCACATGGATTTTCAAGGTAGTTGATGTTTCTTCTATAATGGCTAAGTTCTCATTAGATTGCCCGATTCATACCTATCATTTTTCTATATAATTTAATATTGATTTTATCCCTCTTGAGTTATCATTAATTGTTAAATGCCATCGTGATATCATAAGACACCGAAGACATAATCATCAACAGTATATTTGAGTTTCCTTGCTTTTGTAGAAATAGAGAATATTTTTCTTTCTTTGGTAGATTAAAGAATAGCTTCTTATTGTAGATTAAAGAGTATTTGTTGATTACATTTATTGTCATGATGCTTTGAATTCAATAGATTAATATTTCCTTTTATAGATTAGAAGTAATTATGAAGTTTATCTTAAGAATAGAGTTCACTTGCTTATTAATTTGATTACTTGTTGAGTGATTTTAATTAGTTTACTTGATGTAGAAGTTCCCATAGGTTAGTTAGTCGATTGCTTATTAGTTTACTTGCTGCATATGTTTCCATAGGTTATTTTTAATAGGGTAGTTTTTTGCTTGTTTACTTGCTTTATTAGGGTAGTTGCTTGCTTGTTTATTTTCTTACTTGTTGTTGCTCATTGAATTTGAATAGATTAAGTAGATTAGTTTGTTGTTGTTATTGCTCATTAAATAGATAGTTTTCTTTTTCTTATTGTCATGATTAAGTTAACTTTCTTTAAGTAGGGTTTTCATTTGCTTTCTTAGGACTATCCATCGATCCATTGTTCAAAAGTTACTTAGGGTAAATAGATTAACTTTCTTGATAGGGTTTTTAATATCCCTTTCTTGAATATATTATCTTTCAGATAGACCATTTACCTAGTTAGACTATACTACCTCTACCCTTTCCTCCTTGGCACATATAGTTCTACAACTCTAAGTTTACTTACCCCGGGTTGACAATTTAATTGAGGGTTTTTAGTGCATATAGACCACCCATCAATTATCATTATATTTTCAACCTAGGTCATGGAAAATAAGTTCTAATAGGTGGAAACATGAATTCTATTCCTCCTCTCCTAATGGCATATTATATCATGTACACTTCGATACAACCCAATTACCCATATGTAGATTGATATGTAAGTGTGTTCCATGTGCTTGCTAACACTACAATAAAAACATCAAATGATTCCAAAACTAAAACCATGAAATTAGTTATTTAACATATTATAATACCATGACTCAATGTGGAGTCCAATATAATGTTGATGCAACCACATAAACATACACCTATGTTTTTCTATCACACTAGGAAAACTATTAATATCAATTGCAAGTTAGTGTATTCAACATTTTCATTTTAATATGTCCTAACTATATGTATTTATAACATTAGTTACATCATATCTATTTATACTTAATTCATCCATGTTATCGTATAATAATTTAAATGAACTTGTTCAAAATCATAATGTAAAGACAATCAAATAATTAAAAGTTTGAGTTTCATTATCAAAGTATGGGTCAATGAATTAGGTCATTTATAAACAAATTCCCTCAAATAATAATATTCAATCTATCCCAATAGTCAAAGAAAATGGGGCACTACATACACCCCCTCTTTAGGATACTTTATCTTAAAGTTCTAAAATAAATATGAAGTTTTTTATGCATATATAATGCATCCTCCCAAGTAGAGGAACTGTGATTATATCTATCTCACTAGAGATTAACTTGATCTACCAAGATATGTCAAAGTTGTTGATTGTGCTCATCCAAAATGATGATGGGTTCAACCATCAAGGCCTCCTTATATGACATCTACAAATAACTCAAATCAATCACATAAGGATTTGAAATATAATGGTGTAACAAATATACATGAAAAACATCATGCATATGATCTAATGATGATGGAAATGCAAGATGATAAGCCTTTAGTCCCTTTCTTTAAAAAAATTTGAATGGTCCTACATATTGTGGTGACAACTTGGCTCCCTTTCCAAACTTAATTGAACTCTTTTGTAGTCTCACCGACAAGAATATTTTGTCCATAGATTTATAACTTATATGAATTCTATGTGAATCCACATAATTCTTTTGTCTATATTGTGATTCCTTCAATATTCCCTTAATCAATTTCATTTTCTCTTTCATTTCTTGGATTAATTTTAATTTTACCAAGAATCTATTCTTTATCCAATTCCAACTAAAAGGTGTCATATATAGTCTACCATATATAAATTCAAATGGTTCCATCTTAATTGAAATTTGATAGCTATTATTATATGAAAATTCAACAAGAGTTAAAAACACTTTCTAATATTTTTGTTGATCCATCCCATACATACTTAATATATCTTCCCATATTTGATTTATTCTTTTGGTCTATCCATCAATTTCTAGGTGGTATGATGTACTTAAATTAACTTTCATTCCTAATTCTTCTTGGAAACTCATCAAACATCTTCCTATAAATATTGACCCTTTGTCTAATATTATTTTCTTTGGAATTCCATGTAATATCACTATATCATTAATAAACACCCTTGCAATATCCAGTGCTTAATAACTAGTATTTACTAGGATAAAGTGTTCCCTTTTGGTAAAAGTGTCTACTACCACAAACATAGAATCATGCATATTTGATGTCATAAGTACTCCAACAATGGAATCCATTAAAAGAATTTACAATTTTGATTCCAGTATTGCATGTGGTTGAAACAATACTACCAAGTGCCAAATTTCGTCATTCACTTGCTGTCATTCAAGACATCTAGCTACAAAATCAACTATGTATTTTTTCATTCCATTCCAAGACAATAATGGTTTTAGGCATGCATTCATATTTTAGACTCATAGATGAGTTGTATAAACTACTTTGTGACCTTACTTTAGTATCAAATTGTAAATTTCTACATTTAGTAATACATAATTGTTTTCACAAAATTGTAGTAAACCATCATCATCCAAGGCATATCCTTCATATTATAGAATTTTCATTAGCTCGGTCTCTAATTCTAGTTTAATTTCTCTGTACCATTCATATTCTAATTTTAACTTCAATCTATTTTCTTGTAAATTTGTCTTTAATGAAAAAATTAAGAAAATGTGTTTTATGAATTAAATCACCTTTCCCTCTATTTATTATTCCTCTAATGTATGATTGATCAAAATCATACTTGTTTAGTAATTGTGACCACCTCCTCTATCTATCATTCAAATTACTATGTGTAAATATGTGTTGACATCCATGATGATCTATATTCAACTCAAATTTTCATCCAACTACATAATGCCTCCAAATTCTTAACATGTGCACTACTGCCACAAGTTCCAAATCATGTGTCTTGTAACTTTATTCATCTGGTCCAAGATTTATTGAAACATAGGAAATCAACCTGCCTTCTTGCATTAGTACTCCACCTATCCTTCCATTGATGCATCCATACATACCAAAAAATATTAATTTATATCTATTATCTTCAAAATAAGAGTCGTTGTGATCAATTCCTTTATCTTTTGAAATGATTTATAACATCATTTTGTCCATATAAATTTCTTATTCCTCTTCTATAATTTAGTAATATGATATCTAATATTTGAAAATAATTCCACAAACCTTCTATAATATCCATCCAAACCAATAAAACTATGCACTTCATATAAATTAGTTGATTTGGATTGTATCATTATATAATTTGTCATCCATCTCAATACTTTATGGGTAGAAACAATTGGAGGAATCATCTTGCAAATCCATTTTAGCAGCAATATTTATTGGATGTATCTCACCTATGTAAAAGAAATACGTCCCTTGGATCTTCCCTTGATCTAAGATAGACAACAAGATATATCACAATAAGGTTGTCCCTAGATCTATTAGATTTCTACTAATTAATATGTTATTATAGTGGGATGGAAAGGAATACCTTACTTTTGAAGGTTTTCCTCATGTATTCCTAGTTGGTGCAACTCCATAGATCTAGATCCAAGTCCTAAAACCTGATACTTGCACACAAAGAGACAATACAGCCCTTATCACACATATTCAAGCTTAATGAATGAAAATCTAAACCAGATCTAGACTAATTTACTCAAGGAAAGATTAGATATTTCACAAGCAAATATGAATTACTAGATAGACAAACATTATAAGGGGAAGACCATACTGATCTATATTAAAAATGAATAAATATCATATCAATCATGAAAAATACCTTGAGTCATGAAATAATTCCTCCCTAATCCTTTCCCCAGCTCCTCCATAGCCCCAACACAAGCAAGCCTAACCTAATATGAAGACCAAACTATAAAAGAGCTCCTCTGAAATTTATGCAGTATATACCTATAAATGATCATGAGAGAAAAAAATACCTATATTTGATCTCCTCAAAACTCGCTAATTCTATAAGGATATAGGGGTAGTAACAGGCTATCAGTATTGTAGCTAATGACTAGTCATGTGTTGTCAGTGATGTACCTCGTGACTAGTCACACTTTGTTAGTGGATTAGAGTGTGACCTCCCTCAAAATTAGTGAAATTTAAAGGTAGAATACTGTGTCTTAGCAAGGAATCATCAATGGGTCCTCCATGTGTCCCTAGGGTGGAAAATAAGGTTTTAATAGATACCCCCTAATGTGTGAGGTTAGAAGAGGAATTGATAGTCAAACCACATTACAATAATGGTCAAGAACATGAGGCAACGTAAGGAAGGATATGAGAGATAAATAAACCAAGGATTACCTATAGTTAGACATCAATCATATATAGATAATCCTCACAGTAAGAATACCCATGCTTGAAAGAGAGATAAAGCATGGTCATCAACACAATACACTATAGATCCATGAAATGAAATGAAAAACCATGGCCATGAAAACGTACATGGATTATCCATGTCATCAAATAATATATATCATATCCAAAATAAAATACAATTTGGAAATGTGTCATAGTATACATCAAGAATACATGGAGAATCAATTAGAGTGCCCCCATAGTCTTAAAAGTACACAAAAAATAGTGATAGACTCCATCAAAACTTAGGAGAGTTAGAATGAATGAGTGATGTGGCCCCCAAACCAATTTATTTGTCCCAAACCCCAATGGTAATCTTTTACAACATGTGAATAATTGAGTTGATGTCGAGCATGGTAGAAGTTGTCTGATTATAAGTCATTGAGGTATATTGTTAATAGGAATGAGGGGATCCATTGATGATGAAAATAGAGCCCAAGGTACATATTACAATATATAAAGTGTGAATATAGGATATAATGTCTAAAGCTGATATAATAAATCAATTAGGTGCCAATTATGTATGCCCACTATCGATCATGAGGAATCTTGTCACTAAGGACCACAAGCTCCAAGGTATTATCTGGTTTCTAGATCCCTCTTCTATATAATGTGTTGAAGTCGATAGGAAGAAATCCATAAAATGAGGCACTTAATATATCCCCCATCAATTGACATGAAACATACATTGAGATATGATGTGAATAGATATAATCACCAAGTAAAATTGACATAGGGGTGGATGACTTAGATGTTAATTCAACAAGATAGAAGATGACCGACTTAGGCTTACTTCCCTTGAACATATAGAATGACATAATTATGACCTAAAAACAAGACTCATGAGCACCATTGATAGAGTGCAACAATGCATGAGGCATTGAATCACTCTCCATAATGATTGGAAGAGTAGCCAACTAGAGGAGTGTAAGCGACTCATACTTTTGGTATATGGCTCCTAGGAATGTTATAACACAATTATAAAACAATGATGCAAACAAGTGTCATGTTCAAGGGAGACACAATTGATGCTACCACTTCTATAAATACAGATCAATGGTAAAGAAAACCCATTCACTCTTTTTTTTTAGTGTCTCCTTCATGGTTTAATGAGCGTGAAAGAGAGACAAAAGTGTTCTTTATAGTATCTTTTTCATTTAGTATTTATGATATTGAAAAATATGTTAAAGTATATTCACGAGGTGTCTTTTTCATGGTTTAAGGAGGACGAAAAAGAATTAAAAGTGAGCTCATATGGAGATAATGAGTGTCTTAACAACATGCATCTATGTTTTAAGTACATGGAACCGATCTAAGAAATATAAATAAAAAAGGGTACTGGAAATTGAAGTCTACTCATAGCAGTGGTTCTCTCCATGGTTATAGTGACACAAAATCGAGGCAATAGAATGAATAAGAAAGAGTTCAATAGTGATTGCAATGGTGGTAAGAAGGATCAAGCTAAACAATGACTCAACAATAAGCACCAATACATAAGCAATGAATGAATACATAACCATAAAGTAACAGAAAAATGTTGGGAGCTCCCTCAGGATATGTCCAGAACATAGATGAAGAGAGAAGAATGAGGATTAAATTTGAGTCATGGTGGTGCTACAGGAGGTATCTCGGGCCTACAACAAATCATAGCATGGGAACTAGATGGAAACCAGGATGATAACTAGGGATCCCATGGAGGTTATGAACTATCACGCAATTTATGATGCGAAAATAGAGTGGATATTGTTGCAACATGATAATATTGAACCTAAGACATTGTGAAAAAATAAAATGGATGGTTACTAATGAAAGATGGTGATGCAAGCAAAAACCTATCCCTATATTCTAGTTCAAGACACATACCTCAAGTTTAGTGGATGTCACTAAAATCCTGAAAAATATGTTTTGAACCCTATCACAAGTCAACAACTAGGTTCCAATGACAAAATTCTTTGGAAGAAACTCATAAAAATGATAAAAATGCTCTAAAAATAAAATAGATAGAAGATAGTTACTTGGTGGTAGGTGTGAAAAGGGTTTTTTGTTGACCTGGAAAGGAAAAAATCCTCTTTATGGTAAAAGACCAGTCATTTTCACATGTAAAAATATAAGGCTCTTGGTGAAAACCCTACATCATCATACATCTTCTAGATCATATTGCAGGAGCTTCAACCATCAGAACTTTGAATCCTGAGTGTCGGGTAATTATTAAGTCCCTCCTCTTTCATTTGATTAATTTTTTATTGAGTTTTAGTGGATGGAAAAATAAATTGGGAGCATGCAAGAAGGTGGAATATGTAGTTGTGGATGACTTTGGCCTTCCCATGACAATTCACTCTAGCGTGAACTATTCAACTATGATTTCCCTCAAAATTTCTAGATCTATTGTGTTTTCTCAACAATTTTCCAATTTGTCTTGATGGGAGATGATGTTTTCAATGTGTAGGACACCCTATCAGTATGATTGAGTGGAAGGAATGTGATCATGAGGTTGATGATTCATATACAATGGTATATCAACAATATTTAGCTACACTATTAGATTGTGGTTTATTAAAATTATTCAAATGCGATAATATGGGATCCCAACTGTATTTGTTATACATGCTAGTGAAGTATTGACAACTCGACAAACAATGTTTTGTCATAGGTGCTAATCAAATAATGATTAAAGTTGAGGAAATCTACTTCATTACTGGTCTATCACAACATGGGAAACCAGTGGCACTATCAGGAGTTCCATGTGGGTCAAATCAGTCAATCATGGACTACATTGAATAATAATGTTTCCCAGGAGAAAGAAGAACAAGAAACAAGATCCCGATATGAGATGTTATGGATATTCCATTACAGATGATCCTATTCATGATTACCCATGTGGTAGGATCTATGGCACCATAATTGTAATGCCCCTAGGTTGAACCCCAATTGGAAGTGTACACATAATTTGGTGAGCCAGGATATTTTGGGCCTGAGTGCCATTGCAAATATGTTTTGAGGCCATAATGCCTATGCGGTTACAAGGCTGGAGAGCCTAAATGCTAAAAGGCCAATGAGACTATCATTGTAATATGTATCAAGAATACTATTAATAAAAATACATCGTTGTTGCAGACCAACTAGAAAAAAAGAGTATGCGGGGAAATAACTTGATCCATATGGATGTCGGTGGCCTCCCACCTATTCCATCTGGTTCATTTTAGAAGTTTTTCAGTTTGCCAGTTTTTTTCCTAGTTTTCGGGTCCCTGGCTTGCAGGGTCATTTTGAGGCCCTAAATTATGGTTTTATGGATCTCCACACTCTGAAATTCCCTTTGATAGATTGTAGAAAAATGTGTAGTCCTCAGATAGACCTTTCCAATGGGATATCATGCGCCTAAAACAAAGATTGTATGCAAAATTTATGACCCCAAGAAGTTGATGTACTAACTTACCCAAATAGGGCTCACATGAATTTTGGTGCTTCATCTCCTAGGGTTAGGTTTTTGGATGTCAAGGGTTTTTGACATTCCTATTTATTGTAAAAATGCCTTCAGAGCCTCATTGTAATCATCTTCTTACGAATGAGCGCAACTGTCACATCTCTTCTCAGAGATAAGCTGCCACCATTCCAACAAGCTTGTTTTCCGCTGCATTTTACAGTTTCAACTTATTTCCTTATTGAATCGAAAACCAATTTTACTGCATCTCTATTGTTCTATGTTAAGCATATTTTAATAATCCATATTCATTTTATTCTTCTCATAAAATCCAGATGATAACTCCACTAGAGAAAAGGGGGCTAAGGAACTTAAGAAAGGTGCTTAAGCTAGGGGAAAAAGCCAAGGAATATAATAAAATATTCCATAAAGAGTCCAAGCCTAATTTTTGTCCTAAATATTTGGAGAGGGACGAATTTACAAGAGAGAGAAAGTGGTTTCTCTTGCACCACTTGTCATGTTGTTTTCATGCATACTTATAATAGAGACTTAGTGATTTTGTGGGAGATTGTCATCATTTTTTTCTCATCATTCTAAGGATCATTACCAACTTTAATTTTACCATTCCTACTCTCTCAACCATCCATATTCGTACCTGTACTTGGGAAGATTTGGGAGTTGTTGGTAACTAGTAAACCAAGATCATTTGAGATGAAGAAGTAGGTTATCAGACCCATGTGGTTTGGAAGAAGCGGGTTGTTAGGACCATGAGAATTGTCTCTAGGTGAGAGAACTATTGGGATTTTTTTTTTCTATGTGATGAGAAATATCCACAGAGCTGTGAGACCATGTCTAAGACTTTATCTATGGCTTGTTGTTGAATCCCTAGATGGGAAGTGGGGAAGTTGAATGACTACTGAGTAGAGAAGGAGCACACTTCCTGGGGTGGTGAAGGATATGGGAAATGAGATGTTGTAGGCTAATTTCATAGGTTGGAACATTAACCTAAGATGTATCTTGTTTGATAGACCTTAGTCCAACTTAGGAAACCCTTTTTGGTGGAGTTCTAGGCTCAACTCAGGGGTGACCTATTGCTGAGAGTTTATGAGTAGTAGAGTCTATTGTCAGGAGGAACGTCTGAAGTCTACATGCATTTGGTGATTTACCATTAAAACTAAAGTTTCCTTTTATGTGTTTATATGTTACTTACTATGTGTTTTATTTTGTTGAATAATATATATACATATATGTCAATTATGTATGCTTAACTGTAAATTTTTATGCATGAATTGGTATATTTATTGCATTGCATATAATGTATTCATATGCAGGGCATGTTATGTTATTTAAATGACATCAAATATAAAACTAGAGGTAACGGGAATCAATGAGGTAATTATACAATTTGCTTAGCGTGGGCCATCCTAGGTGGATGGGGATGTTACAATGTGGTATCAGAGAAAAATGAATATAGGTAACGAGACTCAACAATTGTGACATAAGACAATTTGCTTAGCGTGGGCCATCCTAGGTGGATGGGGATGTTACAATGTGGTATCAGAGAAAAATGAATATAGGTAACGAGACTCAGCTAGGTGGTTTGGTATTCTACAATGTCATATTACAGCCATAGGAGTAGGGCTAGCTAGCTATTGGAGCAAGCTATTTTGGGTTACAATGCAAGAAACGAGGGACACAACTAAGGAATGGAACAAAAGAAGCACTATGCACCAAGAAATAAGGGAAAGCAACATGACATAAGGCAAGGAAAGAATCATGTTGGGAATTATGGAGAAGAAGCACAAAGTCAAACCAAGGAATGGTTGGATCAAAGACCAACCACGCAAAATAAGTTATTTTTTGAAAAAACCTAATCCAATAGGGTTAGGGGTTTGGTAGTCATTGTAATAGGTTTAAGCCACTTGTTGTAATATAAATATTATGTCTGAGGTATATGGGAGGAATCATTGATGATCAATTATTATATTTTTGTTGAGAGTCTTCGAGTATTCGTGAGAACCTTTTTTAGTTTCAGTCGCAGTCATTTGTTTTGGTGGAGAGATATGTAGCTCATATGGAGTTAGTTTGGATATTTATGGAGTGTAAATGAGGGCCAGGTCACAAGTTGTGGAGCTTGGTGCTTCGTTGGTCAGCCTCACTGAGTATTACAAAATTTTGATGTAATGTGCACAACGGACCATTTTGATGAATATGAATAAAGAAGATAGATCTTTGTGGATGTATCCCAATGAGGGGTGAACCATGGTAAAACCTATGTTTTTGTGTGGAATTTTTTCCTTTATTCTTTTTTATGATTTTATGTTGAATGAATAAATGAATGGATGAATCTGTTAAGGTTAAATTATAGCGCACATTATATTAGACATGTTATTTTATGCAAAATCAATTTTAAAGGTTAAATGAATGGTAGTTTTGATGAATACTGAAGTAGAAGTATAGGTATTCCTAACATTCCATGAGAATAATCCCTTCCATGATTGGAGACATCTGGGTCATGCAATCACCCATAATCCATCTCAGGTGAGACTGTGTTGTGCACTTTGTGTGTAGTGTTGCCTTCTGGTTTATCAGAGGGGCCCATGGTTTTTAAGGTTTTGTTGGAGAACTAAGGTAGAACCCGGGTCAACCCATACATCCAACACTCGTATATAAGAAAGAGGTGAACGTGGAGATAAACATGATGTTTGAAGATGGAATTATTGAACCTATCAAAAAATCAGAGTGGATTAGTTCTATGGTGGTTCAAGATAAGAAGACAGAAGGGATCAAAATTTGTGTAGATATGAGGAAGTTAAATGATGATTTTTTACATGATCCATTTCCTACACCATTTAAATATGAAGTGTTGGATAATGTAGGATGTTAGGAAATGTATTCTTTCATAGATGAATTTTCAGAATATCATCATATCACGATTGCACAAGAAGGTAGATATAAGACTAAATTTGCAATAGAATGGGGGGGTTACCAATACACAGTAGTTCCTTTTGGATTGAAGAATACACCAATAGTATTCTCTAGAGTGTTTGTATCAATATCTAAAGAGTTTATCCATAAGTTATTATAATTACACTTAAATGACTAGATGGTGTTTATCTTGTTGAAAGGTCGTATTGAGATTTTTTGTTTGATGTTGGATAGGTGTAGATAGTTTCATATATATTTTAATTTGAATAAGTGATTTTTTTGTTTTCCGTTTGGTATGTTACTAGGACATGTAGTGTGTAAGAAAGGACTATTGGTAGATCCTGTGGAGATTGTTGTGATTGTTGACTTACCACCACCAACTTCTATGCAACAGTTACAAGTAACGTTGGGAGATACAGGGTACTACAGGAAGTTCATTAAAGTATATGCGTAGATTACAAATCCGATGGAAAGATTTCTAAAGAAGGAGAATAAGTTTCAATGGAGTGAGGAATCCTAGGAAGGTTTAGATACTTTGAAGTAGAAATTGGTTACCACACTGATTTTGATATTTCCATATTGGAAGAAAGAGTTTCATGTTCATGAGGATGCATCAATTGTAGCTTTAGCAACAATGTTATCTCATCCTGGAGAAGGAGATATAGATAATCCCATTTCCTTTGCAAGAAGGAAGTTGTCAACTACAGAACAAAACTATACTACGACATAATGTGAAGGATTAGAAATGGTTTATGCATTGCATAAGTTCGGACATTACTTGCTAG
>ML789855.1:499073-521319 GCA_009831015.1 Picea engelmannii | reverse complement strand
TGGGACCTGCAAAATCTTAAGTGTGGGGGTAATGTTGGGCTCGTGATATGGTTAATTTAATGATGATGATTAGATCCTTTTTGGCCAATATTGTATGTGTATTTTCATATTTTGAAGGAGTTTTGAATGATTTTTGTATTAAATTGCCATAACTTATACTAGGTACGTATGATTGATGTTTTATGATGGTTTCAAGTGTAACTCAACATGTTTTAATGATTCCAAGAAGCTAATTCATGATCTTTGTGTCACAGGGAAAAATCGCATGGAATTTTTCCATTCGGTACTCCATCCAGCACTGCGTTCGACACTCCATCCTGCACTAAAACCGTGAGTAAGTTGGCGGTTATCATATCGGTGGCCAGAGATGGGAAAATCGATGAAATGGGTTTTTCTTGTGCTTGTGGCCTCCAACTATTGAGCTTCTGACAACTTGGATTAGGTTTTTATACTGGACATTTATTGGCTCGTTTAGTTTCTAGAATCCATCGACGGTTAAAATGAATTAAGTGCAATTTACTGTTTTTAGAGGAATTCGACCCTTCTAGTGGTCGACCTCTTAGCTTGTAACCTCTATAAATACCACAACAGTGGTCAGAAAAACAACTAAGGATAGTTAATCTCAGAATTGTGAAACTAGCTCTGTTTTACCATTTTAAGACATTTTCTCTAAACTGTGTAAAACTGTGTTTTTAATTTCAAATGATGAAATCATGTTTCTTGAGCTCGTGATTCATTGTTGAGGAGTAGACATGACCTGATGGGGGCCCCACCAGTGGTCTGGGTGAATATTCGGTCAATTAGTTTGTGAATTCACGTAGTGCAGTTGTCATTTCTTTTATTTCCTGTACATGAGTTTTTATTATTTTTACTTATTGTGTAATTGTTGTTCATATTTTAATTGATTTAGTTTCTTTTTGCAGGTTATTTCTGAAGGATAGTGTTAATATTCCATGACTTTTTAATTAATAGGAAATAGCTTGCAATCTTAGATACTAACTACGTTGTGTGATTAGATGCTAGTTTGAATTTCTGCAAATTATAGTAGAACAAACTATTGGCTTAAAACAGAGTAGAACATAATTAATAGTTTCTTTTGCAAGTTTCGATGGATGGATAATTGTTAATTTTAGTTTTTATTTGTAGTTTTCTTATTTAATTGCTACTTAGTTTGATTATTGAGCTTTTATTTATTTTTCTTATTTATTCTCTTGTTATATGCTGAAATAGAAATATGATTTGAGTTATGTCTTTATGAGTATTTCCCTTTGCAATTTAAATTGTTAAAATGTGATTAGTTTAATTTACTTTATGCAATTTCCATTCTAGATCTAGGTTGCAATTTTAATTTGAAGTTTGATTAATGAGTTTAGTTTTTAGTTATGAATATTTAGTAGTATGAATTTGTTTACATCATTATAGAATGCAATTGAATTAAATAGAATAGTGTTTTCATATTGTTGATGACTAGTGCATAAATTGAAGAATCACATGGATTTTCAAGGTAGTTGATGTTTCTTCTATAATGGCTAAGTTCTCATTAGATTGCCCGATTCATACCTATCATTTTTCTATATAATTTAATATTGATTTTATCCCTCTTGAGTTATCATTAATTGTTAAATGCCATCGTGATATCATAAGACACCGAAGACATAATCATCAACAGTATATTTGAGTTTCCTTGCTTTTGTAGAAATAGAGAATATTTTTCTTTCTTTGGTAGATTAAAGAATAGCTTCTTATTGTAGATTAAAGAGTATTTGTTGATTACATTTATTGTCATGATGCTTTGAATTCAATAGATTAATATTTCCTTTTATAGATTAGAAGTAATTATGAAGTTTATCTTAAGAATAGAGTTCACTTGCTTATTAATTTGATTACTTGTTGAGTGATTTTAATTAGTTTACTTGATGTAGAAGTTCCCATAGGTTAGTTAGTCGATTGCTTATTAGTTTACTTGCTGCATATGTTTCCATAGGTTATTTTTAATAGGGTAGTTTTTTGCTTGTTTACTTGCTTTATTAGGGTAGTTGCTTGCTTGTTTATTTTCTTACTTGTTGTTGCTCATTGAATTTGAATAGATTAAGTAGATTAGTTTGTTGTTGTTATTGCTCATTAAATAGATAGTTTTCTTTTTCTTATTGTCATGATTAAGTTAACTTTCTTTAAGTAGGGTTTTCATTTGCTTTCTTAGGACTATCCATCGATCCATTGTTCAAAAGTTACTTAGGGTAAATAGATTAACTTTCTTGATAGGGTTTTTAATATCCCTTTCTTGAATATATTATCTTTCAGATAGACCATTTACCTAGTTAGACTATACTACCTCTACCCTTTCCTCCTTGGCACATATAGTTCTACAACTCTAAGTTTACTTACCCCGGGTTGACAATTTAATTGAGGGTTTTTAGTGCATATAGACCACCCATCAATTATCATTATATTTTCAACCTAGGTCATGGAAAATAAGTTCTAATAGGTGGAAACATGAATTCTATTCCTCCTCTCCTAATGGCATATTATATCATGTACACTTCGATACAACCCAATTACCCATATGTAGATTGATATGTAAGTGTGTTCCATGTGCTTGCTAACACTACAATAAAAACATCAAATGATTCCAAAACTAAAACCATGAAATTAGTTATTTAACATATTATAATACCATGACTCAATGTGGAGTCCAATATAATGTTGATGCAACCACATAAACATACACCTATGTTTTTCTATCACACTAGGAAAACTATTAATATCAATTGCAAGTTAGTGTATTCAACATTTTCATTTTAATATGTCCTAACTATATGTATTTATAACATTAGTTACATCATATCTATTTATACTTAATTCATCCATGTTATCGTATAATAATTTAAATGAACTTGTTCAAAATCATAATGTAAAGACAATCAAATAATTAAAAGTTTGAGTTTCATTATCAAAGTATGGGTCAATGAATTAGGTCATTTATAAACAAATTCCCTCAAATAATAATATTCAATCTATCCCAATAGTCAAAGAAAATGGGGCACTACATACACCCCCTCTTTAGGATACTTTATCTTAAAGTTCTAAAATAAATATGAAGTTTTTTATGCATATATAATGCATCCTCCCAAGTAGAGGAACTGTGATTATATCTATCTCACTAGAGATTAACTTGATCTACCAAGATATGTCAAAGTTGTTGATTGTGCTCATCCAAAATGATGATGGGTTCAACCATCAAGGCCTCCTTATATGACATCTACAAATAACTCAAATCAATCACATAAGGATTTGAAATATAATGGTGTAACAAATATACATGAAAAACATCATGCATATGATCTAATGATGATGGAAATGCAAGATGATAAGCCTTTAGTCCCTTTCTTTAAAAAAATTTGAATGGTCCTACATATTGTGGTGACAACTTGGCTCCCTTTCCAAACTTAATTGAACTCTTTTGTAGTCTCACCGACAAGAATATTTTGTCCATAGATTTATAACTTATATGAATTCTATGTGAATCCACATAATTCTTTTGTCTATATTGTGATTCCTTCAATATTCCCTTAATCAATTTCATTTTCTCTTTCATTTCTTGGATTAATTTTAATTTTACCAAGAATCTATTCTTTATCCAATTCCAACTAAAAGGTGTCATATATAGTCTACCATATATAAATTCAAATGGTTCCATCTTAATTGAAATTTGATAGCTATTATTATATGAAAATTCAACAAGAGTTAAAAACACTTTCTAATATTTTTGTTGATCCATCCCATACATACTTAATATATCTTCCCATATTTGATTTATTCTTTTGGTCTATCCATCAATTTCTAGGTGGTATGATGTACTTAAATTAACTTTCATTCCTAATTCTTCTTGGAAACTCATCAAACATCTTCCTATAAATATTGACCCTTTGTCTAATATTATTTTCTTTGGAATTCCATGTAATATCACTATATCATTAATAAACACCCTTGCAATATCCAGTGCTTAATAACTAGTATTTACTAGGATAAAGTGTTCCCTTTTGGTAAAAGTGTCTACTACCACAAACATAGAATCATGCATATTTGATGTCATAAGTACTCCAACAATGGAATCCATTAAAAGAATTTACAATTTTGATTCCAGTATTGCATGTGGTTGAA
This sequence comes from Picea engelmannii, assembly GCA_009831015.1. NCBI lineage: Eukaryota > Viridiplantae > Streptophyta > Pinopsida > Pinales > Pinaceae > Picea > Picea engelmannii. Next base: position 517,158 of record ML789855.1, on the reverse strand, counting down.
ACAATACTACCAAGTGCCAAATTTCGTCATTCACTTGCTGTCATTCAAGACATCTAGCTACAAAATCAACTATGTATTTTTTCATTCCATTCCAAGACAATAATGGTTTTAGGCATGCATTCATATTTTAGACTCATAGATGAGTTGTATAAACTACTTTGTGACCTTACTTTAGTATCAAATTGTAAATTTCTACATTTAGTAATACATAATTGTTTTCACAAAATTGTAGTAAACCATCATCATCCAAGGCATATCCTTCATATTATAGAATTTTCATTAGCTCGGTCTCTAATTCTAGTTTAATTTCTCTGTACCATTCATATTCTAATTTTAACTTCAATCTATTTTCTTGTAAATTTGTCTTTAATGAAAAAATTAAGAAAATGTGTTTTATGAATTAAATCACCTTTCCCTCTATTTATTATTCCTCTAATGTATGATTGATCAAAATCATACTTGTTTAGTAATTGTGACCACCTCCTCTATCTATCATTCAAATTACTATGTGTAAATATGTGTTGACATCCATGATGATCTATATTCAACTCAAATTTTCATCCAACTACATAATGCCTCCAAATTCTTAACATGTGCACTACTGCCACAAGTTCCAAATCATGTGTCTTGTAACTTTATTCATCTGGTCCAAGATTTATTGAAACATAGGAAATCAACCTGCCTTCTTGCATTAGTACTCCACCTATCCTTCCATTGATGCATCCATACATACCAAAAAATATTAATTTATATCTATTATCTTCAAAATAAGAGTCGTTGTGATCAATTCCTTTATCTTTTGAAATGATTTATAACATCATTTTGTCCATATAAATTTCTTATTCCTCTTCTATAATTTAGTAATATGATATCTAATATTTGAAAATAATTCCACAAACCTTCTATAATATCCATCCAAACCAATAAAACTATGCACTTCATATAAATTAGTTGATTTGGATTGTATCATTATATAATTTGTCATCCATCTCAATACTTTATGGGTAGAAACAATTGGAGGAATCATCTTGCAAATCCATTTTAGCAGCAATATTTATTGGATGTATCTCACCTATGTAAAAGAAATACGTCCCTTGGATCTTCCCTTGATCTAAGATAGACAACAAGATATATCACAATAAGGTTGTCCCTAGATCTATTAGATTTCTACTAATTAATATGTTATTATAGTGGGATGGAAAGGAATACCTTACTTTTGAAGGTTTTCCTCATGTATTCCTAGTTGGTGCAACTCCATAGATCTAGATCCAAGTCCTAAAACCTGATACTTGCACACAAAGAGACAATACAGCCCTTATCACACATATTCAAGCTTAATGAATGAAAATCTAAACCAGATCTAGACTAATTTACTCAAGGAAAGATTAGATATTTCACAAGCAAATATGAATTACTAGATAGACAAACATTATAAGGGGAAGACCATACTGATCTATATTAAAAATGAATAAATATCATATCAATCATGAAAAATACCTTGAGTCATGAAATAATTCCTCCCTAATCCTTTCCCCAGCTCCTCCATAGCCCCAACACAAGCAAGCCTAACCTAATATGAAGACCAAACTATAAAAGAGCTCCTCTGAAATTTATGCAGTATATACCTATAAATGATCATGAGAGAAAAAAATACCTATATTTGATCTCCTCAAAACTCGCTAATTCTATAAGGATATAGGGGTAGTAACAGGCTATCAGTATTGTAGCTAATGACTAGTCATGTGTTGTCAGTGATGTACCTCGTGACTAGTCACACTTTGTTAGTGGATTAGAGTGTGACCTCCCTCAAAATTAGTGAAATTTAAAGGTAGAATACTGTGTCTTAGCAAGGAATCATCAATGGGTCCTCCATGTGTCCCTAGGGTGGAAAATAAGGTTTTAATAGATACCCCCTAATGTGTGAGGTTAGAAGAGGAATTGATAGTCAAACCACATTACAATAATGGTCAAGAACATGAGGCAACGTAAGGAAGGATATGAGAGATAAATAAACCAAGGATTACCTATAGTTAGACATCAATCATATATAGATAATCCTCACAGTAAGAATACCCATGCTTGAAAGAGAGATAAAGCATGGTCATCAACACAATACACTATAGATCCATGAAATGAAATGAAAAACCATGGCCATGAAAACGTACATGGATTATCCATGTCATCAAATAATATATATCATATCCAAAATAAAATACAATTTGGAAATGTGTCATAGTATACATCAAGAATACATGGAGAATCAATTAGAGTGCCCCCATAGTCTTAAAAGTACACAAAAAATAGTGATAGACTCCATCAAAACTTAGGAGAGTTAGAATGAATGAGTGATGTGGCCCCCAAACCAATTTATTTGTCCCAAACCCCAATGGTAATCTTTTACAACATGTGAATAATTGAGTTGATGTCGAGCATGGTAGAAGTTGTCTGATTATAAGTCATTGAGGTATATTGTTAATAGGAATGAGGGGATCCATTGATGATGAAAATAGAGCCCAAGGTACATATTACAATATATAAAGTGTGAATATAGGATATAATGTCTAAAGCTGATATAATAAATCAATTAGGTGCCAATTATGTATGCCCACTATCGATCATGAGGAATCTTGTCACTAAGGACCACAAGCTCCAAGGTATTATCTGGTTTCTAGATCCCTCTTCTATATAATGTGTTGAAGTCGATAGGAAGAAATCCATAAAATGAGGCACTTAATATATCCCCCATCAATTGACATGAAACATACATTGAGATATGATGTGAATAGATATAATCACCAAGTAAAATTGACATAGGGGTGGATGACTTAGATGTTAATTCAACAAGATAGAAGATGACCGACTTAGGCTTACTTCCCTTGAACATATAGAATGACATAATTATGACCTAAAAACAAGACTCATGAGCACCATTGATAGAGTGCAACAATGCATGAGGCATTGAATCACTCTCCATAATGATTGGAAGAGTAGCCAACTAGAGGAGTGTAAGCGACTCATACTTTTGGTATATGGCTCCTAGGAATGTTATAACACAATTATAAAACAATGATGCAAACAAGTGTCATGTTCAAGGGAGACACAATTGATGCTACCACTTCTATAAATACAGATCAATGGTAAAGAAAACCCATTCACTCTTTTTTTTTAGTGTCTCCTTCATGGTTTAATGAGCGTGAAAGAGAGACAAAAGTGTTCTTTATAGTATCTTTTTCATTTAGTATTTATGATATTGAAAAATATGTTAAAGTATATTCACGAGGTGTCTTTTTCATGGTTTAAGGAGGACGAAAAAGAATTAAAAGTGAGCTCATATGGAGATAATGAGTGTCTTAACAACATGCATCTATGTTTTAAGTACATGGAACCGATCTAAGAAATATAAATAAAAAAGGGTACTGGAAATTGAAGTCTACTCATAGCAGTGGTTCTCTCCATGGTTATAGTGACACAAAATCGAGGCAATAGAATGAATAAGAAAGAGTTCAATAGTGATTGCAATGGTGGTAAGAAGGATCAAGCTAAACAATGACTCAACAATAAGCACCAATACATAAGCAATGAATGAATACATAACCATAAAGTAACAGAAAAATGTTGGGAGCTCCCTCAGGATATGTCCAGAACATAGATGAAGAGAGAAGAATGAGGATTAAATTTGAGTCATGGTGGTGCTACAGGAGGTATCTCGGGCCTACAACAAATCATAGCATGGGAACTAGATGGAAACCAGGATGATAACTAGGGATCCCATGGAGGTTATGAACTATCACGCAATTTATGATGCGAAAATAGAGTGGATATTGTTGCAACATGATAATATTGAACCTAAGACATTGTGAAAAAATAAAATGGATGGTTACTAATGAAAGATGGTGATGCAAGCAAAAACCTATCCCTATATTCTAGTTCAAGACACATACCTCAAGTTTAGTGGATGTCACTAAAATCCTGAAAAATATGTTTTGAACCCTATCACAAGTCAACAACTAGGTTCCAATGACAAAATTCTTTGGAAGAAACTCATAAAAATGATAAAAATGCTCTAAAAATAAAATAGATAGAAGATAGTTACTTGGTGGTAGGTGTGAAAAGGGTTTTTTGTTGACCTGGAAAGGAAAAAATCCTCTTTATGGTAAAAGACCAGTCATTTTCACATGTAAAAATATAAGGCTCTTGGTGAAAACCCTACATCATCATACATCTTCTAGATCATATTGCAGGAGCTTCAACCATCAGAACTTTGAATCCTGAGTGTCGGGTAATTATTAAGTCCCTCCTCTTTCATTTGATTAATTTTTTATTGAGTTTTAGTGGATGGAAAAATAAATTGGGAGCATGCAAGAAGGTGGAATATGTAGTTGTGGATGACTTTGGCCTTCCCATGACAATTCACTCTAGCGTGAACTATTCAACTATGATTTCCCTCAAAATTTCTAGATCTATTGTGTTTTCTCAACAATTTTCCAATTTGTCTTGATGGGAGATGATGTTTTCAATGTGTAGGACACCCTATCAGTATGATTGAGTGGAAGGAATGTGATCATGAGGTTGATGATTCATATACAATGGTATATCAACAATATTTAGCTACACTATTAGATTGTGGTTTATTAAAATTATTCAAATGCGATAATATGGGATCCCAACTGTATTTGTTATACATGCTAGTGAAGTATTGACAACTCGACAAACAATGTTTTGTCATAGGTGCTAATCAAATAATGATTAAAGTTGAGGAAATCTACTTCATTACTGGTCTATCACAACATGGGAAACCAGTGGCACTATCAGGAGTTCCATGTGGGTCAAATCAGTCAATCATGGACTACATTGAATAATAATGTTTCCCAGGAGAAAGAAGAACAAGAAACAAGATCCCGATATGAGATGTTATGGATATTCCATTACAGATGATCCTATTCATGATTACCCATGTGGTAGGATCTATGGCACCATAATTGTAATGCCCCTAGGTTGAACCCCAATTGGAAGTGTACACATAATTTGGTGAGCCAGGATATTTTGGGCCTGAGTGCCATTGCAAATATGTTTTGAGGCCATAATGCCTATGCGGTTACAAGGCTGGAGAGCCTAAATGCTAAAAGGCCAATGAGACTATCATTGTAATATGTATCAAGAATACTATTAATAAAAATACATCGTTGTTGCAGACCAACTAGAAAAAAAGAGTATGCGGGGAAATAACTTGATCCATATGGATGTCGGTGGCCTCCCACCTATTCCATCTGGTTCATTTTAGAAGTTTTTCAGTTTGCCAGTTTTTTTCCTAGTTTTCGGGTCCCTGGCTTGCAGGGTCATTTTGAGGCCCTAAATTATGGTTTTATGGATCTCCACACTCTGAAATTCCCTTTGATAGATTGTAGAAAAATGTGTAGTCCTCAGATAGACCTTTCCAATGGGATATCATGCGCCTAAAACAAAGATTGTATGCAAAATTTATGACCCCAAGAAGTTGATGTACTAACTTACCCAAATAGGGCTCACATGAATTTTGGTGCTTCATCTCCTAGGGTTAGGTTTTTGGATGTCAAGGGTTTTTGACATTCCTATTTATTGTAAAAATGCCTTCAGAGCCTCATTGTAATCATCTTCTTACGAATGAGCGCAACTGTCACATCTCTTCTCAGAGATAAGCTGCCACCATTCCAACAAGCTTGTTTTCCGCTGCATTTTACAGTTTCAACTTATTTCCTTATTGAATCGAAAACCAATTTTACTGCATCTCTATTGTTCTATGTTAAGCATATTTTAATAATCCATATTCATTTTATTCTTCTCATAAAATCCAGATGATAACTCCACTAGAGAAAAGGGGGCTAAGGAACTTAAGAAAGGTGCTTAAGCTAGGGGAAAAAGCCAAGGAATATAATAAAATATTCCATAAAGAGTCCAAGCCTAATTTTTGTCCTAAATATTTGGAGAGGGACGAATTTACAAGAGAGAGAAAGTGGTTTCTCTTGCACCACTTGTCATGTTGTTTTCATGCATACTTATAATAGAGACTTAGTGATTTTGTGGGAGATTGTCATCATTTTTTTCTCATCATTCTAAGGATCATTACCAACTTTAATTTTACCATTCCTACTCTCTCAACCATCCATATTCGTACCTGTACTTGGGAAGATTTGGGAGTTGTTGGTAACTAGTAAACCAAGATCATTTGAGATGAAGAAGTAGGTTATCAGACCCATGTGGTTTGGAAGAAGCGGGTTGTTAGGACCATGAGAATTGTCTCTAGGTGAGAGAACTATTGGGATTTTTTTTTTCTATGTGATGAGAAATATCCACAGAGCTGTGAGACCATGTCTAAGACTTTATCTATGGCTTGTTGTTGAATCCCTAGATGGGAAGTGGGGAAGTTGAATGACTACTGAGTAGAGAAGGAGCACACTTCCTGGGGTGGTGAAGGATATGGGAAATGAGATGTTGTAGGCTAATTTCATAGGTTGGAACATTAACCTAAGATGTATCTTGTTTGATAGACCTTAGTCCAACTTAGGAAACCCTTTTTGGTGGAGTTCTAGGCTCAACTCAGGGGTGACCTATTGCTGAGAGTTTATGAGTAGTAGAGTCTATTGTCAGGAGGAACGTCTGAAGTCTACATGCATTTGGTGATTTACCATTAAAACTAAAGTTTCCTTTTATGTGTTTATATGTTACTTACTATGTGTTTTATTTTGTTGAATAATATATATACATATATGTCAATTATGTATGCTTAACTGTAAATTTTTATGCATGAATTGGTATATTTATTGCATTGCATATAATGTATTCATATGCAGGGCATGTTATGTTATTTAAATGACATCAAATATAAAACTAGAGGTAACGGGAATCAATGAGGTAATTATACAATTTGCTTAGCGTGGGCCATCCTAGGTGGATGGGGATGTTACAATGTGGTATCAGAGAAAAATGAATATAGGTAACGAGACTCAACAATTGTGACATAAGACAATTTGCTTAGCGTGGGCCATCCTAGGTGGATGGGGATGTTACAATGTGGTATCAGAGAAAAATGAATATAGGTAACGAGACTCAGCTAGGTGGTTTGGTATTCTACAATGTCATATTACAGCCATAGGAGTAGGGCTAGCTAGCTATTGGAGCAAGCTATTTTGGGTTACAATGCAAGAAACGAGGGACACAACTAAGGAATGGAACAAAAGAAGCACTATGCACCAAGAAATAAGGGAAAGCAACATGACATAAGGCAAGGAAAGAATCATGTTGGGAATTATGGAGAAGAAGCACAAAGTCAAACCAAGGAATGGTTGGATCAAAGACCAACCACGCAAAATAAGTTATTTTTTGAAAAAACCTAATCCAATAGGGTTAGGGGTTTGGTAGTCATTGTAATAGGTTTAAGCCACTTGTTGTAATATAAATATTATGTCTGAGGTATATGGGAGGAATCATTGATGATCAATTATTATATTTTTGTTGAGAGTCTTCGAGTATTCGTGAGAACCTTTTTTAGTTTCAGTCGCAGTCATTTGTTTTGGTGGAGAGATATGTAGCTCATATGGAGTTAGTTTGGATATTTATGGAGTGTAAATGAGGGCCAGGTCACAAGTTGTGGAGCTTGGTGCTTCGTTGGTCAGCCTCACTGAGTATTACAAAATTTTGATGTAATGTGCACAACGGACCATTTTGATGAATATGAATAAAGAAGATAGATCTTTGTGGATGTATCCCAATGAGGGGTGAACCATGGTAAAACCTATGTTTTTGTGTGGAATTTTTTCCTTTATTCTTTTTTATGATTTTATGTTGAATGAATAAATGAATGGATGAATCTGTTAAGGTTAAATTATAGCGCACATTATATTAGACATGTTATTTTATGCAAAATCAATTTTAAAGGTTAAATGAATGGTAGTTTTGATGAATACTGAAGTAGAAGTATAGGTATTCCTAACATTCCATGAGAATAATCCCTTCCATGATTGGAGACATCTGGGTCATGCAATCACCCATAATCCATCTCAGGTGAGACTGTGTTGTGCACTTTGTGTGTAGTGTTGCCTTCTGGTTTATCAGAGGGGCCCATGGTTTTTAAGGTTTTGTTGGAGAACTAAGGTAGAACCCGGGTCAACCCATACATCCAACACTCGTATATAAGAAAGAGGTGAACGTGGAGATAAACATGATGTTTGAAGATGGAATTATTGAACCTATCAAAAAATCAGAGTGGATTAGTTCTATGGTGGTTCAAGATAAGAAGACAGAAGGGATCAAAATTTGTGTAGATATGAGGAAGTTAAATGATGATTTTTTACATGATCCATTTCCTACACCATTTAAATATGAAGTGTTGGATAATGTAGGATGTTAGGAAATGTATTCTTTCATAGATGAATTTTCAGAATATCATCATATCACGATTGCACAAGAAGGTAGATATAAGACTAAATTTGCAATAGAATGGGGGGGTTACCAATACACAGTAGTTCCTTTTGGATTGAAGAATACACCAATAGTATTCTCTAGAGTGTTTGTATCAATATCTAAAGAGTTTATCCATAAGTTATTATAATTACACTTAAATGACTAGATGGTGTTTATCTTGTTGAAAGGTCGTATTGAGATTTTTTGTTTGATGTTGGATAGGTGTAGATAGTTTCATATATATTTTAATTTGAATAAGTGATTTTTTTGTTTTCCGTTTGGTATGTTACTAGGACATGTAGTGTGTAAGAAAGGACTATTGGTAGATCCTGTGGAGATTGTTGTGATTGTTGACTTACCACCACCAACTTCTATGCAACAGTTACAAGTAACGTTGGGAGATACAGGGTACTACAGGAAGTTCATTAAAGTATATGCGTAGATTACAAATCCGATGGAAAGATTTCTAAAGAAGGAGAATAAGTTTCAATGGAGTGAGGAATCCTAGGAAGGTTTAGATACTTTGAAGTAGAAATTGGTTACCACACTGATTTTGATATTTCCATATTGGAAGAAAGAGTTTCATGTTCATGAGGATGCATCAATTGTAGCTTTAGCAACAATGTTATCTCATCCTGGAGAAGGAGATATAGATAATCCCATTTCCTTTGCAAGAAGGAAGTTGTCAACTACAGAACAAAACTATACTACGACATAATGTGAAGGATTAGAAATGGTTTATGCATTGCATAAGTTCGGACATTACTTGCTAGATTCACACTTTAAGATGTACACAGACCATTTCACGCTAAGATATTTGGTAAATAAGCCAGTGTTTGGGGGAAGAATACATAGATGGATATTATTGTTTCAAGAATATGACTTTGAGTTAATTGTGAAACCAAGGAAATCTAATTCAGGACCAAATCACTTATCATGCATACTATTAGGAGAAGATGCAGGAAACTTGGATGACATCTTATCGAACACACATTTATTTGCATTAAAAATGGTTGATGACTATTTTTCATAAATAGTTCATTTCTTGAGAACAGGAGTTACCCACATGAGTTTATAGTTGTGCAGAAAACAAATTTAGTTGTGAAGGCCACAGACTATCAAATTATAGCAGGAAATTTTTACAAGTTAGCACATATGGTATTTTGTGTCAATGTGTATCAGAACATGAAATAAATATGATATTTTGAGAGGTATATGAAGGGGTTACATGAGGAAATTATGAAGGAAAAGAAACAAATACAAATATTTTGTGCACAGGATTACGGTGGCCTACCCTGCATAAGGATGCGAAGGAATTTTGTAATACTTTTGATGTTTTCCAAAGAATTGGTAAGCCCTCTAGGAGAGATGAGATGCCCTTAGTACCACAAGTGACATTACAAGATTTGGATAAATGGGAAGTGGATTTTTTTGAGGCAATCAATATACCAACAAATATATCAAGAGTCAGACACATTATTATTGTGACAAATTATTTGACAACATGGGCTAAAGAAAAACCTACCAAAGATTGCAGCGTGGAGAAAACTACATAATTTTTGTTTGAAAATGTAGTGAAAAGGTTTGGATATCCAAGAATACTTATGAGTGATCAAGGAACCCATTTTATGAATAGGATGATTGCCACATTGGCAAAGTAGTTTCATATTCATCATCAAAAGAGCGTGCCATATCATCCTCGGGAAAATGGAACAATGGAAGCATTCAATAAGATACTAGAACATGCACTAATGAAGGTGTGATATGTAAGACAAGAACATTGGAACTTTAATATTCCAATAGTATTATGGGCATATAACACTACAAGTAAGAATTTGACAGGACAAACGTCATTCAAATTAGTGTATGACCAAGATGTTGTTATGCCTATGGAATTCATAGTACCGAGTTTGTGCATTGTTGCACTGAAAAAACTTACAGAGTCTGGTGTAGTGGAGAAAATATTATTAGAGATAATAGACCTGGAAGAGAACCTATTTGTCACACTTTTCCATCAATAATTTCAAAAAGCGCATGAAAAAAAATGGCATGACAAGAACATTAAATAGAAGAAGTTTTAGACAGGAGACTTAGTTTTTCTTTATGATAGCAAGTTTTTGCAGCACCCTGGGAATTTTCAAATGAATTGGTTGGGTCCATATGTGATCAAGTTTGTGATAGATGTAGGTGTTTTTTAGTTGGAGAAATTGAATGCAGAATTTGTGGAAGGATTGGTTAACGGTAGTCAGTTGAAATTGTATAGGGACAACCATACTTCCACGCACTAGTCATAGTGCACAATATTTGTACCATAGTACTTGTATTAGAGTGTATTATAGAAGAAAAATAAAAATAAAATAATAAAAGAAACAAAATAATTTGAAGGTTGAAGTGATGTATAAGGATAAATGACTAAGGAGATAAATCCAAAAAGTGTCATAGAGATGTGGAAAGAGGAGGTAATTGTGCACAGGAAGGAAGATTGAAGTGTGAGAGAGATATGCCTAAGGGGTGGGAAAAACATTAAATATCATACATGATGGGGACATAATTAAAGAGTGATTATAGCGAAGAAGTAGTGGATACACGTAGCCATACATGGAAAGTGGCGACAAGACCATGATAGAATAGAAATATCTATACCATGATCCGTAGAATAAGTCAAATTTATCGCAGAGTGTGGAGAGAATTGAATGTGAAGTACAAGTTATATTAGGCTATATGTTTGGGCATGAAGAATAGAAAAAATTTGCAACAAGTGATAAAAGAAGTTGAAGGGTCGAAAAAAATAAGTTATTGTCATTTGATTTTTCATAGAGAGCAACGAGAGTAGAGACCAAAGTGAACACAAACAAAGCCAAAGAAGTTAGTTTCCAAGCAAGAAGGCGTAGAGAGAAATGGTGCCACTGAAGACAAGAAAAGCTTCATCACATCCAAAGAAACAATGCACTAGGCAGACATTGATACCTATGACCAAGGAAACACCAGGAGAATCACTATCAGGGTCAACCTCAGTTAACTATCCAATAAATTATGTACTGCCAAGGAAGCCGACAAAAAAGAAAGTGAAGTTACATAAAGTGCCAAAGTCTGAAATTTTCAAGCCATAAATTCCACCAGGTCGGATCGTTGAGGATGATATGCTCGGTGAAGTAGGAATCCTGAGGTATACAGATCACAACTTGAAAAATATGAAGAATTTTCCAGAATTGGACAGATAAGTACAGAATCATAAGACTCACCCTGGATTCACAAGAAATCATTGTAGAGCCATAGGAGTGGGTGACAAGGATGGAAAATACAGGTATTCTGAACCTTTTTGATATTCCACATTTTTTCAAGAGCGCGAAGAAAAATATTTGTGTTAAGTTATTATTTATTTGTGTACATGGAGGATTTCTATGGTTAGATAAATTGATATCCACATATGCAAAGTTGATTGCGTGGATAACTAGGTTCCCATCAAAAGGGGGATATCCATCATTATTGTTGACAGGAAAGACAAAGGAGAAAGCATTGGCAAAAATTATGAAGGACAAGTACAACCCATTCAGAGGTGCACGTGGTCTAGATGTTACAAGCCTCAACGATGATTTGTGCAGTCGCACTCCTTGGAGCACACCCACTCTCACAAGACCTTCTACCTCCTTGGCCCAAAGAACTTAAAAAGTTCTTCAAATCCCCTATCAGGAAATTTCCACACCCACAAGATTCTCCTTAATGATCCCCCTTCTCAAATAAGGGAATCGGACTTCATAGTTTTGTGAGTCCCACGGTCGCGCACCTTGTGCTTCACAATACCCTAAAACCCGATGGGTAAATGCCAACGCCTTCCTATTCCTATCAAGAATCCTCCCATCGGGATTTCGGCACTTAAGATGTTGAAATCAACTTACCTTGCCGACCCCCGATTCTCTATATGTCATTACACTAATGCACATGTGTGGGTTGAATTTTCCACCTCCTGTCACTTCTATCAGGATTTCAGAATTCACAGGATCACGATTCCTGATGTCGATGGATTCAGGACTTCCATTTTCCTGATCCCCGATATGCATGCTACCTGTCCTCCACTAACCCTACTGTGGCCCCACACAACTCTTCCATCGGGATATCATGTTTCGCGATTCCAATCTACGAGAATTTCTTACCTTCGAAATCTCTGATGCTCCGAATTCCGACTCCTTTGAATCTTCTGACACGCGTCCCACACGATGGATGGTTCTAAGCTTGTCGGGATATCGCGGTTCACAATTCTTGATGTTGGGATTTCTTCACTCCTGGAATTCTCGATGACTTCAATATCCCGATGACTACTCCAGAATGTCTCCTCTGCTCACTAGGGCTTAACCCCATTGCAACTCCTGCTAAATCCGATGGTTGACGGGTTTTCCACGCATTCCCTTCACAAGATCTTGATTGTTGCTTCTCCCTCCTTGAGGATTCCTGGTGTGAAACCTCATGTGCGGTCCTTCAACAGATTTAAGGCTCTACTCCTCCTGAGCTGGTTCCAGCTTATCAGCTTCTTAGTAATGGGAACCCTTTGCTCGCACTCCTTGCGGTAACTCTGCAAACATTTCAACTGTTCAGCCTCCCCTGACTTTGTGCACACCTGCAGCAGCAGTCTTTCATTTCCCTACTCAGGTTCGCAACCCTGAGGTTTTCCCTTGGCCTGCATACACCTTTCACGACACTGTTCCTAACTGCACCTTTGGGGGAATGAGAAAAAAATCTATCTCAAATTGAACCCTTCTGTCAACGCACTCCTTGCAGACAATTCGACTACACTCCTTGCAGGAATCCTCTGGCTCAATTAGAGAAACAATTGAAACTCATTCACTCTTCCTGTCAGACTCCAATTCCACCATGAAATCACATACATAGCATATAAAAGCAAATGTATGACAAGAAGCAAACATTTATGAGAAAAACATCAATACACAGAGAATCAGACACAAAACCATGAATCTGAATCAAAGCTTTCTTCTATTAATTCAAAATCCTGTACATGGGTGTTCTTCATACATAGTTCTCTGCATGCTCTTTTCTTCCTAAATTATAATACAATGATACAATGAGGGTGTCTATATCCATTTTCCCTCTTGGACTCTAGGCTATCAAATCTAGAATTAAATTCCTATCTACCTGCATTAAGTCTATTAAATGTCAACTATCTACTAAGGATGAGAGCTATCCGCTCAAGTTCCATTACAATATACAAAGGCACCTCTTCTTAAATGATTCATTTAAGATTGCGCAACAATTTCCAAAGAATTTTCAAAATTCGTGCTGGCTTATCTAGCAGGTTTCCGCTTCAGCGCTGGCTCACTTGATGTGCTGGCGATGCTCCTGCATCATACTCCTCGGCTTAAAAACTTTCATGGGCTCCTATCAATGATCTCCTACATGGTCTGTCCATGCTTTTGTATCATTGCTTCGCTTTCCCAGCTGGCATCTTCCACTGGGTGGCTGTTCCATTTGACCAGATATTCATAGTATTCTTTTCTCCTGGTCTTCTTACCCACTCTCTTGTCTAGTATGCATTCCATCTGCGGATTCTCTGCAACTGGCAATTGTTTCATCCACTGGATCACTGGCTCTTCAGCTCCAGTATCTGCTTCTCCAGCCCTGTATGGGTATAAATATACGATATTTAATATCGGAGATATCCCGATGCCATCCGGCAACTCGATCTCATAAGCATTTTCTCTGAATTTTTTCAAGACCTTGCATGGTCCAATTTTCTTCATTTTTAATTTATTATATGTTCCCCTTGGGAACCTTTCCTTCCTCAAATGTGCCAGAACTAGATCACCAACTTCAAACTGAAGTTGTCTCCGATGCTAATCCGCTCTGCACTTGTATTCCTGACTTGATTTCAACATTCGTTCCTTCACCTGGTTGTGAAGTTCCTTCATCGCCTCAACGAATTCTTCTGCACTAGAACTGCTAGTCGCCGTCTGTTCTGAATCACTTAGTTCAGAAACTCCTCTCAGCTGCATCCCATATATGATCTGAAATGGACTTTTTCCTGTACTTCTAGTCACTGAATCATTGTATGCGAACTCTGCCTGTGGCAATATGTGGTCCCAACTGCTGTGGTGTTCTGTCACCAAGCTCCTCAGCAAATCTCCCAGACTTATGTTGACCACTTCTGTTTGTCCATCTATCTGAGGATGATAAGTAGAACTAAACGCCAAGTTATTTCCCAGCTTCTTCCATAGTGTCCTCTAGAAATTCCCTATGAATTTGGTGTCCCTGTCCGAAATTATACTTTTCGACAATCCATGAAGTCGAATGACCTCTTTGAAGAATGGATTTGCGATGTGGGTCGCATCAATAGTATTTTGGCATGGGATGAAGTGTTCCATCTTCGAAAACCTGTACACTACCACAAAGATTGAATCAACACCTCTTTGTGTCCTCAACAACCCCAATACAAAATCCATGCTAATCGCCTCCCATGGTCTCTCTGGTATGGGAAATGGCTGATAAAACCCTACATTCTACTTCCTCCCCTTCGAATGATAGCAAATCCTGCATCTGTCAACGAATTGTTTGAACTCTTTTTGCATCCCCGGCCAAAAGTATGATTCACTTAACTTCGTGAATGTTTTTTCATGGCCAAAATGTCCTGCTAATCCACCACTGTGTTTCTCCTTTAACAAGTTCTCCCTCAGGGAGAATTTTGGGATACACAGTTGATTGCCTCTGAACAACAATCCTTCCTGGATCATATAATATACCCAAGGGATTATGTCTCTGAGAAATGGATTCTCAGCTGCTTCATACGCTTCTCCAAAATATGCATCTCCTGCGTACATGTCCCTGAGATTTTCAAAACCCAATGTTTTGACTTGGAGTTCCTGCAGCAACAAACACTTCCTGCTCAAAGCATCAACCACTTTGTTAGCAGTACCATAAATGTTTTTAATCACAAATGTGAAATTCTTCATATACTCTACCCATTTGGCATGCTTCTGATTCAACTTCTCCTGTTGAGTCACAAATTGCAATGCATGGTTATCACTATATAAAACAAATTCCTTTGGGATCAAGTAATGCCTCCACTTCTTCAGTGCCTGTATGATAGCATATAATTATTTATCATACGTGGAGTATTTCAACTTTTCCTCATTCATATTCTCACTGAAATATGCAATCAGTCTGTCTTCTTGACTCAAGACCGCTCCTATGGCAAATCCGCTTGCATCACATTTCACCTGAAATGTCTTCTGGAAATCCGGCAACACCAACACTGGTCGTTCTGTGATATTTCGCTTCAATAGATTGAATTTCCTCTCAGCCTCTGTTGTCCAGTGAAAATACTTATGGCACTTCTTCATTGTATCCATCATTGCTACGCTAATTCCACTGAAATTCCTGATGAACTTTCGGTAGAAACTAGCCAAACCACGAAAACTCCTCACCTCGAAAATATTTCTCGATGATGGCCAATTCTTGATCACTTCCACCTTATCCGGATCCATCCTCAACTCATTCGTTGAAATAACAAACCCCAAGTAAATGATCTCTGTATTCATGAACGAGGACATCTTCATATTAATCAACAACTTTTTTTGTTGTATCTTCTTCATTATTGTAGCCAAATTCTCCAGATGTTCATCCTTGGTCTTGCTGAAAATCAATATATCATCCAGATATACGATGACAAATTTCCCGATGAATTCCCTCAGGACTTCATTCATTAACCTCATAAAGGTACTTGGCACATTCTTCAAACCAAACGGCATGACAAGCCATTCATACAAACCTTCATTTGTTTTGAATGTTGTTTTCCATTCATCACCTTCCCTCATGCGAATCTGGTGATATCAGCTCTTCAAATCAACCTTTGAAAAATACTTGGCTCCGCTCAAGCAGTCCATTAAATCATCCATCCGCGGTAATGGAAACCTATACCTGATGGTTATCTTGTTGATGGCTCTTGAGTCGATACACATTCTCCAACCTCCATACTTCTTTGGATTGAGTACCATTGGAACGAAACATGGACTCAAGCTTTCCTTGACTAATACCTTGTCCAACAACTACTGGACCTGCCTTTTAACCTCTTCATTTTCTTGCAGCGTCAACCTGTACGCATCTTTGTTCGGCAAACTAGCTCCTGGTATGAGATCAATATGATGACTCACACTCCTCATCGGTGGCAACGAACGAGGTAATTTGTCCACTATGATGTCATCGAACTCTTCCAACAGTTCCTGAACTTCTTCTGGTAAATCATCCACTCTTGTGCTAGTCAGAATAATATTCCATTTCCTGACCACAAAGAATTGTGGATCTTCCTTCTTCTTCACCTACGTAAGAAGTTCCTTCCTATTCATGAGAAGTACTGTGTTTCTTACATCCGGCTTCACCTCCTTATCCTTTATCGGAAGCAACATATGGGTTCTCCCATTCTTATCCAGGGTATATGTGTTCATTCTCCCATCATGAATCACATTTGTCATATTTCCATGGTCTACCCAACAATAGATGACATACATCCATGGGAATAACATCACATAAAATCTTATCATTATACCCTCCTGTTTTGAATTCAACCAAGCATTGTTTAGTAACAGCTACCTGGTGTCCTTTTTGTAGCCACGAAACTCTGTATGGGCTTGGATGATCAGTCGTCTCCAGCTCTAGCTTCTCCACCATCTCTGTGGATACGAGATTATCCATGCTACCACTGTCAACAATGACCTTGCATACCCTATCCTTGGTCTTGCACGCTGTCCTAAAGAGTCTGGTCCTTTGGACTGAGATTTCCGCCTCCTTCTCAGGTGTCAAAAGGACTTTTCACATCATAAGAGATCTTCCTCCTTCTGCATCCTCGGCCTCAACATCCCACCATTACTATTAGGAAGGGTCCTAATTAGAGGTCGAAGGAAGGGACGAGGAAACTATTCTATTGGCGAATTGTCATATACGATGCTACCGTAGAATGGTGTTTATTCTTCTTTCTCTGAAGGTAAAACCTTTGACTTCCCTCTAAACACATAAACACACTCGCTCGTTTCGGGTTTTTCCTTTTCATTCATTTAGGTAGGGGCTTGCCATCAAATAAATATAGGCATCTTTCTTTTTTACTTTTCATAGGCATTAGAAGATGCAAAACCTTGAAACAACGAAGGTATAACCAGAGAAAGATGAAACGCTTGCTAACTCGGATAAAAGAGCATAGGTCTTGCCTTTGCCACCCTTTCAATAGTGATTTTACCACTCGTATTTGATCAATTATGAAATACTGTTATTACATATATAATAAAGCATTATTACATGACTGGAAGATCCAGTGAATGGACAATCCCACTGATTGGCGAGGTTCAATATTGAATCGCAGGTGTCGAAATGCACCTTCTTCCTGCTTCAAACCCTATCAAGTGACGCGAAACCTGTCTATCATCATGACTCACTCACTTCCCATTTGATCGACCGACATAACATCCACTATCCCTATCCGACGACCCATCTACTCTTCGCTCCATTGCTAGTCCATCTTGTTTGTCATCAGTAGGTGAGTACCCTACCCCATACCCCCCATCCTCCCTACCATTCCGCTTACTTTCCCTCTCATTAGGATTTCCTGAGCCTTCCCTCCCTTCATCCCTCCTCTCTAGCAGGGGTGGTAGATCTC
>ML789855.1:407398-469502 GCA_009831015.1 Picea engelmannii | reverse complement strand
CCCTCTCCCTTAGTAAGACCCGAAAAGGATTTGATCCAGCTGCGGGTAACCCTACCAAAAAAAGATGGCACAAAGGGCGCTCCGTTTCTATACTTATTAATTAGCATTGACCCCACTTTCTCCATCTATGGCACTATCACCATCATTCGCGCCTATGGAAGAACTAAACAAAGCGGCTTTTCATCAAAAAAGGAGGTGTCAAGGGATAAGAGTGTAAAAGGGGTAAACTAAACATCTCTCTAACCTTATGTTGTTGTCTTTGCAAATAAATTGATATAACTTATTTTGAATAGTTTTGCTGCTTGGTTTGACTTCATTATTCATAGCATTTGCTGTTTGATGGTTTGTTTGGAGACACTTGTTTACAGGTGTTCAAGAAGCACTGATTGGATCGACCAGACACTCCAGATCGGGTCCTCCAACATCGAAGCAGCCGAGCCTTAAATTATCAGCGCCCCACTGAATCCCACCAATTTCTCTCCAGAAGATCGATGCTATCCCTCTTCCTAGTCTGAAAAGCGAAGATTTGGGTTTTAACCAAGTACTCGGTTTCACCCACGCATTCGTGTACCAGTACGACATAACGCGAGAATCTTTCCGTAAGTCCATTTCCATCAACCGGTGGGTGGAAGCGAGAAGTATGGGATATGGTTTATTCCATCAATCATCCGGATCTACGCCGTATGTATATTCATTATGGTGGGTCATCCATTACGCCCCCTGAGTGGGTGGATATGTGGAAGTACGCTACGATGATCCAGATAAACATGTGGTTTCTGAACCAATTGAGATGACCCAAGAATTCCGCTATTCTGATTTTGCTAGTCCTTGGGAACAAATGGCGCCTCGGTGATGTGAGCTTCTCCAATGTCCTTCTTTTTCTCTAGACACTTGTAATACTTGTGCCCATTATTTCCACATGTGAAGCATGTGATTACTCCACCTCTTCCTCTTCCTCTACCTCTGGTAAAAGGAAAAGTGTTGTTGTCATCATATCCTCCATTCTGCTCTGTATGCTGCCCTCTCTGTTCAACATGTGGCCCTCTTTGTGAGGTCCCACCTCTCTCAAATTTACCCTGAGGTTTCTTCCATTCCTCCTTGGGCTTCTGGTATTTGTCTTGGGTAACTGCCTTGCCTCTGGACTGGCTTCTACCCCGGCCTCGCTGACCTTGCTTATGACTCAGCTTCTCTTTATCTTTTAGAGCCATCTGGTAAGCATCCTCCACAGTCCTGATGGTAACCATGCTTAATTCATCCTGAATGTCGTATCTCAGGCCATTCAGATATCTAGCAACCTTCTCATCATCTCTCTCCTGATGACCTGCTCTAATGTTCGGTCGATAGAATTCCTCAGTGTATTCTTTCATTGTCATCAGCTTCTATCTCAGGTTATGCATTCTCCTGAACAGAGAAATTTGGTAGTCTCTCAGGATGAACTTCGCTTTCATCTTCGTGATCATTCGATCCCAACTCTTGATCTTCTAATTGCCCTTGCAACGTCTGTCATCTTGTAGCTCATCCCACCATAAGGATGCATGTCCCTTCAAGCACGTGACAACATGCTTGACTTTCTTATCTTCTTCGACATCCTCATAACCGAAGTATGTGTCGAGAGATCTAATCCAATCTAGTAGCTCCTCTGCAACCAGATTTCCCTCATAGAATGGAATGTCCATTTTCTCTTTTTCACCCATCCTAGCAATAGCTTTAATTAGGCGTTCAGTCACTGCATCCTCGGCTGCAACTTCCTCTTCTCATTCAGCCTCTATTTCATTGTCAAAATCACTCAGATCCCCTGCACCAGCTGTGCGTCAATGCGTTGTCTCCATGTCCTCAAGTCTTTCTCAGAGATCACGCATTTGCCTCTCCATTTCTGGATTTTATACCTATCTGCCTCTTCTCCTCACCTCCCTATCTTCTGGATTAGGTGATTGTCTTTCTCTCCTGGGGGGCATGGCGAATTTACTTCTTCTCTGCTACATAATGCAAAGAGATATTCCTGCTCTGATACCAAACCTGGTGCAGCCGCACTCCTCAGAGCATGCCCTCTCTCATAGGACCTTCTCCCTCCTTGGCCCGAAGAAATTAAAAAGTTCTTCAAATCCCCCATTGGGAAATTTCCACACCCATAGGATTCTCCTTAATGATCCCCCTTCTCAAATCGGGGAATCAGACTTCGCATTTTTGCGAGTCCCATGGTCGTGCACCTTGTGCTTCACAATACCCCAAAACCTGATGGGTAAATGATAATGCCTTCCTATTCCTATCGGGAATCCTCCCATCAGGATTTTGGCACTTAATATGTTGAAATAAACTTACCTTGCTGACCCCTGATTCCCGATATGCCGTTACACCGATGCACACATGCGGGTTGACTTTTCCACCTCCCGTCACCTCTATCAGGATTTCGAAATTCGTGGGATCGCGATTCCTGATGTCGATGGATTCGAGACTTCCCTTTTCCCGATCCCCGATATGCATGCCACCTGTCCTCCAGTAACCCTACTATGGCCCCACACAACTCTTCCATCGGGATATCACATTTCACGATTCCAAGCTGCGAGAATTTCTTACCTTCAAAATCTTCGATGCTCTGAATTCTGACTCCTCGAAATCTTTTGACATGCGTCCCACATGATGGACGGTTCTGAGATTGTTAGGATATCACAGTTCATGATTCTTGATGCTGGGATTTCTTAACTCCTGGAATTCCCGATGACTTCAATATCCCGATGACTACTCTAGAATGTCTCCTCTGCTCACTAGGGCTTAACCCCATTGCAACTCCTGCTAAATCCGATGGTTGACAGGATTTTCACACATTCCCTTCACAAGATCTTGACTTTCGCTTCTCCCTCCTTGAGGATTCCTGGTGTGAAACCTCCTGTGTGGTCCTTCAACAGATTTAAGGCTCTACTCCTCCTGAGCTTGTTCCAGCTTCTTAGCTTCTTAGTAATGGGAACCCTTTGCTCGCACTCATTGTGGCAACTCTGCAAACATTTCAATTGTTCAGCCTCCCCTGACTCTGCGCACACCTGCAGCAACAGTTTTTCAGTTCCCTACTCAGGTTCGCAACCCTGAGGTTTTCCCTTGGCCTGCGCACTCCTTGCACGGCATTGTGCCTAACTGCACCTTTGGGGGAATGAGAACAAAATCTATCTCTAATTGAACCCTTCTGTCAATGCACTCCTTGCAGACAATTCGACTGCACTCCTTGCAGGAATCCTCTGGCTCAATTAGAGAAACAATTGAAACTCATTCACTCTTCCTGTCAGACTCCAATTCCACCATGAAATCACATACACAACATATAAAAGCAAATGTATGACAGGAAGCAAACATTTATGAGAAAAACATCAATACACAAAGAATCAGACACAAAACCATGAATCTGAATCAAAGCTTTCTTCTATTAATTCAAAAGCCTGTACATGGGTGTTCTTCATACATAGTTCTCTGCATGCTCTTTTCTTCCTGAATTATAATACAATGATACAATGAGGGTGTCTATATCCGTTTTCCCTCTTGGACTCTACGCTATCAAATCTAGAATTAAATTCCTATCTACCTGCATTAAGTCTATTAAATGCTGACTATCTACTAAGGACGAGAGCTATCCGCTCAAGGTCCATTACAATATACAAAGGCACCCCTTCTTAAATGATTCATTTAATATTGCGCAACAATTTCCAAAGCATTTTCAAAATTTGTGTTGGCTTATCCAGCTGGTTTCCACTTCCACGCTGGCTCGCTTGATGTGTTGGCGATGCTCCTGCATCAATGATACATTTCAGTTCACAATGAAAGTGATAGAATGAAATTTATTGAAACAATTTCGCAAGGATCAAGTACCAATAAGTGTGATAGTGATAACTAAGAATTGTGTGTCAAGAGATCAAATGAGATGGGAAACTTTCATATTGAACTCCCAAGGATTAGGTACTAGTAAGTGTGATACTGATAGATGAGAAGTGTGTCTCAAGAGATCAAATGAGTTGGGAAATGTTCATGTTGAACTAGTTTTTAATAGATTGCATGGAATCTCAATACAAGGGTATGAAATTTCATTATGCGTGGTTTTTAATACTAATAGCATTAGTGTCTAGGAGGGAACCAAGAGGACAGTCAATTTTTGGGAGATGTGAAGAAGCCATGTTTAGAAGCAAGATATGTAAACTTGTGGCATATTGTGCACAAAGAGAGGCAGTTAGATAACAGCATTATGTTATATGTATTGGTGTATACCCCACCCCTTCTCCTATCCTTTGGGGTTGCACGACCTCATGGTCTAGGATCATTCAACACCTGAGACAAATTGACTCTTCGACTCCTTGTTGGAACCCAACAAACTATATCATAGGTCCTTCCTTCCTTGGCACAGGTCTTATGGAACCTTCAGGCCCTCTTCCTTAGCTCTATACGAATCTCCTCTCCAATGGATGCTATCCTTTCTTTATGAGACTCTTTCCTTTGATGTGACCACAGATTATGACCATGGGCCAACTCCCTTCATGACTCCACACTTCATAGCTTTTGCGAGTTTTTTTCTCCTTTTTTCTCGATTCTTGAATCGGTGAATTCTCCAGGACCAGATCTATAGTTTGCATTATTCTCATAGCCAATGACTATGACCTTCTCTATAAATTCTTCCTTCAATATTTTTCACTTCTCATGTCTTTGTTTCTCCTAATTTGAAAATTAGTGAAGCATTGATCTGATGCCACATGTCCTATCTCAATGGACGGCCAAGATTGCTTCATTCCCATATCTTTGGGTGTTCTCCTCTTTTCCTTTCCTCTGAATGGTTCTTCCTCCAAAGTCCATGAATATCTTCCACATCCCCTTCCTAGTGAAAATGACTAGGAGCAACTTGCACTCTCCACGACTTCCATGAATATCTTTCTTCGCTCTTGGCAAACCTTTCGGAGCACTCTCTTCCGGATATCTCAATCTTCTTCCACCTGTCTCTTCTAATGATGGCTGACTTCATGCTATTTGGGAATTCAAAATTCCTTGACCCCCTTGCACAGTAAGGAAAACCTCCTTTTAGATACTTTGGTTGTTTTCGAACCTCTTCTGCACTCCTTGCAGAGTTCTACGCAACTCTTCTGTGACTTTTCTCTGCTTGAAAAAATTCAAGGTTCCTAGTTCCTCTACATCCTTTAGTGAACTCTCTTGTGCCCTCCTAGAAAATTAAAATTCTCCTCCTGAGCTTGTAAGATGAACTTATAGTGTCCTCGATGCACTCCTTGCGCTCGATTAATCCTTTCGACAGTTTCTCCCTTAACCTATCTAGAAGTATTAAGGCATCTCTTTTCCTTTTTCGATGCACTCGTGCAAATCCTTCCTTCTTCAAAGTGCTCAGAAACCCTGGGGTTATCTTAAGGATTCCAACACTTCAGAATGTGTTTCTCTAGTACGTTCTCACACTAGCTCAATTCCCTCCTGGCAGATTATTACTGAGTGTTTAGTAACTCCGTGTTGTGTTTCCTCATACACAGTATTTCCTTCCAAGGTAACCAACCAACTTGAAATTTCCTCTCGAGTCTGTGAATTATCCTAGTCTTCACTCTTAGAGACTTCTCCTCTGACTCCACTGAGTTCAGGAATGCACTCCTTACATTGACTCTCAGAGTCTCCACCCTTTGTCGCGTAGTCCTTTCACTTAGCCTAGAGAACCAAGATTAATCCAACATACTCACAGATAGAAAATTGTATCTCTATCCCTGAAGACTATTTATAACATACATATATCACTCAAATGCATACAAATGAAATTATCAACAAAACATCCATACATCCATTACACAGAAAGTGATAAACAGAAAAAAAAATGTTCATTTTCTATTAATGGCAGAGTGTCAAATTACAGATGTTTGATTCCGAACTGCAACTGAGTCTCTGCTCTCATCAACCTCTCCAATTTGGTTTACAGTGATTTTTTTCTAATTCTGGAGTCTCTTACTACTAGGAATACAATACAAAGATCTATACAAAAGGGGCTTGACAAGATTCCCTCCAAGATAAACTAGTGGTGTCTAATCACCATTCAAAATGCTTGACTACCGATCAAGATTACAATGATGGAAATATGATCTGAATATGATGCAGATCCCTTCGACCATCAACCACTTAATGAAGACCTTATCTACAGCTTGTGAGAAGGCACAAATTGTCTCTTCTAGCTTGTCCACATTAAATTCCTTGATCATGCTTTAGATTCTCGAAGGAAAAATGAGAGGGAGACTCCTCTCCCCTCCTTGAATGTGCATCTGTTGTGATAATCAGTTGGCACATGATGAGATGGAGTGATGCTTCTGCATCATACTCCCTAGCTACGAAAAATTCACGAGATTTTTCTCATGAGATTTCCATCTCTATTGAAATCCTCCTGTATCCCAAACTTTCCCCTAGAACTGTCTTCCTGCTCCCCTATTTTGTTGTTGTTGCTGCTCCTACATCTTCCTGCTACTTGTGTAGGTTCCTTTCTATCCATCTTATCCTTTCTGAAAACTTCTTCTGTCGACCTCAACATTAGCTCCCTTATCTCCTGTATCACCTCTTCCATTTTCTTCATTAGCTAGTTTTCCTTGTGTAGTTTGCTTAGCTGCAACTCTTCATGCTACTTCATGGGTGTATCATATTGACCTTCAATGATTTGTTTATCTTTCGTGACACTAACCAGTCAATCTACTGTAGAATTCAATTCTTCATTCTCACCACTGAACTGTTGTTCAACTACTTCTTTTGTCAAACTAACTCTTGTCAATTCTCTGGCTGGTTCTATTCCATCTTCCTACAACTGCAACTCATGCTGGTATGTCTCCTCTGGCATGGCCATATTTTGGTAGCAATCTTCTGGTTTTGGACTATCCAATCAATCCTCCAGTTCCTTTAACTTCATTTCCCACTGAGTGAGTAACTCAACTCAGCACTCCCCTTCTGTTGGGACAAACTTCAGTATATGTTCCTCCTCCTCCATGACAGTCTCAATGTGTTATATTTCTATTGTACCTGCAACATATGTGCTAGCCTCTCCTTGAACTCTTTGTAGGAATATATCGAATCCTCCAATGATCATAATGCTCCTCTGATCCTTCTCTTATGTGATGAAAGTTTCCAACTTGTCATCATCTTCATTCACATGACTAGCAACTCTGCATGAATCTTCATATGGATGATACCTTTCTTTCACCTCTTCTCCATCGATCAACACCCCTTGCTGACATGAACTATCATCTGATCTCATCTCTTCTCCCTTTCCCACTTGGAAATTCAGGATGTCTCCTCTACCCTCCTAGCATTTTACGAGATCTACTGACCCCTTCACATTGTCCACCTAGAAACCTACAAGATTCCTCCCAGATATCTTTCCCTTGCCACTGAGGTTTTTGACATATATCAACCACCTTCTCAACACTGATTTTTTCTTTCGGGCCAACAAATTCCGAACATGCCACTTAGTTGTCCTTATTAAAGGCCACTCATATCTCCAACGCACCTTTGCCTCCTGCTGCATCTTGAATTATATCCTTTCTACTTCTACTCGAATTTCACTGAGATCCTTTTCCATGTCCACTTTGATTCTCTATGGGTAGTATCCCCTTTGACCATGTTTATGACCTTCAACGAACATCATTCTTCACCTGCAGCCCACCTAATTGTTTCCCATCTATTGCACACCTTGCAACAGTCTCAATAGAGTATTGCACTCTGTCTCCCTTGCCTACAGAAATCAATTATGTATTAGTTCTGATACCACTTGGTGTAGACCCCACCCCTTCTCCTCTCCTTTAGGGCTACACGAAATCCCAGTCTAGGATCACTCAACACCTGAGTTAGATTGACTCTTCAACTCCTTGTTGGAACTCAACAAAATCTATCATGGGTCCTTCCTTCCTTGGCATGGGTATTATGGAACCCACGGGCCCTCTTCCTTAGCATTGTATGAATATAAATGCCAATTGACACTACGATTTCTTATTGAGGCCCCTTCCTTTTATGTGACCATGGATTATGACCATGGGCCAACTCCCTTCGGAACTCCGTTCTTAAGAGATTTTATGAATTGTTTGCTCCCTTTTTCCCGATTCCCAAATCAGTGAATTATCGAGGACCATATATATGGTTTGTACTCTTCTCACAGCCAATGACTATGATCTGCTCTGCAACTCCATCCTTCAGGAGTTTTCACTTCTCCTGTCTTTGTTTCTCCTGATTTCTGAATCAGTGAAGATTTGATCTGATGCCACGTGTCCTATATCAATGGACGGCCAAGATTGCTTCATTCCCAGCTCCTCAGGTGTTCTCTTTCTTTCCTTTCCTCTAAAGGGTTCTTCCTCCAAAGTCCATTGATATCCACCACGTTCCCTTCCCATCTCCAATGACTAGGATAAACTTCCTCTCTTCACGAGTTCTGCTAATATCTTTGTTCTCTCTTAGAAAACCTTCTGTAGCACTTGCTCCCAGATCTCTCAATATTTTCCCACTTGTATCTTCTGACGATGGATGACTTCATGCTCTTCAGGACTTCGCAATTCCTTGACCCCCTTGCACACTAAGTGCAACTTCCTTTTTGAGACTTAGGTTGTTCTGAAACCTCTTCCACACTCCTTGCAAAGTTCTACGCAACTCTTCTGCGACTTTTCTTGGCTTGAAAACCTTCAAGGTTCCCAGTTCCTCTGCGTCCTTTAGTGAACTCTCTTATGCCCTCCCGGAAAATTAATTTTTTCCTCTTGACCTTGTAATATGAACTTACAATGTCCTCAATGCACTCATTGTGCTCTCCTAATCCTTTCGTCGGTTTCTCCCTTAGCCTATATGGAAGTCTTAAGACATATCATTTCCTTTGTCGATGAACTCTTGCAAAGCCTTCCTTCCTTAGAGTTTTAAACAACCCTGTGGTTCTCTTAAGGATTCCAACACTTCAAAATGTGTTTCTCTGGTATGTTCTCACACTAGCTCAATGCCCTCCTGGAAAAGTTCTACACAGTGTTCAATAACTCTGTGTTTTTTTTCTCCCTACATAGTCTTTCCTTCTAATGCAGTAAGACACAACCACCACCTTGCGCTCCTGCTCACAGGATCGATCAATCATTTCATGAGCCGAAGTGGCTCATCTGATTCCACGGTAGAATCTCTGCTAAAAATCCAATCCACGGGTCCTTAATTTACCCATGTTATTATGCACTCAACCGTGAACTTCCCCGATCTTAATTTTGGATTTTGGGGTTTCTTGATCCCTAATGTCACGAATCTCTGTCCCCGTGATCTCCCGATCACCGATTTGCCGATACGCTCTTTACACGTTATCCCTCCTGGCTAGGCTCCTAGTCCATGTGACTAGTCCTCATAAGACCACAGCCTTACCTCCTTTTGGAGTTTCAGACACCGTAATGTCGAAATGCATAAACCTCTTGTCCACGAGATTCCCAATATCTCGATCCTCAATTCCCCGATGTGGCTCTCCTATCGAGACTTTTCCCGAAGGCCTTGATCACTGCCACACGTCCCCTCAAGATGGACGGTCTTGATCGCCTCTCGCAATTTCACGACTTCAAATGTTCTGGGCACCTCGTGTTCAGGACTTGTGAAATGCCGAAATCTGATGCGTCGGTTTGAACTTCTATCGAGACTTTCCCCGATAATCTGGGTCTTCGCCACATGTCCCCAACTGATGGACGACTCTGATCCAATCTTGTTGTTTCGAGACTTGAAGTGTCCCGACTTACTCAACCTTGAGAACTCCGATATCCCAAGTGTTGATTCTCTGCTATGCCAAGAACTGGCCCCACAAATGGCACTTCCCTCCTATCGAGGTTTCAAACTTCGAAGTTCCAAAATGTATGGACTTTCGGTCCACGGAATCCTCGATTTTCTTTTGATCTCACCACATGTCCCCCAATAGATGGATAGCTCATGCTTGTATCAGGGTTTTCACTGTGAACTTACCTGATCACTCATCCTCATGATTCCCGATCTCACGAATGTCGATATCCTGATACCTGTCGGGACTTTTTCCTGGCGTGAGAAGGGTTAAACCCCATGCACCTCTTGTCCGATATGATGGCTGATGGGATTTCTGAATGAGATCCAACGACTCACGATCTCCCCCTTCTACAGGCTTCTCCTATTCTCTCCTGGACTTGAAATCTTCAACGGTCCAGATTTCTTCGGTCGATCCAACGACTGTTGTGCTCCCTCCTGAGCTTGCACACTTCTTCCTAGCCTTGGGAGAATTACAAGTTCTCAAAGGCCTCGACCTTTGTCTTCCATTTCTGCGAACTCCCTTACTTTGGTTTCTCTTGCGCATATGAAAACATTGTTCCTCCTAAACTTCTGGGAACTCTGAAATCGTCAGAGGGTTCTGAAGCTTCTGCACTCCTTGCAGTTACGAATCTGTGTCTGAAAGCACTACTCCTCCTGAGCTTATCCTTATTCTAAACCCTTAAAGGATTCTTCAAATCCTGCGCCTCTGCAGAGTCTTCACGCACACACAATGTTGTCTCTCTTGAGCTTCTAAAACGCTTAGACCCCTAAGGGATTTTATCCTTCTTTCTTCTACCACAAATGGAGAATATAATGCCCTCCTGGATATCCTTCACTTAAGCAACTTCTTGCTGATTCTGGAGGGTGTTCAGCAACCATGTGCATATCCCTCAGTGGATTCTTCCTTCAGAATGAAAAACTCAAAGAGTTCTCATCTCTCGGTGCCTGTCTGCACACTGTCTCAATGCCCACCTGGCAGAGCATCTTTTCACAGAACGTTCAACAGTTATGTCCTCTGTGCACTCCTTGCACCTGCTCAATGCCCACCTGGCAGAGCTCTCAGAATCCTTAGTGATTCTAGTTTCTTTCTGAACTCACAACAAATTTTCTCCTCAATGCATCTTTGTGCATATGCTCAATGCCCACTTGGCAGAGATTCACAGAACTCCTCGGAGCTTCTGTCTACAATTGTTCTCTTCTCCCACATCCTTGCCTCAAAGGTATTCAAAAATATTGAGGTCTTTCTTCTGAGTTGTTGATTTCAATTGTTGTGCCGCAACACGTCTTCGTCTGAACCCGCAGTGTTCAGAAATGCACCTCTGTGCACGGCTATCATAACCCGCAGTGTTCTGTCACACCCTCCTGGTGTGAAGCCCCAAAGACATTCTCCTGAAAATAAACCATACTCTTGCAAATGTAAACCTACAACATTCATCTACAACATACATTCATATCATATGAAGAACACTCACAGACATTCATTTAACACATAATCATGCAGGAAAAACTGTTGCTTATATTAAAATGACAAACACCTATATTTACAAGGTGTTCCTGAGAACGGCTTGTAACAAGGTCTCGGCTCCTTCTCTTCTTCTCTTCTCACAGATTCTCTTCTCCCCTCTCTATGCTAGCTCTCTACTAACTACTAAAGAGATACAATAGATCTTTTACATGAGGGGGCTCTTCGAGCTCTTCCCTCCAACCTACCTACCCTATTCAATTACATTGAATGGGCTGTCTAGTCCATCATCTGGATCTAGATATCAACCTTACAAACATTTAAGGCCTACGTTATCTACAGCCTGCGCAAAGGCACAAATCTTATGGCTCAACAGCCTAGACATTAAATTACATTCAATTCAAGTTTTAAATGAGGACTGTGCCTCTCTCTTCATCTTGAATGCATGCGCTTGACACGACTGGTTGGTTGGATGGATGACGTGGAGAGATGCTCCTGCATCATACTCCTCAGCTTTAAAATTCATGAGCTCCTGCTCATGAGCTTCCCATCTCAGCTATTGAAATCCTCCTGGATCCCAAATCATCCTTTGGAGTTGTTCATCTGCTTCGTTTCCTTGCGGCTGTTGCTACTGCTTCTGCATTGTTGCTACTGCTCTTCTGCTTAGCTGCTCCTCGATATTAGTCCTTGCTGACCTTAACATCAGTCTTCTGATCTCCTCGATTGCTTCATCCAGTTGATCCAGTGGCTAGTCCTGTTTTTGCAGTCTCCTTAGCTGCAATTTTTTTTTTCTCATGGGCAGATCACTGTGATCTCCCATGCCTTCTTCATCAGCTTCCAACTTCACCTGTTGGATGTGCACACTATGCACTTTCACCCTTCTCTCCAAGGCTTTGAATTGTTCATACAGATCAGCAAAGTAAATGTTGTCTGCCTCTTCTTCTTCTGCTACTGCAAACTCCCATGTTGCAGTCCTTCCAGCTTCGTGGCTGAATGTGTCGAGCCACTCCTCAGAATGCTCATTTTTTTCCTCTTCTTCTTTTGTTGTCAGCTTCAGCACTACAACTTCCTCAACTTCCTGGCTAAATATGTTGAGCCATTCCTCAGAATGCTCATTTTCCTCTCTTGCTTGGACAGCTTCCAAAGTCTGCTCCAATCCCTCTTCCCTAACAGTCTCAGTTGACTGTTCTTCTGTTGTTGCTACATCTGCAACCCAGATTTCTGCCTCCTCTTGGGCAAGTGGTAGGAATATCTTGATTCCCCCAATCATCATAAGGATCCTCAAATCCTCCTCTTCTGTCAACTACATCTGCTGATCTAAATTCATCTCTGAATTTATGAGACCCTACGATAGTCTCATCTGCTCATCCCTGCCCAGTTGGCAATATGGGATATGTTCACTGCTCTCCTGGTAGTCCATGGAATCAACTAATTCCAGCTCTATTTCCTTGCCCACTTGGCAAACTGGAAACCTTTTGCTATCCTCCTAGCAGTCTGTGAGATCCCTCAGTGACCTCATATCATTTCCCACTTGACAATGTGAAATTCCTTGGTTGTTCTCTTGACAGTCCGTGAGATCCCGCAATGATCTCAACTTTTTGCCCACCTGGAAATATGGAATTTCCTCTCTGCCCTACTGGCAGTTCTTGAGATATCCAACCGATCCCAATTTTGTTTCCTTGCCCACCTAGCAATATGGAATTTCTTCTCTGCCTTCCTGGCAGTGCTTGATATCTCTAGCTGATCTCATTTCACCCTCTACATCATTGAGACCTCTCCCAGTTTTTGGTTCACACATCTAAACCATTTCCTCAGGTCTGTCGAAGTTTTCAGCATAACTCAACCACCCTTTCAACAGCCTACGCTGTCTTCTAGCCATCAACTCCTTGACTGCTCATTTTTCTTTTTCCTTCCTCATGGGCCATTCATATACCCATCTCGGCTTTGCTTTCTGTTGCATCCATAATGCAAAATTTTCTATTTCTTTCTTTATATCAGCGAGCTCTTCATCTATATCTTTTTGGATCCATAGCTCTGAGTTTTTCCTCCCAGCATACTTACAACCTTCAGTAGCCATACTGTTGTCTCTGTCTGCTCTCCTGGAAAACCTACTACTGTCACTTTGCATCCCTGAGTGTCCCATCTTCATCCTCCATAGTCCTCCTGACTGTCTATGGACTGTTGCCTACTTGTGAACAATCCTTACAGATTTTTCAGCACTCCATCTTCTTTCGCCTCCTCGCTTCACCTGAAATATACAAGTGAAGTCCCTGCTCTGATACCAAATTGACGTGTATTAGAGTTCTCTTTACCTCTTATTCCTCCCTCGCCTGAAATATACAGACAAGAATCAGGCTTTGATACCAAACTGACGCAGTAAGACATGACCACTACCTTGCGCTCCTGCTCACAGGATCAATCAATCATTTCATGAGCCGAAGCAGCTCATCTGATTCCATGGTAGAATCTCTACTAAAAACCTAATCCATAGGTCCTTAATTTCCCCATGGTCTTCTGCAATCAACTGTGAACTTCCCCGATCTCAATTTTGGGTTTTGGGTTTTCATGATCCCTAATGTCATGAATATTTGTCCCTACGATCTCCCGATCACTGATTTGCCGATACGCTCTTTATGTGTTAGCCCTCCTGACTAGGTTCCTAGTCCATGTGACTAGTCCTCATAAGACAACAGCCTTACCTCCTTTCTGGGTTTCGAACATCGCAATGCCAAAATGCATAAACCTCTTGTCCATGGGATTCCTGATATCCTGATCCCCGATTCCCAGATGTGTCTCTCCTATCAAGACTTTTCCAAAAGGCCTCGATCACTGCCATGCGTCCCCTCAATATGGAGGGTCCTGATCGCCTCTCACAATTTCGTGACTTCAAATGTTCTGGGCACCTTGTCTTTAGGACTCATGGAATGTCGAACTCTGATGTGCCGTTTTGAATTTCTATCGGGACTTTCCCCGATAATTTGAGTCTCTGCCATGTGTCCCCAACTGATGGACGGCCCTGATCCAATCTCATTGTTTCAACACTTGAAGTGTTCCGACTTACTCGACCTTGAGAACTCTGATATCCCAAGTGTCGATTCTCCGCTATGCTGACAACTGGCCCCACAAATAGCACTTCCCTCCTGTCGAGGTTTCAGACTTCGAAGTTCCAAAATGTATGGACTTCTTGTCCATGGAATCCCCGATTTTCTTCTGATCTCGCCACGTGTCCCCCAATAGATGGATGACTTAGGCTTGTATCGGGGTTTTCACTATGAACTTACCCAATCACTCATCCTCGTGATTCCCGATCTCACAAATGCCGATATCCCGATACCTGTCGGGAATTTTGCCTGGCGTGAGAAGGGTTAAACCCTGTGCACCTCTTGTCTGATCTAACGGCTGACAGGATTTCTGAATGAGATCCAACGGCTCACGATATCCCCCTTCTGTAGGCTTCTCCTATTCTCTCCTGGACGTGAAATCTTCAACGGTCCATATTTCTTTGTCCGATCCAACGACTGTTGTGCTCCCTCCTGAGCTTGCACACTTCTTCCCAACCTTGGGATAATTACAAGTTCTCAAAGGCCTCGACCTTTTTCTTCCCTTTCTGTGAACTCCCTTACTTTGGGTTCTCTCATGCGTATGAAAATGTTGTTCCTCCTGAACTTCTAGGAACTCTGAACTCGTCAGAGGTTTTTGAAGCTTCTGCACTCCTTGCAGTTACGACTATGTGCTTGAAAGCACTACTCCTCTTGAGCTTATCCTTCTTCTGAACCCTTAAAGGATTCTTCAACTCCTACGCCTCTGCAGAGTCTTCAAGCACACATAGTGTTGTCTCTCCTGAGCTTCTCAAACGCTTAGACCCCTAAAGGATTTTATCCTTCTTTCTTATACCACAAATGGAGAATATAATGCCCTCCTGGCTATCCTTCACTCAAGCAACTTCTTGATGAGTCTGCAGGGTGTTCAATAACCCTGTGCAGATCCCTCAGTGGATTCTTCCTTCAGAATGCAGACCTCAAAGAGTTCTCATCTCCTGGTGCCTGTCTGCACACTGTCTCAATGCCCACCTGGTAGAGCATCTTTTCACAGAACGTTCAACAGTTTTGTCCTCCGTGCACTCCTTACACCTGCTCAATGCCCACCTGGCAGAGCTCTCAGAATCCTTAGTGATTCTGGTTTCTTTCTGAACTCACAACAGAGTTCCTCCTCAATGCATCTATGTGCATATGCTCAATGCCCACTTGGCAGAGCTTCACAGAACTCCTCAGAGCTTCTGTCTGCAACTATGTTCTTCTCCCACAGCCTTGCCTCCAAGGTATTCAACAACCTTGAGGTCTTTCTTCTGAGTTGTTGATTTCAGCTGTTTTTCCACAACACGTCTTCGTCTAAACCTGTAGTGTTCAGAAATGCACCTCTGTGCATGGCTATCAGAACCCGCAGTGTTTTGTCACACCCTCCTAGTGTGAAGCCCCAAAGACCTTCTCCTGAAAATCAAACATACTCCTACAAATGTAAACCTACAACATTCATCTACAACATACATTCATATCATATGAAGAACACTCACATACATTCATTTAACACATAATCATCCAGGAAAAACTGTTGCTTGTATTAAAATGGAAAACGCCCGTATTTACAAGGTGTTCTTGAGTACAGCCTGTAAAAAGGTCTCGGCTCCTTCCCTTATGCTCTACTCGTATATTCTCTTCTCCCCTCTCTATGCTAGCTCTCTACTAACTACTAAAGAGATACAATAGATCTTTTACATGAAGGGGCTCTTCGAGCTCTTCCCTCCAACCTACCTACCCTATTCAATTATATTGAATGGGATGTCTAGTCCAGCATCTGGATCTATATCTCAACCATACAAACATTTAAGGCCTACCTTATCTACATCTTGCGTAAAGGCATGGATCTTATGGCTCAACAGACTAGACATTAAATTACATTCAATTCAAGTTTTAAATGAGGAATGCACCTCTCTCTTCATCTTGAATGCACACGCTTGACACGACTGGTTGGTTGGTTGGTTGACGTGGAGAGATTCTCCTGCATCACCTTCCAAGGTAGCCATCCACCTTGAAATTTCCTTTCGATTCTGTGAATTATCCTGGTGTGCCCTCCTAGCATCTTCTCCTCTGACTCCATTATGTTCATATATGCACTCCACTGAGTTCATACATGAACTCCTTACACTTAGCCTAGAGAACCAGAATTAATCCAAGATACTCATAGAGAGAAAATTGTATCTCTATCCCTGCAGATGATTTCTAACATACATCTAGCGCTCAAATGCATATGAATGAAATTCTCAACAAAACATCCATACATCCATTACACATAAAATGATAAACAAAGAAAAATGTTCCTTTTCTATTATTGGAAGAATGTCAAATTAGAAATGTTTGATTCCAGACTGCAACTGAGTCTCAACTCTCATCAACCTCTCCAGTTTGGCTTACAATGAGTTTTTTCTAATTATGGCCTCTCTTACTACTGGGCATACGATAAAACTATTTATACAAGAGGGTTTCGACGAGCTTCCCTCCAAGCTAAACTAGTGGTGTCTAATCACCATTCAAAATGCCTGACTACCGAGGTAGATTACAATGATGGAAATCTGATCCGAATCAGATGCAGATCCCTCCTACCATCAATCACTTAATGACGACCTTATCTCTAGCTTGTGAGAAGGCACAACTTTGCTCTTCCAGCTTGTCCGCATTAAATGCCTTGATCACACTTTATATTATCAAAGGAAAAATGAGAGGGTGATGCCTCTCCCCTCCTTGAATTTGCATCACTTGTGCTAATAATCTTGAAAACTGCTGAGGTGGAGAGATGCTCCTGCATCATGTATACAAGGAAGTAATTCAGACGAGTATCCATAATACACCATGCATACTACTACAAGTAGTAGAATAATATAAATGGATTGCGCACTTCAAATATGGTAGACAATATGTACACTCAATACAAGAAAGACCCAAAGCAGTAGTGGCTAATGTGCATATACAAGTTGACAAAGGTTGATGTGGGACATATCATAGAAGACTAGGAGAATGAATGGAAAGCCCTAGTACCGTAAACAAAGAAGCCAAAGACACAATAACCAAAAATTGAAGAAATAAGAGATGATGAAGAAGAAGAAGAACATGAAGGGGAAGTAAATAGCACATGAGAAACACAAAATACTGTACGGTGCTAGGGAGAGCAGTGGAAGGAATGGGATACATAAATATCAATACTACAATGAAAGAAGAGGAAAGCAATCAAGCAATTGGCCACCTAGGCCCTATCATAGGATGACTTAGAAAATATTGTGGATCAAGTGAAATACATGAATTAGGAATATTTTGAGCGAGTGACGCAGAAGCAAGAAGAAAGGCAGTTGGACATGCAAGTGCAGATTGTCGCACTAAGATAAATTTTGGAGACAACCAAAACTACACAAGTTATAATAGGTGAACATGAGTATATAGAGAGGAAGAAAAACATGATCGAGGTGCAATAGATGTCATCTCACTCATCTAAGACATTAGGAGAGTGACGAGTGATGAATATAGTAGTAGGATATATAGAGTTCCCTACGGAAAAATTACAGGCGCATGCAAAGGAACTTAGTCATATTGACTTGGTACTATCTCAATTGTCAGTAGAAGTGTTGCATGGTTTATAGATGCATGTAACATAGGAAATACAAGTGCACATGATGTAAACGTCGATGGAGTTGACAAAGGCAGTTGTAGATAAGTATGTGTTGCAAGAAGAATATGATAAACTTAGTTTAGTGCGGGCGTAGGCTGGACAAAGGAAAGAGAGAGTGAAACATGCAATCTAGGGGGTTTATAATATTATTCTAGAAATTTCTAGGGATGAAGATGCCATGTTAGAGTAACATGTGACAAATATCAGTGAATCCATTTAGGGATTCCACACAAAGATTACTTATTTTTAAGTGCGCTATATACTGAGCACTCCAATAGAGGAGATGGAGCAAAGGGAGAAGACGACGATATAAATTGTTGAGAACATCAAAGGTACATAAGTAGAGTGGGTCAAACTATATGAAGAAAGCATAGGAGTATGGACGTAGATGACTATTGAAACATGAAGTATAATACCCCAAATATTTAATTCAAACACCCCCCTTGTAACTCCCATCCTCATATTAATACTCAAATATTTTAATATAAAAAAAAACAGGACTATATCCAAAATTAGCATTATATCCATGTTGTCCAAAAAATCTATCTAAATGTGTATTTGTTGTCAAAAATTTTGTCATATGAAATAAAAATATTTTCCTCAAAAGAAAATAGCATTAACAACAATAAAAACCATATTTTTTATGAGAGGTGGTTTCCTTCTTTTCACTACTATTCTCTTTTGATCTTCTTGTTGTTTTTTCTTCTGTAGCAGCTTTAGGATGATTGAAACATTGAGGATGGATTTCGTTGATGACATGGGAGAAACTATCCTTGAGATCAAGATGGGAGGACACTAATTCAAATGAATTTTCAGAAGAGTTAGGGGAATTGACCACTTATTTCCCTTCATCAATCTTTTGTTTGGGAATAGTGGTTTTAAGCATTTTTCTTGCATGTGAAGACTAGATTGGTGAAGCAATGCGACCATCTTGGGAATTTGTATTAAATGGCAGTGGAGGAGGGGGAAATGGTAACAATATTGTAGGTCAGCCATTATGATGTGAAATAGTTTGGTGGATGATCTCTTGCCAACCATCATTGGAAGGTGGTTTTGACTGCATATAAACATGAGGGGGAACACAGATACCAGAGAAATTTTGGTGTGGCTGGAAAGGAGGCCTTTTGGGCCTAGGTTACAGAATTACTTAGCCAACTAGATTAAAAAATGTAGCTTGGAAAAGTTTATTTAGTTCTTTTGGATCAACATCAAAATATATTGAGAATCGTGGCCTTCTATGGTCTCTTTGACAATTATTTCATCTACCTCTGTTTACACCTCTGCCATTGCTACCCCTACTAAAGAAACTCATCCTAAAGCAATATTTCAATCAAAATATGAAATTTTTTAACAATCCATTCACTAATACTCTACCTAAATAAAACCAAGATGTTGGCTCTATCCTTCGCAAATAGAAGAACATTCAATCCATCCATTAACACAATTTCTCCAAATCCAATTTAATAATTAACTGCAATTGAACATGGAATGATAGGGTCATTGGCAATATGTGGGGATTTATAATGAATGAAAAATGGTAGCATGGATGGGAATCAAGAATGAATATTTTTCAAGCAACGCAGAGCACTTTTCTTCCAAAAACAATATCTTCATGTCACAATTTCCAACCCAGAGTCATCATCCAATCCTCTTTAATATTTTTACTTTAAAAACAATATTCAATATAACAGAAAAGGGGATGGATAAATTTTATTGGGAAGGTGGCAGGCATATAATGAGCGGAAAATGAAACAATGAACATGAATAGCGATTATTGTTCTATTACAAAAAAAATAACATTTATTAACTTTAAAATCAACATTTCCAATATCTACAAAATCATTTGAATATTCATTGTTTCCCATGCACATTTATTTCCAAAACTTCCACCAAATTATGTTTGTTCCATAACACTCCTTTAAACTTCATCACACATAATCCACAACCTAGAAACAATATTTTTAAATTGCGCAACATAAATCTCAAGTGAAATTTATATGATTATTAGAAAAAGGAATTTCATTTCTCTTTTTAAACTATCATAATTTTTTGTAGGAGATTGTTTACAAAAAAATTAAACTCAATCATAATCTTACAAAATGCTTCAAAACATCATGAGAGGAAGAGAAAGTAAGGATAGTGTCTTTTGTTAAATCACAACCTCCAATAACAACTGCAAACAAACTAGGTTTGAAACCCCCTACAACTTTGGTGGACATTGTTTCCATAACATTCCTTTTAACCCAAAATCATTCAAATCACCTCATAGATCAATAACAAATGAGTCACAATTTTTTGGATGACATCAATCTTTCTGACTTCTAGGTAAAAAAATTAAACAAGACTTTGATGTTGGTTTTATATTCTTTACTTTCCCACATTATCAGATGAGAAAACAACATTTGGGACTAAAAAACAGAAACATGCCTCAAGGTATGGCTGCAAGAAAAGCCAAAATGTTTACTTCCTAGAGTGACTGTAAGATAATATGCATGGATCCATCACCCTTTTAAAACAGTGGAAAGTATTATATGAAATGGCTGTGAGAATTAGAAAGTGTGGATATGCAGTAAGGATACAACACAATAATCATGAAACCGACTATGGGTAAAACAAAACTCGACAAAAATTTGAATTTAGCTTTCCTTTTATTCATTCGCCTGTATATTGTAAGAGGAGAAGAGTCTTGGAGTAGGAATATAGGAGTAGGGTTTGAAACATGGGCTACGGGAAAAACAAAACCCAACTCTTTTCCTTCAAATTGACAAAAAGATGAAATGCATAGGCCACCCATAACATCCAAGTCATGATAAAAATAAGACTGCACATCCTCCTAGGTAAGGGTGCTATGCAGTAGTCACAAAAGCCAACTATTTATTTTATTTTACAGAGGAAACCATAAAAAAATAATCATATGAAATGCGTGAAACCAAATCATCTTCACCCATAGTTATTTTCCAACCACCACATCATAGTAATATCACTTTCTCTCCAGGCATATACAACCACATACTTCAAGCATAATAGAATTTTGAACATTATTGTTAGTTTGAAACATTTAAATGCCAACAGGAAGAAACCAAATTCAAAATGCGAGTTACATGGAAAAAATGCAAGTTACATGGACAAAATTCCCACACTAAATCCATAAACAACTTCATAAAACAAACACATTTTGCATGCAAACTATAAGATACAACATAATAAATTTATATGGAGTAGAGATGACCATCATGAATGGAGAGATAAGTAGAATTTGTGCATGGCATAGTGTTGGAGCAGGCCATTTTGGGGGAAATCACAACAATTAATTAAGGTAGTTAGAAAATGGACCAGAAAAGGAGCACATGCCGAAAAATAGGGAAAAGAAGTGTCGGGAAAGAAGGAAAGTCAAAGGAAGTAAGAAGGATGTGGATCAACTAGGAAAACGATTGGATTGTGGACTAGCCATGCATAGGAAGTTAGAAATTGGACAAACCTAACTCACCTAGGGTTAGTGGGTTAGGGTTTTGGTCATTTTTGTAATGGGCATTTTAACCCATATTTGTAATTTAAATATGTATTGTGAGATATGAGGAGATCTAGTTAGTGATATGCAAGATCTAGTTGTTGAGCTAATACTGAGATGATATTAGAGTTAGTTTGTGAGAGAGATATATGCATTGTAACTGAGGGTAAGATCAAAATTTGTGGAGCTTAGTGAGATCTTGTTAGCCTTAGTGGTAATGTGATCAACACTATAAACACTTGTATTCATTGTAATGCGCGCACCACTATGAAATTTTGATGAAGAAAAATAAAAGAGAGAAGAATTCCATATCTTTGTGGAAATATCCCAAGGGGGGTGAACCATGATAAATTTGTGTCTATGTGTGTAATGGTTGTCTTATTTCTTTCAATTATTCTGTTATGATGAATGATTGAATGAATCTGTTAGTAGTAAAATACAACGCACAGTAGAATATTCAAGATATTTACAGTAGAATGAAGCTTAAATGAATGAAAATGATTATAGAATAATAGATATGGTATACTTTGAGGTAGAAAGAATGTCTAGCATCCCCAAAAAGTCCTCCCTTCCAAGACTACAGACATTTGGATCCTACAGTCACCCATAAATCCATCTTAGGTGAGACTGCATTGTGCACTCTATGTGAAGTGTTTCCTTCTGGTCTCCAGAAGGGTCGATGGTTTGCACAATTTTATTGCAAACCTAAAGTAGAACCCAGGTCATCACAAGAAACATCCAATACATGGTCAAGTAGGAAGTACAAGAAAGTGAAAAAATGTTGAAGACTCATATTACTATAGAGATGGTTGAGGGAATTGTGTAGTAGGAAACACAAGCAAGAGAAAAGATTGCAGCTGGAAGGGTGACATTCCATAAGTTCATGGAAACCTAGAAGAAAGATTGAAGTGGCTTGGGATGAGCCACATGTGAGTGTTGGAGGCCTATTAGAGCAGGACATTTTCAGGTAAGTTTTGGGCATCTCATGGGAATAAACCGTGCGACAAGATAGAAAAGGAGAAGCGCACACAAAACATAGTTAACACATATTCATGAGCCAACGTGTGGAATGTGATAGTTAGTTAGTAGTAGTTATACCATTTGGTCCATTTTGTATTGGGCTAATCCCCAATATCAATGTATAAATATGTAATGGGTTTTGGGTAGAAGGGGGTCAGAGAGTGAGAAAGAGAAAGAGTGAGTTGATCAAGTAATGAACTATTGTTGGAACCAAAGATGAAGAGTAAAGTGATAGATGAGAAATGGAGCTAAGTGTGCACTTTATGCATGAACAAATAAGGAATTTTACATAGAACTGATTGATCTTTTATGAGCACAGTGTGCACCTATTGTAAGGAATGAATATACATTAATAATATAAGAAGCCATTCGTTGCAGACGTAGCCCATTTTAGGGTGAACCACATTAAATCTTTGTGTCATGATGTGTTTCTTTTATGTTCTATTTATGGTGCACATTTAATGAATGGATGGTTAATATGAATATGTTGTAAGATGGTTATGCGCATGTGTTAAGATGAATCTGTCATTCATGTTATTTTGTTATGAATTTGTGCACACAATATGTTACATGAATCTTAAGTAAGAATGAAATATAGAACGGTGCCCATTCTTTTCATGTCTGTGGAATCCTAGTTCATGTAGTCCCCATACATACCTCAAGTGAGACTTCACCTGCTTGTGGGTGATGCCGAAAGGGCCAATATCTTGGGATTTTTTGGTGAATTGATGTTGAACCCTGGGTCTACCACTGCATGACAACACATTTGTATTCATTGTCATGTAACCTGCCACCTAACCACCAAGTCCTCAACATATCAAAATTCTCTCGAGACCCGATTTCATCACACATTGGCACTTGTCCTCCATCCATTGGCTTGGTTACATTGGATGATGACTTATTAGGACATCATCCACCATGATGATGGCCCTTTTCCACACCCAACACTTTGCTACGAAAATATCCCAATATCCAAATTATCTAGGTGTTGACACCTGTCCTCTGGTCATAGGAACCGCGAGACCTCGACCTTTTTCATTGTTTTCCAAGCTTTAAAACCCTTGATCCGAAATGATCTGGCACTTAGGAAGGCCATGTCCTAGCATGCCACCTGACCTAACCACGTCACAACATGTGGCCACTGTCGTCTCATGACACGTGGCACAATTTTTTCCCATGAAGCTTTGTTTAGAAAGAATAAAACCACTTGACACGTGACACATTCTACTCTTCACATGTGGAAATCCATGTGGGTTGACATGGTACAAATGTCACAAAACAATTACTGGCTTGTCCAACCAGGCTCTAACACTTGTACCTTATGCATTGGTCAAGTGACATCACCTGATGTCACCTCAGATCCACTTGGAATGACACGTGGCACTTGTATTGCTCAAAACGTGTCACTCATTTCCACTTGGACCTTCATCCAAATATGCCAAAACGATGTGACAGGTGGCACCACCATTGTATGGAACATGGCTCTCCCACATAATGACACATCAACCATTCATCGGGTGAAATGTCACTACCAGGCATTGGATATTGGGAATTTCCAAGGCATGGTATAACTACATAAAACCCTCAAGGATAACAAGATGATTAATTAATGTATTATCATGATTAATTACAGTAATGCAAGATTACGAGAATCCTCATATGCCTAACATCTCTAATATTATGATATGATTAACCAGTTTAATCCCAAGATTAAAACTCCCAACCATTTACCGCAAGATTTACAATAGAGAATTGTCCTTGTGTGGAATCCAAGGAGGACACATGTCACTACCAAAAGACCATGGACATCGGGACCACAAATCTTTATCGGGTTTCTTTCACACTAAAACTCTCGTGGCCTTAGGTCCGGTGGAATTTTCTCCACTTAAATCAATGATGGAGATTCTTATTTCCTCATATTCAACGACTTAGGTTAGGATTTCCACAGTGCTAATGCTTGAGGAGGGGTCCCATGCTTCACTTTCCCACAACCAAATGTTGACAGGTCTCCCTTCCATGACATTGTGGAAGCCAAGCTAGCACACTACGTCACTATTAAGTCTCTCTCTCTCTCTCTCTCTCTCTCTCTCTCTCTCTCTCTCTCTCTCTCTCGGGCCTAGGTAATAGGGCATGGAACAAGGGGATGGAACCATGGTCCCAGGATATTGGGTATCGAGAATTACAAAGGAGTTTATACCTATAAAGCTTCAGTGGTTAGATGTTATGGTGTCCCGAGATGTGAAACTCCCTCCTGATATTTACCTATTAGATTCACGATCGTGATTTCTCATACTATAGATCTGACGATCATGGTTTAAGGGACTTGTCCAAATTCTTATGCCCGACAGGGACCCGTTCTCGACCCTTTCAAAAACCAACCTCCACCACTTGGAATCCTTGGCCACTTTGTCTACCTACGTGTCATCCTTGTTATACATGATGACAAATCCTCGTTAATGCTTGCATATTTATAATAAAAGTATGGAACTAGGGGGCTGGAACTCTTTCCTATCGAGTTCCCATTCCTCCAATATGATATACGATTGGCGTTTATTCCATGACATATATAATCGCCATAGATTAACGATAGTCTATACTGGAATTTAAATGGGGTAAAAGCTTGTCGTTGGATGGTTGGGATTTGATCCAAATCAAGTATTGATGGTTGATGAGTCTTGTTGACTCAGCCATGCATTAAACAAGTTTAATTAATATTTGATTACTTGTAATCATGTGGATTTGCATTGCATCGTCCTGCAGGATGTATCTCTCCATTTCCTCAGGGTCATTTAGCGCATTCACCAGTGGGTTGCCTACCATTGGAAATTCAAATGAGCAATCCAAAGTCTTGTGATCATTACAATTTTTTGGAAGAGAAATAACATAAGGTTATCAACCTTTCTCTACCACTTATACACAACATTGTCATAATCCATGAAACTAAATTCATTTTCTTTAACCTAGAATCACTACAAAATACTCATCCTTAGTTGTGCAAGACAAACACCATACTCACCATCCAACAATGATCAAAATATAATTTTTTTCTCATTAAACATTCATCGATATCATAATTCACACACATACATTTATGGCATAGTTACAGGCATCCAACCATGCTTTTCATTTCAACTACAACGAGCATAAGAGATACTTATATGTTTAGAAGGTTGCTTCCTATGAACTGATTGTGGGTGGTTTCCTTTCAACCAAACCATAGACCTTTCTTCCTCAGCTAATTTGGCAGTAATCAATCCGCGTGTTAGGCCATGATACCACTATGGAGTTGCGCACTAACTCGTGTTTTTTCTCAGCGGATTTATTTTACTTCGGTATTCTACAGACCTCTCCTCAGGACTCCTCCCGATTTCCCCCTCTCGGCCAGATCTCCCTCTAACCTCTCTCCCCCTAGAAATTCCTTCCCTAATCTCATATCTACCCTCGTGTGCTTCCCTTGCATTCATTGCC
Organism: Picea engelmannii; assembly: GCA_009831015.1. Classification (NCBI taxonomy): domain Eukaryota; kingdom Viridiplantae; phylum Streptophyta; class Pinopsida; order Pinales; family Pinaceae; genus Picea; species Picea engelmannii. The sequence continues at coordinate 443,562 of ML789855.1, read as the reverse complement.
TTGGGAAGGTTCTTTACCTTCCCCCTTCCTTATGTCAGAAGGAAAGTTGTGGGTAAATCTGGGGCTGTAAAATTGGTACATTCTTGTACCTATAGTTGACAGTTTCAGTTGTCCTAACTTGATCTCCCATACCTGGATTTATTTGGGGTAGTTTGTTGTCCAAATACCATCCTTCCTCATTAATTGATTTTCCTTAAAATTAGGGTTTAGGAAGAAAATATGAATAATGTTTGAGGTCCTTTACTTTAATAGGGCCTCCTCTCATTCCTCTAGTAGTATCATGGCAAATAGTTAAGGCTTCATCCCACTGACAGTTTTGGCATATACAATTACACAATAATACATTTACAATATTTACATGCCATTGCATGGAAATCATAGTAGTGATTAATTACATATACTCAGGGTTTAGGGAGGGGTTGTTACACTGCGCTATGGACAATCCTTCAATTTATATAGGTTTTTATCACTTACAACATTTCACGAGAAAATCACTATAGAGATTGCACTAAATGGGTTCGATCAAGATAGCATGAACTATATAACAAACTAATAGCCAAGTTTCAAACAATACCTAGTGTCGGCTTGGGAAAAGTAAAAAGTGAAAATACAACAAAAAAATCGACATGTAGAAAAATTTCCCAACGAATTTTTATTTCTTTTTGTCTATGGAGAAAATCTCAAGGGGTGTGGACTTTAGTCCATTCAGTTCGTTAACCATCATGACTACTAGAACCTCCCTTCAGATGCTATAAAACAAACAACGAACAACCTGTTTGGGGGGAGAAATGTTTTTGAGAGAGGTATGTTGAGAGATTAAGTGATATTTTCTCCTTTCATTTATTATTCGTCCTCTATTCTTTTTCGCAGGGATTTGATGAATTTGTTGGTAGTAAGGATGTCTTGTAAAGTAGCGAAGGGATGAATCTAGGATGAGCTTTGTAGTGTTCTTGAGGTGGATTGTTTTCTTATTGAGTTTATTGTACTTTAAGTTTTATTTTCTCAACACTAATCAATTTTTGATATGTAGATTTTCACCTTGTGCCATTACCACTATTTCTCTATTCCATTCTGGCTCAACTTTCTTCTTTTTCTTTTGTTCTTGATTGTTCTATTGTGATGAGCTTCAAACCATCTAAAATCTCTAAAGACTATAACTCTGGTCTACACATAGGCTTGAAATCTTCAAATTAAGATTCAAGAAAATGTATGGAGATTTGATTTAGTAATGAATATCACTCTTTTGGCTTAAAAAAAACTTATTTTTAATGCTTTGGCTCTATTCTTTTATTTCTTTTTACCCAATATTTAGAAAAAAATACCAAACAATTTTGTTTTAGCTTCATTAAATTAATTTTAATTTATATTTTCTTTCTTCAAAATTATTTTGTTACTTTAAATTTGTATCTCATTAACTAAAACATAAAAAGGAACCCGAAAATACATGAAATCGTTTTTTGTTTATGAGTTTATAATAGTTATTGTAATCTTCGGGTTGCATTTTTAGATATTTTTACTTTAACTTTGTATTATTAGATCTTCACAAACTTTTGTTTGATTATATAAAAGCAAATATAAAAATTGCACAGTTATAAAACTTATAAAAATTTAATAATTAGAAAGAAAATAAAATATTCTTTTAATTATGCTTTTTAGGATTTTTATTTTAGTTGTTTAATTTCTTTCAAGATTTGAACTTATTTCTTATATTAAACTTGTTTAATTTACATTTCACTTGCAAAAGTAAATACAAAATGATATAAGTTATAACAGTCAATAAAAATCAAATATTGCAAATGACAAATATTGATTTCATGCTTAGACTTATATGTTGTTAAGGTTTAATGTGTTTAATGGTAGGCTATAAAATAGGGTGACCATTCCCACCTCTTCTTGGTTTAGCCGATCAAGAGGTTCAAAATGTTGGTGTTGAGAACTCCCTACTTCTTTGGCATTAACATATTTTTGGCAACCATACTTGGGAGGACTGTTCAATGGTTCTTTCATAGTTTTGTATTAATTCTTTCAAGCCTTCATTTATATTATGTCTCAGTTGATTGGAAGCATGTTCAGTGGTTGTAACCCTATGGTTTCAACTAATAATCCTAGGAAAGTCATTTTAAACTATGGAATATTTGAATTTGTGGAAGACCTGAATAACTTCCCATGGTTTGTACCTACCCCCTTGAAGTTTTCTCAACCGATTAATATTTTTCCTTACAAATTGAAGCCGCATTTTACCTTATTTCATGGTCATGGAACTGTTACAGTGGAAGAGCATATTCGTGCATTTTCCAATGCTTGTACCATCCTCGAAGTTAATGATAATGATAGTTGCAAGCTCTTGTTCATGAAATCCTTTCAGGGTAATGCTACTTCTTTTTTTTCCAACCTTCTTGATCAATGTATCTCCACGTGATCTCGACTTGATTTTTGGTTTACATCTACTTTTGGGCACTTTGATAACCCTCATGATCATCTTAAGATATTTAATCATTTGCACATGAAGGATAACAAAAGTATTCATGATTTAAATCTTAGCTTTACCAATTTGTATAATTGCATTCCTATGAATATTCTCCCTACAAACTTGGTTGCCCTCTTACATTATTATGATCTTATACCACATATTCACCAATGGCGATTTGAAGAAAATAATATTCAGAATCTAGAGCTAGCCTTAATCACTTTCCTTGATTTCGAAGAGAAATTGTGTAGAACGGGTTTCTCCTTTGGTGTTCCTAATTCACATAAATATTTTTCATCCTTAATGCCCATTATCCAAGATTTATGGGATTGCATGATCTTCCTTGAATATCTATATTCAAACCATGCCTACTTTGAGAGATCTTTAGATCCCTCTTACCTAGGGCATAATCATGATACCTTTATCACATGTTATCAAGAGTTTGGATGTGAAGAGGATCATGATCATATCATGATGCTTAATGATCAACCAACCACCCACATTTCAAATACCACTATTCTAGAACCTAATAAACAAGCCCAACCTCAAGATTATGGTTTATCCCAAATCTTTCACTCATATGCATGTAATGATGAAGTTGATTATGCAAAGGAAGAAGTTGATGTTGACCTCTTTTTCCCTCTTCATGAAAAAGTTTATATGATGATGTCATTTATGAATGATCAAATCAAGATGATGGGAGACCTTATGACTTTATTAGTACTTGTGATGAGTCCTCTTTTGAAAATTTTCATGAGTTCCATCAAGATATTGAATTGTCTAATATCATTTCAAATCCATTGTTTCAATAAAGAGAGGTTAAGGAACTTGACACTAGTATGCATATCTTTCCTGAATCCTAGGTGTAGTTTTTCCTTCAATGATGATGATGATTTTATGGGAATCCCTATATTTTTTAATCCTTTATATGAATCTTCTTTGCATCATGATGACCCTATTTCTGATAGGAAGATTTTGAAAGATGAGATTAATATATTCGATGAGTGCATTGATAATATCTTTGATATTCAAACCTTGAACCCTAAATCTAATGTCCTTGATCAATATGATGCTTTCAATGTAAGATGCAAATTCCATCTTGTTGGTTGGCATGTCTTGGAAGATGATAATCATTTCTTTTGGGCTTTCATAGGTCATTTTTTATCACCTTATGCATCTTTTGGTCGGCATGTCAGTAAGCTTTCCTTGCATAAAGTCTTCCAAGTCGTGAAGTTTACATGTAAGGGTTCCCCCACGTTTCAAATCACCTACGAAAAGTTTGTTTGCACTCTCACTAAAGTCGACTCTCATTAAAATCGATTCTCACTTGGCAAAACTATCATGACTATTAACCTTTTACTAAACATGGCCATTTGCCCACTCGAAGCATTATTTATTCTCTTATATTTTATACATTGACACAATATATTGGACCTTCTTACCTCACACCTTAATGTTTTGTTCTTCTTTTTCAAAAAATTTATGACATTATCTCAAAATATTATACCTTGTTTTTTTAAATATAACCTTTGACAATTTTACCATGCGATGCCCAACAAATATATATATATATATATATATATATATATAACCGCTATAAAATGATTCGCATGATACCACTATATTAAGCACTTAAATTTGTGTGTCATGCAAACATTTTCATGTATTCTCATATTAAAGTAATTTATCATGAGCTCATGATATAAATTAAATATCATGAAATATCATATTGCTTTTGTTAATGAAATATCATGAGCTTATATTTATNTTAAGCACTTAAATTTGTGTGTCATGCAAACATTTTCATGTATTCTCATATTAAAGTAATTTATCATGAGCTCATGATATAAATTAAATATCATGAAATATCATATTGCTTTTGTTAATGAAATATCATGAGCTTATATTTATGGAAATAGGCATCATTTTTAATAAATAAATAAATACTGAGCCCAAGATATGATCATTTTGGTATCTTTTGTGTCCTCTTATTTTAACGAATCTCTAAAATAAGTCTCAATATGAGTTGATTGGTCGTACGATCATTTGGAATCAACAGTAGGTCATAATGCTTCTACAACGATGATGGCAGAGGGCTATTTTCTTGCAGCATAAATGAAGAAGGATCTCTTCTTGGAGTAACCACAGTAAAAGGAATCAAGATTTTTGTTAATGCATACAGACGTAAATTAATTTAAACAATGGAGACATCGCGCCATATCTTGCACGTGAAACTGTAGCGCAAAGTCTTATCACTTGAAAAGTTATGTTTGGAGCTCTAGAATATGGAATTGTTGACAGATCGCCAACATATGAACCACAGGCGTCTTAAGGATGAAAGAAATTTAGTATGTGGACCAACGATTTGAGTTTCATACAAGGATGAGACTATGAAGAAATACCCAGTCTCTTGATTCTTATTGACACATTGCATCTCGAAAACCAAGACCGTGTTATTCTCATTCAAATTCACGTTGAGCGTTATTCTTATTGGACCCGAGGATGAAGTCGAATAGATATCGCCATCCAAACTTGCAAGCATATCTAATGACGAGTAAAAAAGAATAAGATCATGTTGAGAGACAATTGATGTATCTAATGCCATTATTCATAAATTGAGAAGGAAGAAATGCAGAGAGAAAGAATAGAACAGAAAACAATATATTAGAATATATGAAGAATAAGCAATGGGAGATAGCTGAGCTAAATAGGCTGAAGCTAAACAAGAATAGAAAGTACAGCTGGCCAGGACAGCTCGAGTGTACAGTTAGACTGTTGAGGTTACTTTATGTTTAACTCTCTCTCTTAAACTCAACAGTTACAATCATCAGCACTGATTATGCCTAAGTGTTGTCTCTGAAAATCAAAAACAGATTTTCCTAGTGGCTTTGTAAAGATATCAGCACGCTGATCTCGAGAACCACATAATTGTAGTGCAATATCACCATTATTGACTAGCTCGCGTATGAAATGAAACCGAGTGTCAATGTATTTGTTTTTCTTGTGAAACACATGATTCTTGGATAGAGCAATTGCTGAAGTATTGTCACAGAAAATAGGAGTTGGATCCTTTTCTGCATGTGACATATCTTTCAATATTCTTCTCAGCCACACAACTTGACAGGAAGCTGAGGTAGCAGCTACATACACAGCCTCTGCAGAAGATATTAAAACAATTGGCTTCTTCTTTGATGCCCATGAGATTAGGTTCGTGTCCAGTTGAAAAACATGTCCAGATGTGTTTTTCCTGTCATCTAGGCTGCCTGCAAAATCACTGTCTGTGTAACCAGAAAGTTGATTACTATAAGATTTAGTGTACCATAAGCCAAAATTGAAAGTTCCTACAACATATCTCAAAATTCGTTTCGCCATTTTCCAATGAGAATCTTTGGGTGATTCCATGAATCTAGAAACAAGGTTGGTTGCATACATAATGTCAGACTTAGTTGCTGTAAGATACAACAAATTGCCTACTAAACTTTTGTACAGGGCAGAGTCCACTGTAGGACCTTCATCATTCTTGCTCAATTTGTGCCTAGTGGTATGGGGGTTTCTGCTGGATTGCATCCTTCCATGTGAAATCTTTTGATGATGTCTGCTGCATACTTTTGCTGACAGACAAAAATGCCTTTGGCTGATTGATGAACCTCAATCTCTAAAAGATATTTCATCATGCCAAGATCTGTCATCTCAAACTCAGATTGCATGGCATGTTTAAAATTTGTTAACTCAAGATTTCCCGTATAGATCATGTCACCAACATATAAACATACAACAAAATTTTACCATGCTGATCTGTTTTGATGTAAAGAGTTGGCTCATTTTGGCTTCTGCTAAAACCACTTTTGATCAGATAAGTGACAATTCTATTGTACCAAGCTCTTGGAGCTTGCTTTAAGCCATAAAAGGCTTTCTTCAACCGATAGACTTTGGTTGGGTGCTCTTGGACTTCAAATCCAGGTGGTTGATCGACATAAACTTCTTCTTCTAAGAAACCATTCAGGAATGTTGACTTGACATCCATATGGTATACTTGCCATTTGTGTTGGGCTGTTATGGCCAATAGAGTCCTTAAAGTGTTTAATCTTGCTACTGAAGCAAAAGTTTCACCATAATCAGTACCTAGTTGTTGTGAGAATCCTTTGGCAACAAGTCTTTCCTTGTGTTTTTCAATCTACCATTTTTCATTGAGTTTAGTTTTGTAAACCCACTTGACACCAATACTCTTCTTGTGACTTGGCAAATCAACAAGATCCCATGTCTTGTTCTTCTCAATGGAGTCAATTTCTTGGTTCATGGCTTGAATCCAATGTGGCTCCTTAGCTACTTCCTTAAAGGATGTAGGTTGATATGACATTAAAGAAAAAAAGTTATGATGTTCAAAGTCATCCAACTGCAGATGGATTTCTCTCAAACTTCGAATTTTCTGATTCTGGGGTTCATAGAATGATTCTCTGCTGGAAGTTGAGCTATCCTGAGAATTTTCAGGTTGTCTTTGTACCTACAGTCATGGAAGAATAGTTTGAGGTACTTGTTGTCCTGAATTTTCTGCGTTTTTAGAACTTGGCAGCAATGGATTTTGACTGTCCATCTGCTGATTTTCTGAATCATTCCAGAATTAATTTTCCAAAAATCTTACATCTCTGCTAAGAATTAGTTTCTTGGTGATTGGATTGTAAATCCGGTAAGCTTTAGATGTTTCACTATATCCAGTGAAAATACATTTCTCACTTCTGTCATCCAATTTCTTCCTTAATTCGGAAGGTATGTGAGCATATGTTATGCATCCGAATGTCCTTAGATGCGCTACATTGAGCTTTGTCCCACTCCATACTTCTTGGGGAACTTTCATCTTTAGACTTGTGGTTGGAGATCTATTCAAGAGATAAACTGAGCATGTTACTGCTTCAGCCCAAAACCTATTTGACAAACTTTTCTCTTTAAGAAGTGTTCTTGCCATATTCATTATTGTCTGATTTTTCCTTTCAGCCACTCCATTCTGTTGTGGAGTATATCTGGCTGTTGTTTGCATAATAATGCCTTGTGATTTGCAGAAATTTGCAAATTCTCTGGAGTTGTATTCTCCTCCTCCATCTAATCTGAGTGCTTTGATATATTTGCCACTCTTTTTTTTAGCTTCTGCCTTGAATTCTTTGAATTTTGCAAAAGTTTCTGACTTTTGTCTGAGAAAATAGATCCAAATTTTTCTGTTGAAATCATCAATAAACGTTAGAAAGTAAAAGCTACCACCTATTGACTCTGTTTTCATTGGTCCACATAGGTCAGTGTGAACAAGTTCAATATGTTGTTTGTCTTGATTTGATCACTGTGGAAAACTAGTTCTCTTATGTTTTCCAAGTATGCAAGACTCACATGGGGGAATTTTCTCTTTAAAGATAGATAGACCTTTGACCATGGAGTTCTTCTGAAGAAGAATTAGACTCTGAAATGGTAGATGTCAAAATCTTGTATGCCAAACCATTGTTTCATTCAGGGTGGATGCACTCTGTGCATATGGTTGAATCAGATTTGCAGTTCTGAGGGTAAGGGGAAACATCCTATTTGGGGTCATATGGATTTCAGAAATCAATTTTCTGCTGGGGATTTTATCATATATCTTGCGAGATGCTCCCTCAAAAAGTACCTTATAGCCATGTTCAATGAGTTCTCCTACACTTATCAAATTATGTTTCAGATCTGGAACATGATAGACATTGTTTATGTCTTTCTTTACATTTTGTTTAGTAAGAATAGGAACAGTTCATTTTCCTTGAACTTTGACTAAATAATCATTTCCAAGTGTAATATCAGATGAGATTGAAGAATCAATGCATGAAAGTAATTCTTTGTTACCTGTCATGTGATTGTTGCATCCACTATCCAGCAACCAGAGATATTTAGGCTGTTGTTCAGTCTTGTGGCACGAAAGAAACATACCTCCTGAGTTTTCTCCCGTGTGATTTGACACATGTTCTCTACCTGAGAGTTAATCTATTTGCTTCTTCCTACATTCAGATTCATAGTGCCCATACTTTTTGCAGTAATAGCATTGAATGCTTGATTTCTTATTTGATCTTCTCCCTCTGCCTCTTTGAGGCTGGAAATTCTGATGTTGATTTTGTTGCCGATGTCTTTGACCTTGGAAATTTTGATTTGGATATTGTTGTCTATTACCTCCACTGGACTGAGGGTTACTGTGATTGCTCCCTCTTCCTTGGTGACCTCTACTTCTTCCTCTGCCTCTCCCTTTGTTGAAGGAGAATTGAGTTTTGAAAGCATTGGAGATTGACTCATCTGTGAGATGCAGTCTAGTCTCATGTGTCACCAGAGAACCAATTAATTCATCTCTTGTAAAACTTGATAGGTCCTTGCATTCAAGGATTGTTGTTACAACCATTTCGATTTTCTTGGGTAAATTTCGGAGGACTTTCTCAACAATGCATTGATTAGTGATGGTTTCACCAGTCAGTCTGATCTGGTTCACGATGCCCGTGACTCTAGTCATGAACTGATCCACATTTTCGGATTCTGTCATCCTTAGAGTCTCGAATTGCGTCCTCAAGGTCTGTAGTTTAACTATTTTGACCCTGTCATTTCCTTGGTAGGAAGATTTAAGGATGTCCCAGGCCTGTTTTGAAGTACTAGCGCTTGTGATTTTTGAAAAAATCGAGTCATCCACAGAATTTTGAATCCAAAACTTAGCTTTATTTTCTCTGTTTCTCTGAGTTGCCTGAGCAATTTTCTACTGATTAGTCATGGAAGACATGTCTGTTGGATCTGGTTCCACATATCCATGATCCACTGGATCCCAACACTCTTGTGCTTGCAAGAAGGATCTCATTCGAAGAGACCAGAACTCATAGTTCTTTCCAAGAAGAATCGGACCCTGAGTTGGTCCTAAATTTCTAGACGACGCCATCTTTTTAAAAATTTTGCAGAAAAAACAGAGGGAAATTTCAAATTTACCTTTTTATTTTGCTTAAACCCAGGTCTACTGCTAGCTTGCAGGTATTTTGGAACGTTGTGTTGCAAGATTTGGTGCGTGTTGACGTCGCGAGTTTTTGGCTTGAGGAGATTTGACCTCGGGACTTTGTTAGACGAGTCCTCTGAACGCTTCAACTGTCAATTGTCGATGAGAGCTTATCGGCCTTGAATTGGCCCTTAGTCTCTATTCTATGTGACCATGTGCCTTAATTTTAAAGCTCTACGGGCTTTTCCGGTTCTTCTTCATTCAATTTGCTGAAATGAGAAATTTTCCCTTTGGACAAATCAACAGTCCAGATCTGCTGATGATCTGACAGTCCAGATCTTATGAACAGAACTCATAAGGCCACAGTCAAACCTCTTATCGAGATTCGGGGTTTCGAAGGTCGAAATGTATTGGACCTCTTGTCCACGGAATCCCCGATTTCCCAATTTCTTTGATCTCCGCCACGCGTCCTCCTATATTGGACGGTCCTAATTTCTCCTCGCGATTTCGCGATTTGATCTGTTCCAGACTTCTCATCTCTAGGATCCACGAAACACCAAACCCCAGTGTGCCGATTAGTTCTCCCAATCTCTCCCACGTGTCTCCTCAAAATGGATGGCTCCGATCGTTTACAGGGTTTTCACCATAAAGAAACCTGATCCCTTGTCCTCAGGATTCACGATTTACCAAATCCCGATGTGTCGATGGACTCTCCCCTTTCGGGACTTTTCTAGAGCCCTTGGATTTACACCACACGTCCCCTTAAGATGGACGGTCCTCATCGTTTCACGATTTTGTGACTTGCAACTCCAAATTTCTCTGACAACTTGAAACCCCGGTAGTCGATATGCCGACAGTTTCCTCAATCTCCACCACATGTCCAAACAAATGGACTGCTGTGATCTTATCGCTATTTCGTGAATCGTGATTTCGTGACTTTCGTCGTGCAGTGTCTTTCGTCAACAAGACCTCCGATATCACGAACTCCGAAATGTCGATGGAGTGATGGCCTATATCTGTTGTCACCTGTCCTCTGAGATGGACGGCTCACAATCCTCTCGGGATTTCGCGTATCGGAGTTTTGGAGAGCAGTCTCTCGCTCGTCCAACTCCCGATCCCTGATTTTGCGAGCGGAAAAGATCGACGGCTCATGATCTATCTTGATCCAATGTTCTAGAATGACTCGTGATTTCATGATTCGTGAATTTTCATAGCAGTCTTCTAACCTTTACACCTGCGAGTCAGTGAAATGTCGAGATCTCGCCACATGTTTCTTGATGGATGGTCTAGATGATTTCGGGATTTCGCGACTTCACAGGTCAGAAATTTCTCCTATGCACTACAGAGGACTAAACCTCGTGCACTTTCTCGTTTCTCCAATGGTTGTCGGTCCTTTGCGCAAGATCTGGTGACTGAACTTCTTTCGCCTTTTCCTCGCTCTCCTCGTCGCTTTTGAACTATATTTCCACCTTGGATCTATTCATAGGACAAATCTTACGGCCACGATGGTTGTTATTTGCACGTTAGACGCAATCTTTGCTGCATTTGAAGGAATTTTCTCCTGCGGAAGAAAAATTTGTGAATCTTTCAAAGATTTGAAAGAATTTCACAAGTTCTTTGTTCTTTGCTGCAATCTTTGATAGATTTGAGCGATTTCCAAAAATCTTTAAACGATGCTGCCTTCTGCAACAATATTTCACAGATTTTCACGAATTATATGAAATCTTCAACGTTTCTACCTTCTGAAGCTCTTCTTATTGAATTCTTTGGTGATTCTTGAAAATTACAAGAATCTTTAAAGTTTCTTCTTCTGCACTCTCTTCGTCCTCGATCTTTTGAGTGGTGTACTCTCTGCTTTGACGTGTGAGCTTCTTACACTGATCTTTGAGCGTATGATGGTCTTCTTCCTCATGGAAGTTTCCTACGAGGAGCTTTCGAGAGTATGATGGACAACTCTCCAAGCCTTGTGAAAAGTCTGTGTCAAAATGCTCTCAAGATCCGTGTAAGCTCTGTGCAATTTGAGGATCATGTTTCTCTCCATCCTGTGTGAAGAGGCTTACTATTGTAGCTTTGATACCATGATAAATTGAGAAGGAAGAAATGCAGAGAGAAAGAATAGAACATAAAATAGTATATTAGAATATCTGAAGAAGAGTATAATGAGAAGTAAGTCTAAAGAAGTACTATGCAATGGGATATAGATGAGCTAAATAGGCTCAAGATAAATAAGAATAGAAAGTACAGCTGGCCAGGACAGCTGGCAGTGTACAGTCAGACTGTTGAGGTTACTTTATGTTTAACAATTGTCACATCTACAGCTACAGTCCTTCAGATTTCAAGTAACGGTCAAATCAAGGTTTTTTCCAACTTGGGAGGTAGAGGTAGGAGTATTATTACTTTAATCAAGTTGCATAAAATCACAAAGAAAACGAAGTACTAACAACTATCTTTTAAGTCAAAAACAAAATGGGTCTGAATCCTGAATCCTATGAGTTTTTCAGGGGTAGTTTGAATTTCTCATGGACAAAAGTTTCATGCATTTCACAACTTTACTCAAAAGTTTTGCCCCATTTAAACTAACCCAATACATTAATCATGTTTTGGATTAGTCAAAAATTTAAAACTGCAACCCCAAAAGACATGCCAAAAAAATAACTCAAAAACAAATATTACTCCAAAGTTAGCCCACTCCCTAAGAGGCATCACTTGATCCGTTTACACCAAAATGAAGACGCAAATATATTCTTGTTGTTGGCATAGACTCTAATTAAGCACTATCGATTGTGAATTTATTTACAACCAACATATCCATTTGGATCTCTCCCATGTGTCTATACTTCTCATTTAATAGTTGTTGCAAGAGCTTCTTCTAGTCCTTTTTTTCATTCAAGGATCTTTTACGTTCGCATGAAATCATGCATTTTTCTATGGTGAACCATCTCCAACTAAGAAGCATTCGAAAGAGGATCAATTTATTTTTCTTTTTCGAGTCATTTCCTCGAGCATTTATGTTCCAGCTGGTCAGATGCATTAACCATCAAGGTTTTGCGAGCTCATTCCCAAGCACTTTGAAGAGTATCATAATGTGAAATTGTCTGCAAGTTCCCTCCATATAACAAGATCCTCCACGAAATCATCTACAAACTCAGGAATCTGCAGTTGTAGACAAAATATTGCTAACAAGTAATGATGAAAATCTTCTTAGAATAAAATTCTTATTCTGGCATACACGTAGTCCTTCTTGATGACAAATTTAGCAACAGACATGGGAAGGAAAGTGTTCAGTGAGACTATTGTTCAGCAGGAATATTTTCCATTTTCTGAATGTTGTACTTACCAATGTGAAATTTTTCTTTTGTAATCGTTGTATCCATCTCATTGAATGTATTATCACTTACAACAAGACAAAAAAATACATCTAGTGGATGCATCATTGTGTGATAAGAAGCAGTATATATACTGAAAATCATATTCCCTTACTTAAGTTGTTTTTTCTTCTTTTTGCGTGTAAGACACCCAAACCCCTAAGTACCCTTTTAAGGGATGGAGTATTAAATTTTCTCTTTCCTTCAACCATTTCCAAATATCCTTTTGAGAATATCATCGTCTTCTACTCCCCGAGAGATTTTCAACTACAATGAGTTTGCTCAAAATGGAGCTCTGGATCAAAAGTTATTTCTCTTTAAAGACTTAGGGCCTTCATTAGCCAAAGTCCTCTTTACTACCCCACCCATAGAATTCAACATGGGCTGAAATGTCATAATATGTCACCCTTTAATGTGGACATGGTTACTTTCATAGGAACTAGTGTGGCACCTTCCACCTAACCACCGGGCCCTAGCATATAGAAATTCTCAAGAGACCTGATTTGATCACAGATTGACACCTATCCTCTGGGCATTGTCTTGGTTACATCGGCTGATGTCATCTCGAGATATGATCCACCAGGATGTCGACCCTTTTCTTCACCCAACACTTTGCTACAAAAATCTCTAGACAGTTGAATTAACCAGGTGTTGACACCTTTCCTCTAGTCATCAGGACTGTGGGACCTCAACCTTTTAACTATTTTCCAAGTTCCAAAACCCTCGATCTGAGATGACGTGGTGCTTCAGACATGTGGCCCTATCCTAGAATGCCAACTATACTAACCATGACATGACATGTGGCCACTGTCTCTCATGACACATGGCACGAGTTTTCCCACATAGCTCTATTCGAAAATGCTAAAACCACTTGCCATGTGGCACGTTCTACCCCTGACACGTGGACATCCATGTGGGTTGATGCAATAGACATGTAACCTGAGAATTCTTGGCTTTTCCAACCACACTCTGACACTTGTACCATGTGCATTGGTCGAGTGACATCACTCAATGTCACCTCAGATCCATCGAGCATTAGATATTAGTCTTTTCGTAAGGCCTATTTTTCCAAAACCTCCCGATGTACGAGATCTCAAATAAAAATAGCATCATGGGGCATGTGGCCCTTATTTAGTCATGCCACTTGGCATGACACATGGAACCTATACTACTCAACACGTGACACTCTTTTCCACTTGGACCTTTATCTCAATATGATGAAAAGACGTGCCATGTGGCTCTTCGAAATCACAACATGTGGACCATTCATTAGGTGACATGTCACCACTGGGCATCATATATCGAGACTTTCCCCGACATGGTATAACTATGGGAAACCCCCAAATATTATGAAGATTACGAAGATGATTAATTAACATAATCTTGATTATTACAAGATGATTAATTAGGTTAATCCCAATATTAGAGCTCCCAACCATTTACCGCAAAATCTACGATAGAGATTTGTCCTCATGTGGAGTCTAAGGAGGTCACGTGTCACTGCTAGAGAAAACTGGACATCAGTATCGGGACTCTTTATTGGGTCTCTTGCACACTAAAACTCCCATGACCTGGGACCTGATGGACTTTTCTCCACTTAGATCAGTGGTGGATATTTGTCTTCCTTCATATCCAATGGCTCATATTGTCTACACTTTTCGCAGTGCCAATTCTTAACGAGGGTTCCATACTCCACTCACCCGCAACCAAATTTTTATAGGTGTCCCTTCCATGACACCATTGCAGATAATATGGCACACTAAATCACTATGACATCACTCTCTCTCTCTCTCCCTCGGGCCTAGGTAACAGGGTATGAAACCAGGGGTTGGAACCCTGGTCCCTAGATATTGGGTATCGAGACTTCCAAAGGAGTTTATACCTAGAAATATTTTGGGGTCTGATGCTACGGTATCCCAAGGTGCACAACTCCATCCTGAGATTTACCTATTAAATCGATAATTGAGATTTATCATACCGCATATATGATGATTTTGGTTTAAATTTTTCAATCAAATGATTGAGCTCGACAAGGGCCCATTCTCAACCCTTTGACAAATCAATATCCACCATGTAGTATCCTTGGCCACTATGTCTACCTATGTGGCACACTCGTCACACGCGACGACAACTATCCGTTAACACTTTCATATGTATAATGAAATCATGCAACCAGGGGGTGGAACCCTGTCCTGTCGATTTCCCATTCCTCTCATATGATCTACGGTTGGTGTTTATCCCATGAAAAATCCAATGAGCATAGACTAACGATAGTCTATAATGGAATTTAAACAGGATAAAGGCCTGTCAATGGATGGCTAGGATTTGATCCAACTCAAATATTGATGGTTGTTGAGTCTTTTTGACTCAATCAGACATTAAATGAGTTTAGTTAGCAATTGAGTCATGGAAATAATGTGGCCTTGCACTACATTTTCCTACATGATGTATCTCTTCATTTCCTGAGGCTCTTTTAGTGCATTTACCAGCAGACTGTAAACCTTCCACTGGACATTAAAATGAGGAATCCAAAGTCCTATGGCCATTTCAATTTTTTGGAAGAGAAAGAACATAAAGTGATCAACCTTCTTTGACCTATTATAAACAACATTTTCATAATCCATGAAACCAAATTCATTTTCTTTAACCCAAAATGAGTACAAAATACTCATGCTCAGTTGTGCAAAACAATCACCATACTCACCATCCAATAGTTATTAAAATGCAAAGGTTTTCCAATTAAATAGGCATCAATACCATAATTCACAGACATACATTTATATCATAGTTATAGGTATTCAACCATGATTTTCATTTCAACTACACATAGCATAAGAGATACTTATCTTTTTTCAAGGTTTCTTCCACCCAACTGACTATGGGTGATCACATTTCCACCCAACCACAAACTCTTCTTGCTTAGTTACTTCGGGAATAGGCCACCCCCATGCTAGGCCATGATACCACCAGGGATTTATACACTCACTCGTGTATTTTATCAGTGAATCACTTTTCCTAGGGTCTCTAAAAAACCTATCATTAGGACTCCTCCCGAGTTCCCCCTCTCGGTCATAGCTCCCTATAATCTCGCCCCCCCTAGAACTTTCTTCCATGATCTCTTATTTACCCTCATGTGCTTATCCTGCACAGATCTCCTTGGAAAGGTTCTCGACCTATCACCTTCCTTATTTTAAAATGAAACCCATGGATAAATCTGGGGTTGTAAAATCAGTACATTGTTGTACCTATAGTTGACAGTTTCAACTATCCTAATATGATATCCTATACCTAGATTTATTTGGGGTATTTGGTTCTCCAACTACCATCCTTCCTCATTAACTGATTTTCCTTGAAATCAGGGTTGATAAATAAAATACAAATAAGGCTTGAGGTCCTTTATTTTAATAGGGAATCATCAAATTCCTCTAGTGGTATCATGACCAATACTTAAGGCTTCACCCCACAATCAGTTTTTGGCACATAATACAATTACACAATAACACATTTACAATACTTACATGCCATTGCATGGCAATCATGAGTAGTGATTAATTACATATACTCAGGGTTTAGAGAGGGGATCTTACAATCCCCTCCCCCTTGAAGGGAACATTTTCCTAAATGTTCTTTACTTCTCAGCAACACCTTCCATGCCTTCTTCTTTCAGTTGTATCGGCAAGGTTATTCCTCTTTTTGGTCTATTCTTTTGCTGGATTCTTGCTATTTAAGATATGCCTACAACAATTTCAAACAAGAAACATATTTTTCACAATTTCATGCAAAACATTTTATTGTTGTTCAAACTCAAGAGGAAATATTCACAAATCAACACAATTACTTATTTGTGCAGTTCATGGATATGCATCCATATGGTTGTCTCATTAATTTGTCTCATTTTTTTCCTTGACATACCCATTGTGTGCATAATCACAATCAACACTCTACAAGATTCATTGAATTCTCTTCTTCCTTGCGTTCACTCACCCCCCGGGCCCAAGCTTAGGAATCCCCTTTTCTATTATACAATCCCTCATGCAATCCATCTTTCCTTGCCAAGGATTTCTCGCACAAGAAGAGTTTCTAGAGACTTCATCAAGTCTTACAACTGAGGCATCACTCTGACTTGTTCTTCCTAAAGCATCCCTTCATCCTAGGTCACCAAGACACATCATTATATGGGGATCATGTCTTATCACAGTATTCCTATGTCACTACAATATCCATTTCCATTCTTTTTATCTTGAAAACCATTATGGCCCTTTAAATACTTAGGGCCTTCATTGGAAAAAGTACTCTTTACTACCATGTGACCTCCACATCACCCATATCATCTGACATGGGATGACATGTCTTAATATGTCTCTCTTTAATGAAGACGTGGTTACTTTCGTAGGTATTGGTGTGGCACCGACCACCTAACCACTGGGCCCTCAACATATCAAAATTCTCCCAAGACTTGATTTCATCACAGATTGACACATGTCCTCTTATCATTGGCTTGGTTATGTCGATTGACATCATCTTGAGACATCGACCACTAGGATGTTGACCCTTTTTCGCAACCAACACTTTGCTAGAAAAATATTTGGACAATTGAATTAAATAGGTGTTGACACCTTTCCTCTAGTCATCGGGACCGTGGGACCTCAACCTTTTCACTATTTTCCAAGTTCCAAAACCCCTGATATGGGATGAGTTGGCGCTTTGAACATGTGACCCTATCCTATCATGCCACCTATCCTAACCACAACACGACATGAGGCCACCATCTCTTGTGAAACGCGGCACAAGTTTTTCCCACATAGGTCTATAAAGAAATGATAAAACCACTTGACATGTGGCACATTCTACGCTTGACACATACAAATCCACATGGGTTGAAATGGTACACATGTCACTCGAGAATTCCTAGCTTGTCCAACTAGGCCATGGCACTTGTACCCTACGCATTGGTCGAGTGACATCACCCGACGTCACCCTAGATCCATCGTGCTTTGGATATCATCCTTTTCATAAGGCCTATTTTTCCAAAACCTCTCGATGTCTGAGATCTAAGATACAACTAGAATCCTAGGGCACATGGCCTTTATCTAGTCATGCCACTTGGCATGACATGTTGCACCTATACCACTCGAAACATGGCACTCTTTTCCACTTGGACCTTCATCTAAATATGCCAAAATAATGTGACATGTGGCTCTCCCACATCACAACATGTGGACCATTCATTGGGTGACATGTCACCACTAGGCATTAGATATCAAGACTTTCCCCAACATGGTATAACTATGGGAAACCCCCAAATATTACAAATATTACGAAGATGATTAATTAACAAAATATCAGTGATTACAATATGATTAACCAAGTTAATCTAGGATTATAACTCTTGACCATTTATCGCAAGATCTATGGTAGAGTTTTTTTCTCACATGGAATCCAAAGAGGACACATGTCACTGCTACAGGACCATGGACATCGGGACCATAACTCTTTACTGGGTCTCTTGAACACTAAACCTCCCAAGACCCAGGGTACGATGGACTTTTCTCCACTTATATTAACGATGGATATTCATATTCCCTCGGCTCCAATGGCTTAGATTGGCCTCACTTTCTTCAACACCTATACTTGATGAGGAGTCCCATGCTCCACTCACGCGCAACCAAATTTTGATAGGTTTCCCTTCCATGACACCGTGGAAACCAAGATAGCACACTACGTCACTATGACATCACTCTTTCTCTCTCTCTCTCTCTCCCTCGTGCCCAGGTAACAGGGAATGGAACCAAGGGTTGGAACCTTGGTCCCCAGATATTAGGTATCAATACTTCCAAATGCATTTATACCTAGAAATATTTTGGATTCTGATGCTCTGGTGTCCCAGAATGCACAAATCCCTCTTGAAATTTACTTATTAGATCGACGACATAGATTTATCAGAACACATATCTGACGATTGTGGTTTAAGGTGATCATTCAAAGGATTGAGCCCAACAAGGGCCCATTCTTTACCCTTTGACAAATCAATCTCCACCATGTAGCAACCTTGGCCATTTTGTCTACCTACTTGGCATCCTCGTCACATGTGACGAAAACTCCCCGTTAACACTTGCATATGTATAATGAAAGTATGAAACCAAGGGGATGGAACCTTGTGTTGTCGAGTTCCCATTCCTCTGATATGATAATGTTTGGTGTTTAGCCCATGACAGATCCAACAAACATATATTAACGATATTCTATAATAGAATTTAAATGCGATAAATTTCCTTCATTGGATGGTTGGGATTTTATCCAACTCAAGTATAGACGACTGTTGAGTCTTGTTGACTTAGCTAGGCATTAAATGAGTTTAGTTAACAATTGATTCTAGGAAATCTTGTGACCTTGCACTATATCTGGATGCATGATGTATCTCTCCATTTCCTCGGTATATTTTAGCACATTTACCAGTGGGTTTTAAACCTGCCACTTGATATTAAAATGAGGAATCCAAAGTCCTATGGCCATTCCAATTTTTTGGAGGACAAATAACATAAGTTTATCGACCTTCCTCAGCTATTTATACACAACATTGTCATAATTCATGAAACCAAATTTATTTTCTTTAACCTAAAATCACTACAAAATACTCATCCTTAGTTGTGCAAGACAAGAACCATACTCACCATCCAACAGTTATCAAAATGCAAAGGTTTTCCAATAAAACATCCATTAATACCATAATTCACACACATACATATATAGAACAATTACATGTATCCAACCATACTTTTTCATTTCAACTACATATAGCATAAGAGACACTTATTTGTTTACAAGGTTTCTTCTGACCAACTAACTATGGGTGGTCCCCTTTCCACCCAATCATAGGCTTTGTTTTCTCAGTTACTTCGGCAACAGGCCACTCCCATGCTAGGGCATGATACCACCAGGGAGTTATGCACTCACTCGTGTTTTTTCTTAGTGGATCTATTTTCCTAGGGTCTTCTATAGACCTCTCCTTAGGACTCCTCTCGAGTTCCTCCTATCGAACAAATCTCCTTCTAACCTCACTACCCCTATAAATTTCTTCCTTGACCTCATGTATACCCTCGTGTACTTCTCCTGGACATATCTCCTCTTGAAGGTTCTCGATATGTTCTCTTCGCTATGTTATAATGAAACATGTGGGTAAATATGGGGTTGTAGAATCAATACATTGTTGTACCTATAGTTGGCAGTTTCAGGTGTCCTAACCTGATCTCCCGTACTTGGATGTATTTGGGGTAGTTGGTTTTCCAAATATCATCCTTCCTCATTAATTGATTTTACTTGAAATTAGGGTTGAGGAAGAAAATATGAATAGTGCTTGAGGTCCTTTAGTTTAATAGGGCCTCCTCTCATTGCTCTAGTGGTATCATGGCCAATACTCAAGGCTTCACTCCACAATCAATTTTTGGCATATAATACAATTACACAATAAAACATTTACAATATTTGCATGCCATTGCATGGAAATCACTAGAAGCGATTAATTACTTATACTTAGGATTTAGAGAGTGGACGTTACAATCCCCTCCCCCTTGAAAGGAACATCTTCCTCAATGTTCTTTACTTCTCAGCAACACCTACCATGCCTTCTTCTTTCAGTTGTCTCAATGAGGTTATTCCTCTTTTTGGTCTAGTCTTTTCCCATATTCTTGGCATTTAGCATATTCCTATGACAATTTCAAACAAAAAACATATTATTCACAATTTCATGCAAATAATTTTATTGTTGTTGAAACTCAAGAGGAAATATTAACAAATCAACATAATTACTTATCTATGGAGTTCATGGATCTTCATCCATATGGTTTTATCATTAACTTGGCTCATTGTTTTCCTTGACATACCCATTGTGTGCATGATCTCAATCAACACTCTACAAGATTCATCAAAGTCTCTTATTCCTTGTGATCACTCGCCCTTCAGGACCATGCTCAGGCATCCCCTTCTATGCTATGAACTCCCTCAAGTGATCCATCTTTCCTTGCCAAGGATTTCTCGCACAAGAATATTTTTTAGAGACTTCATCAAGTCTTACAATCAAGGCATCCCTCTGAATTTATCTTCCTAAAGTGTCCCTTCAACCTAAGTCAACACATAACATCATTCTATGGGGATCATGTCTTATAACATGATCCCTATATCACTATAATAGTCATTTCCATGCTTTTTATCTTGACAACCATTACCTATATTTTTCACATAGAACTTTGATCTCACTTGTATCACATACATTCAATATTTTGTGAGATGTTATTATCAATTTAATCATAATTTCCATTTTCATATTTGTTCCCTATATGAACCAGATCCCATAAGTATGATATTTTGTTCCTTCTCATAACAATTTGGATCTTTTACAATCAACATGAACTAGTCTTCCTTATGGGCTTACATCACTGCCATACCCAAGAATCTTCTTCCTGCAATTCATTCTTTTCACAACCAAACAAATTGTTAGCTCTCATGCACTATATATTTTCATTACACAATTGTAGTGGCTTCCAAACAATTTTGAAACTTTGCATACAAACAATCATATCTCTTTTATCTATTCAATGGTATAAAACAAAAGGAAATTACAATTCCTTGTACATGCATCATTCCAACATACCAAACTTTTCCAAATGCAATAAAATATTAAATGAAATTAATCAATGTGGCAATTTCCATGGCCACATTCACACACATTGTACCCTTGATTTTTTTTCAGATTATTATATTTTATGTTAGGAACTTTCCCATGGTTAGTTGGAACTCAGTCAACCTCTCATCCCATGATTATTTTGTATTCATATTCATTAGTACAATAGGACTATGTTTCCTTCTTTGAGTTGTTCATGAACTCAAGTCAAACTATCCTTATATGAAATTCAAATTTTGTCTGAATGAATTCCAACATTCTTCTTTTGTTGTAACCAAGGTGCCAATATTCATTGCCACCTCAAATATTTTATTTATTTATTTGATAACTCTATTGGGATACCGGAATATTTTTCCTTCCATAATGGGAAGTTCTATATATGCCCTCTCATGCAAACATGTGTCTTCTAAATGTATTTATATAATGTGTTTCTCATGAGCACTTCAACTCATAATTGTTCACAATTAAGCAATGCATTCATGACACATTTGTTCATGAATCGTCATGCAAGGATCTTATTCATCCTTAAATATCAGAGGTTGTTCTCTATTCAGGTTATCATTTCCTGCATCTTACCTTTCTTGGGTATTAATGGCATACCACAATCAATCAACATTTAAATACAAATCATTTTTGAAGGGTTTCTCACTCAATCCCTTCTAAATCTCATGCCACATGGACATGGAAATGTTTATACTTGCTCTAGATGCCAACAATATTGATGTTGTTACCTTATCAACAATTGCTTCATGGGAACCTATAAGGTCCCTTCATTAATATTTCAACAACAACCTTCTTGTATTTCTTCTCTTCCCAAGGTTTTCAACCATTGGTAATTGTCCTTTCTAAGAATTTCAATCATTTCCTACATATATCATGCATCATCACATTCACAATTATATATGTTGTCATGTAACATAAAAATGCATGTATTTAAATTAGTAAAACATTTTTTAAATATGTTCTAGCATATCTGCATGCACTCTATCACATTATCCTTAATGTTTTCATGAGTTATAACACAATCAATTTTCAACTTTTCATACACAATTATAAGCATTATCATTCTAGATTATTTACAAAACCAACATTTCATTATTCTCATCATAGAGAAACATAATAGACAACTAGAAAGGAGTTAAGGGATTCTTCCCCTTTTTTCCATATCCTTCTAAATAGCCTAGAAATTTTAGTCTAGATGAGTTATTTATAAGGACCAACTACCTTTACTTATCATGGCTCAATCAATCCCATTTATTTAAACATATTTATCAATTTTATCTTTCATTTATTAGTTGCACCTATTTTCCCAACTACTCTTTTAAATCACATAACTTTGTCTCATTATTCATAGTTGATAGTGATAAAAGTATCCTCCTTTTATCCTTATTTTCTTGTGCAATCTATTCCTCCATGGATATGCCTGCTCTCATCCTTGGGCAGCCTTAGTCAAGTTCATTTTTACCTTTCTTGAGTACATCGACATACTACAACAACACGTTTTTGGTTCCAAGTTTTTGGTTCATAATGAATTATGACCCTGTGCATTCTGCACATTGCCATTCAGACATCATAATGGTTAATATTCCTTTGCATGTTTGCCATGCATGTATTATGTTTTAGAGTGTAATCCAAGATTCTTATATAAACAGGCCTTGCAAACCACTGCTTTCTTTTTCAACAATAATTAAGGTTATGATTTTTTTATTCTGACATAATATTTATATAGTTCCTCCACATGAACATATTCATCATGAAACTCTCTTGTTGCATATCCAAATGGTCCGAAATGAACTCAACCTTGAGTCAGCCCCAACTTCATTATTTCATGGATTTACCCAATATTTCATAAGGGATATGAACATGAATTCTTATTATGCATTCTGAATATACACTTAAGTAGGTATATTTATGTTATCATATTTCTTTCAATCTGTGCTTCAATGCACTTAATCACATGCATTAGAATGTTGCGCGTGTCCACCACCAACACACTTTACAAGTTTGTATGCATAATTGTTTAAAATTATTTAACTGATTATTTGTTCATAAGATTCTCAAAGGCAATCTATTGGGACCAATCTTACCCTGCAGATATCTAACAGAAGTGAGCAATCTTATCCTCCAAATATAGAAGTGAATAAGTGGTTACTACTTTCCATATATATCTAACTCAATCAATCAATAAAGAGAGAAGAATAGTGTGGCATACCTTGTTCCGATGCTTGTCTTTTCTTCTCCAATCCCAACACTTGATCTCCAAGATCCTTAACGCAAATGGAAACATACGAAGACTAGAAAAATAACTCTTCCTCCTACTCTACATGATTAGACAAAGAAAATCTATCTATGAAGACTGAAACGAAAATAGTAGAACACATAAACTTGAAGGGAATATTCCAAGCTATCATTAATCATAAATCCAAAGAAGGAACTTACAAAGAATGAGTAATGATGTAGTCACTTATCCAAGCTCTCCTTGTCCATCCCTTTCTTTAATGTTGAAATCAAAATGTTGACTCTTCCTCCTGAATCAAAGGTTTGATACTTGTATTGTTCCCCGCTTCTCCTTGGAAATAACTTCAATATATAGGCTTGAGAGGCACAACCACCATGATAAAATGAAGGATATGGTTGAGGATATGGATCCTTAAGTTGTGATTATATCCTAGGATAGATCCCATCGGGTAGGATTTGACCACAAAAAACCTCATTCATCAAGATTTAGCCCTTAGGAAAAGGTGGAGAATCCCAAATTTCTCTCTAACAAGACTGGCACTCCCTCAGAGTTGAACATAGGGCACCATTCTATAAAGTGGTGCTTCTCTAAAATGGAAAGAAGGTTCCATTCCATGAAGTGGCACTCCCTCAACATATCCATGGGGAACCACCCTTCATAAATGCCCAAATTTGGTCAAATTTTCCAATAAAAAGGTGTGTTTATGCTATCAGATGAAAGGTCTTATTATTCCAATATGAATTAGAGGTGGTGACAAATTTTTTTATGGTTTCAAGGGGTTGTGACACTTGGAAAACTGAATGAGAAACTAGGCAAGGTGAATACGACACTTGCGACAGTGCATGAGACACTTAACAAGGTGCATATGTCACTTTGCGACACTTGTGACACTTAGGGTGTGACACTCAAGTGTGAAATTTTTGCGTGTAACAGATGCCCCCTAAAGTGTGAGGTCGGAAGAGTAAAGGCCAAAACACTTTACAAATTATTCAATGAAAGGGTGTTGGATTTCTAGAACCTAGAAAAATCTACAAACAAATATCAATCAGTATACAAATATGATAAATTTCCGAGGTAGGCATACCTATGCTTGGAATATGAGATGACTCAAAGCGTGGACACCAACCAATCCACTGCAGATCCATGAGAATACTGACTAACTATATGGCCACTAGAGATAAAATTTATATCCATACCTACATGGCATGAACTAATCACAACCACAAAAAATACACAGTGGAGCTACGAGATGACAAAGCATAGCCATGGATCAATAAAATGTGGATCTATGTGAGAATATATATATATATATATATATATATATATATATATATATATATATATATATATATATATATATATATATCAGTTAAATTTCTAGCATGGTGATTGTACATAAATATTTTTCATGCTCAAATGATCTCCATCACATCCTAGTCAAAGAACATAATAGAGTGAGCACCCAACCAAAGGTCTTTGTGTCGATCCCGATGTGGTATAAATATAGACATGTGAATAGATTATTTGATGTCGAAAATGGTATAAACCACTTTATCACCGATCATTGAGGTAAAACATTAACAAGTGAAAGGGAAATTGTCAATGATGACAATGACTCCCAAGGTACCCTAGTACATTCCAGTGAATGTGAATAAATGATTTGAGGTTGAACACTCGTGGAACCATCTGAACATAGGGAAATGATGTAAACCTGTTTTCGGAAGTGAGGAGGCCTACCATTGAAGCATGTAGGTCCCAAGTTAATAACTTGTTTGTAAGTCTAATTCTTAAATTATGTGATGAAGTCGATAGGAAAAGACTCATTGAAGGAGGGCCTTGGTGTATCCCCCATCATTGACACGAAAGTGATACAGGAAAGTGATGTGATATGGTGGATAAAATGAGTATGGAATGACACATGAAATGGAAACTGGTAATACTGTAGATGGATGGATTTAAGTGAAATTCCCTTGAACATTATGAGACACGACAAATGACTTGGAAACATTGACTCAAAGAGTACCAAGAACATAATGTTACGAAAATAAGAGAAATTTTCAACTAGAATGAAAAAGTATAGCTACACATGGAATTGGTAAGAGAAGATGCAAATAGGTTCCATGTTCAAGGGTGACAACAATAGCTTCCATAAAGGATTCCAAAAAACTTGACCCACTTCCTTCAATTTTTTCCCCCATCCAGATAGATGAGTACCTCTTTATTTTTTAACGATCTTGAGGAGGATAAAAAATGAGCGATATAGCTCATCCTTCAGATGAGTCCCTCATCGTATGTATAACGAACCTAAAGAAGGAGGGATTCGGTCCTGTATGGAACCCAGAGATTGGACTCACATAGGTCCTTCAATGCCTAACTTTACGAGCCCAAAGAAGGTAAACTCAGTGGTTTTTCATGTTTAGAGAGTTTGAAAAGAACTTAAAGACAACTCCATGAGTAAATTTTTCATAAATTTAGTCTCATGGGCCCAAAAAACATGTAAAACAATACAAGGGAGAACTTTTCTAATCATTCTTGACTAGAGTATTATTTTTTTTGTAATTAGTCTCCCAAGGTCGAAAAAGATATAAACTATGAATTGGAAGGTGCCCTTTCAAACATTTTAATGAGTTTGAAAGGAAACCATATCACTCAAAAATATTTTCATGTTTAGGGAGTCTGAAAAGGGATTAAAGGAGAATCCAAAGAGTTCATTTTTACATATATTTTATGAGTATAAAAAATATATAAGACTATAATTGGTAACCTATTCTCATGTGTTAACGAGAACAAGAAAGAAGAAAGATTAATCTCATTCTATAAAAAACTACTACGTTATGATGGGAACAACCCCCAATCGAGGATCATTCCTAGAAGTGTGTCTCTCTAGAGGTATTTTCCCCCGAGTTTGCCTTATATAATCTAGTGGATTTACTCCAACATGATGTCCATAGGATGGATACCTTCCCCCCAACTGTCGTTTCCTCCAACGAATCTTTTTATTTCCTCGTTTAGGCATTTGGTTACTAATAGTAACATTTTCACTAGGTGTAGGAAAATAAGGTTCAAGTATTCAATCTAGAGTGAGAGTCGATTCAAATGGAGGGGGTCTGTTTCATTTTTTAAAGATCTTGACAAAGACAATGAACTATTATCGTAAGCATCTGTTTCATTTTTTAATGAGCTTGACACAGGAAAAGAGCTATGCTCATCGATACCAGGTACTACCAAAGGATTTGTTTCCATTTTTCTGTTGTGAGAAATCTTACCCTACAGATAATATAAGATCTCCTTTGGACCAAGACCACTATATTTGATCCAAATATAGAAGTGAACAAGTGGTTACTACTTTCCTTATATATCTAACTCAATCAATAAAGCAAGACAAAAGAAGAATGTGTCATACCTTGTTGCGATGTTTTCCTCGTTGCTCCAATCCTGACGCTTGATATCCAACATCCTTAATGCAAATGGAAATATGGAAATAATATAAAAATTACTCTTCCTCCTACTCTAGATGATCATAAAAAGAAAACATATCTTTGAATATTGAAATGATAATAGACAAGCAATGTGTAGAACACATTAACTTGAAGGAATAGGACAAGTTATCATTAATCGAAAATCGAAATAAGACAATTAAAAAGCATGATTGATGATGTAGTCACTTCTCCAAGAACTCCTCATCCACACCTTTTATGAATCTTGAACTCAAAATTTTGATGCTTCCTCCAAAGGTTTGATATGTGTATTGTTCCCCCCTTCTCCTTGGAAATACCTTCAATATATAGGCTTATGAGGCACAACAACCATGAGAAAATGAAGGATATGGTAGAGTATATGGCTCCTTAAGTTGGGATTATATCTTAGGATAGAGCCCATAGGGTAGGATTCGACCACAAAAATCCTCATCCATCAAGAGATAGCCCTTAGGAAAAGGTGGAGAATCCCCAATTTCTCTCTAACAAGATTGGCGCTCCCCCAGAGTTGAACATAGGGCACCATTATATAGAGTGGAACTATTCTAACATGGAAAGGGGGTGCCATTCCATAAAGAGGCACTCCCTCACCATGGCCGTATGGAACCTCCCTTCATAAATGCCCAAGTTTGGTCAAATTTTCCAAGAAAAAGTCATGTTTATGCTTTCAGATGAGAGGGCGTCTTCTTCCAACAAGAATTAGGGATTTTAAAAACTCTTTTTATGGTGTCAAGGGGTTGTGAAACTTGGAAACATGAATGCAACACTAGGTGATGTGCATAGGATACTTGAGAAAGTGCATGTGACACTTAACAAGGTGCATACGTCACTTTTTAGCACTTGCAACACTTAGGTTGCGACACTCAAGTGTGACATTTTGGTATGTAATAGATGCCCCCTAAAGTGTGAGTTTAGAAGAGAAATTTATGGTTGAAACACTTTACAAATTATTCAATGCAAGGGTGATGGAGTTGGAGAACTTGGCAGAAGATACAAACAAACATGAATCAATATAAAAATATTTTCCATTTTCGAGGAAAGCATACATATGCTCGAAATACTAAATAACTCAAAGAATGCTCATTGACCAATACACTATGGATCCATGAGAATACTGACTAAGGATATGGCCACTAGATATACAATGTGGATCCATACCTCCATGATATGAACAGATCACAACCACAAAACATACTTAATGGAGCTATGAGATGACAAGACATAGCCACAGATTAATACAATGTGGATCTATGTGTTGTGTATATATCAGTGAGATTTCTAGTATGGTGATTGTATTGAAATATTTTACATGATCAAATGATCTCCATTGTAGCCTAGGAAAATAATTTAACAGAGTGAGCACCCAACCCAAGGTGTTCATCCTGATCTTGATGTGGTACAAATATATCCATGTGAATAGATGATTTGATGTCAAAAATGGTAGACACAACTTGATCATTGATGATTGAGGTAAACCATTAACAAGTGTGAGGGAAATCACCAATGATGAAAATTATTCCCAAGGTACCCTAGTACATTTCAAGGAATGTGAATAAATGAGCTAAGGTTAAACACTCGTGGAATCATTGGATTAGAGGTCAATTATGTAAAACTATTTTCGGAAGCTAGGAGGTTTTCCATTGAGGCATGCAAGTCCCAAGGTACTAACTATTTCTAAGTATAATTCCTAGATGATGTGTATAAGTTGACATGAAAAGACTGATCGAAGGAGGGCCTTTATGTATCCTCCATCATTGACATGAAACCAATATAGGAAAGTGATGTGATATGGTGGATACAATGAGTACGGACTGACACAAGAAATGGAAACTGGTAATACTGCATATGGATGGTTTGAAGTGAAACTTCAGTTGAACATTATGAGGCATGAAAAATGACTTGGAAACATTCACTCGATGAGTAACAAGAACATAATGCGACGACAATAAGAGAACTTTTTTACTAGAACTAAAAAGTGTAACGACACATGAAATTAGTATGACTCATAGACAAGCAAATTACCTAACTGTAAGATGAGACGCAAATAGGTTCTATGTTCAAGAGAGACAAAAACAAATTGTCATAAAGGATTCCAAATTTTTTTACCCAATTCCTTCATTTTCCCCCCCATCCAGATAGATGAATACCTTTTTTTTTAACGTGATTTAGGAGGATAACACATGCTTGATATAGCTCATCCTTCAGATGAGTCCCTCTTCATATGTTTAACAAAATTGAAGAAGGAGGGTTTCGGTTCTAGATATTGAACTCACATATGTCCTTAAATGAATAATTTTATGAGCCCAAAGAAGGTAAATTCAGTGGTTTTTCACGTTGTGAGAGTATGAAAAGAGCTTAAAGATGACTCCATGAGTGAATTTGTCATAAATTTAGTCTTCCAATCCTAAAAAAAAAGTGTAAAACAATACAGGGGTTTTTCGTAATTATTCTTGCAAGGCTGGAAAAGAGATAAACTACCACTCAAAAGAGACCCTTTCAAACCTTTTAATGAGTGTGAAAGGAAACAAGATCACTCGACAATATTTTCCTGTTTAGGGATTCGAAAAAGATGTTAAAGGAGACTCCAAAGAGTTCCTTTTTTCGTATAGATTTTACGAGTCCAAAAAATAGATAAAAGTATACTAGGTAACCTATTCTCATGTATTAATGAGGATGAGAAAGAAAAATACCGAGTTCGGTAACCTATTCTCATGTATCTACGAGCATGAGAAATAACAAATACTAAGGTCATTCTAGAAAACAATACTACATTATGATGGGAACGACCCCCAATCCAGGATCACTCCTAGCAGTGTGTCTCTCTAGAGGTATTTTCTGCCATCTTATGTGATATAAGCTAATGGTTTTGCTCCAACATGATGTTCATAAGTTGGAGACCTGTGCCCCAAGCATCATTTTCTTTGGTGAATCTTCTTCTTTCCTTGTTTAGGCATATGGTTACTAATAGGAACATTTTCACTAGGCAGAGGAAAATAAGGTTCAAGTATTCGATCTAGAGTGAGACTTGATTCAAATGGAGGGGGGTATGTTTCATATTTTAATGATCTTGATAGAGACAATGAACTGTGCTCGTAATATTTTGTTTCATTTTTTAATGATCTTGAAATGAGAAAAGAACTATGATCATCAAGATGAGGTACTACCAAAGGATATGTTTCCATTTTTATGTTGTGAGAAATATTACCATGCAGATATGCTAAGCTCCCCTTTGGGCCAAGACATCGATATGTTATCCAAATACATAAGTGAAAAAGTGGTTACTACTTTCCCTATAGATATAACTCAATCAATCAATCAACAGAGAAGAATAATGTGTCGTACCTTGTTGCAATCTTTGTCCTCGTTGCTCCAATCCCGACGCTTTATCTTGAAACTCCTTAACACAAATGGAAACTTTCAAAGACTAGAAAAATTACTCTTCCTCCTATGCTAGATGATTAGACAAATAAAATATATCTATGAAGACTAAAACGACAATCAACAATAAATATGTAGAACACATGAACTTGAAGGGGATAGGCCAAGTTATCATTAATCGGAAAGCCAAAGAAGGAACTTACAAAGCATGATTGATGATGCAGTCACTTCTCCAAGATCTCCTCTGTAATGTCCTCCGACCGCCCTGTTTGGGGACATGCCACTACTTCAAAACCAAACTTCTCTGAAAATCAGATTTTAGCATACCCAGCCACCCATGTTAAGAAATGCCACTTGAAAATTTTCATGCTCTGATATACATATATATCTAATGCAATTTAAATAGACATAAACATTTGTCTCATACACATATTTATGCGGAAGAGAAAATAAACACACACATGCAATATATAGAGGAAGTTTTGATAACATTATAACACATGTAAAAGATACACAACATATAATTAACATAAAAATGGTAATTATCTTTTTATGAGAAGACCACCGACTATGTGCAGACCTTCCACGAACCTCCCATCCTTAGACCACACTGATCCAAGCTATCAACAATGGGTCACCCCCAAAATGGGACTAAACTCCACCTAGGGAAAGGAAATCCTAGAGTAGGATGAGGCTACGGAAAGCTTCACAATGCAACATGAAGGATTCCCACCAAGGATCCTACTTACACCCACTTCTCATAGACTCTGATTCCCCACATGCATGTCCCACCCTGGGAATATACAACTTCATTATTCCAAATTCCATCGAATTCTCCACTTCCCTTCCAGGGCTTCAACAACATGCCATAATAGGAAGTCTCAGAGATATGTATCTACTTCTGGACTCCTTCGAGGATAAATCACTTCCCCATCAATCTCTCTCACCTGGAGAGAGTTGCTCACAGGTCGAACAACCTTCTTCTTCAACCAGGGGCCTAACAACCCACCTCTTCCAACCACAATAGAAAAAACAAGTAAGGCAAGGGACGACTCAACAAATTACAAAACTTCACGTTGGAAAAGGTTTAGTAATGGAAGAAATGTCTCTAGATGCATGCTTGCTCCATGCGTGAGTGAGTGCATGAAATGTGCGACATATGGTCAAAATCATGAGTGATCCCGTGAGGAAATATGGCAAGCAATGGCCATAATGGTGAGAATGGTGAGAGAGAACCCCCCGATGATCGAAATTTCTAGACATGAATTTGCATGCATCCTGGATGAAACTTGGCTCTCTAAGAGCTCATTCCTCTCCACTTGGAGTTTCGTTCCTCTCCCAAAAGGAACTTAGGATAACTGGGTTTATTTCCCAAACTTTAATAATTAAGGAAATAAATTATACTATTCCCTTGGGTTAAGCCCTCAAGCTTAGCCCCTTTTTCCTAGCCTCTCATCCCCCTTCCCTTTCCCTTCCTAGTGGATCTTAGTACCCCATAATTCTTTCTTCGTGGTTGGTCTACATTATTAATAATCTGCATATTTACATAAACAAAAATAGTTTATCTGGCCTTAGAATCTAGGCTCTCCATCCTAATAAACAAATAATCCTCCCATATTATAAATACTTGGCTCACCAACCTATAAAAATCATTAAACATCATTACATATCAACAGGGGCTCGACCTTGGGGTATTACAACCCCCTCCGATTTTTTTTGCCCTATCCTCGGTGCAATTCTTTTACATAACATCAACTTGATTTTAAAAATCTTCAAAATGATGTGATTATTTTGCCCACATAACATCTTCATGCTCCCAAGTTGCATCCTCGGGACCGTACCAGGTCCATTGGACCTTTATAATCCCTATGGCTCAATTCCGAAGCTTTTTTATTTTCCAGTCCATAATGCATACCGACTGCACTTGAAAAGAGATTTATTGCTCCACCTTAATCACATTCCAATTAATAACATGATTAGCATCAAGTATATATTTCTTAAGAAATGATACATGGAATACATTATGTATATACATAGATGCATGTAATGCAAGAATGTAATATAATGGTCCAATCTTCTCTAGGATTTCAAATGGCCCACAATATCTAGCTTCCAACTTGGAATAGTTTCCCAACTTCAGAGAACTTTTGTTGGCCTTAACCTTCAGGAAAACATGATCACCCACTTTAAATTCCCTGTGAGTTTTGCCCTTGTTAGCATAGCTTTTCTGCCTATCTTGGGAAGCCTTTAAATTATACTTAAACTTCAACATTTTATCTTCCATTTCTCTGAGAAACTTTGGCCCAAATACTTCTCTCCCTACTGGGCTATCCCAGCTTACTAGCATGTTTCACTTTCTACCATAAAGTGTCTCAAATGGGCTCATCTTCAATGATGTTTGATACCCATTGTTATAGGAAAATTCTACCAATTGTAGATAATCTTCCCATTTAGATGGTTTTTCCATCACATACATCCTTATCATATCCTCTATCACTTGGTTCACTCTCTCTATTTTTCCATCGGACTCAGGATGATAAGTTGTGCTAAAGTTTAGATTTGTTCTAAACCCTTTGAATAACCCCTTTCAAAACTTTCTGGTAAACTTTGGGTCTCTATCAAACACAATTGTCTTGGGTATGCCATGCAAGCATGCTACTTCCATCATATAGATATCAACAACATGGGTATCCTTGTGAGTAACCTTCATAAGAATGAAATGGGTAGCTTTAGTAATCTTGTCCACCACAACCATGATGACATCATGCTTCTTGCTTGTTCTGGGAAATTTCGTGATGAAATCTATTGTCACCACTTCCCACTTTCACTCAGGAATGGGTAATTTTTGCACCAAACCAACTCAGTGTCTGTTGGTCCTAAATTCTGCACCTGACTGCTAAAGGGAAATGCTAGGCCACCTCAAGTTTAGAATGGTTGATTTTTTAATTTTGTTGGTTAGTTAGAGGGTTGGTTTTACCAAGACAAGAGCATGGTTGGGTTGGAAAAATGAAAAGGATGAGGGTCCTCCTTGGCTGGTGGCACACTAGTGATAGGAAAGTGAAACAATAGACGTAAAA
Organism: Picea engelmannii; assembly: GCA_009831015.1. Taxonomy (NCBI): domain Eukaryota; kingdom Viridiplantae; phylum Streptophyta; class Pinopsida; order Pinales; family Pinaceae; genus Picea; species Picea engelmannii. The sequence continues at coordinate 409,913 of ML789855.1, read as the reverse complement.
AAGCAAAGGGAAACAAAAAACCACTCAATGAATAATCTATTACAAGAAGTTAAATACTGAAAATATCATTTCAAAACACTAAACATGTATCAAAACACAATCACTCCCACAGGTTGCAACGAAAACAAATTTTCATCAAAGCATATATGTTATCACAGACTGCATATTAATAGAGACAAGTTATATAGTAACTGAAGGAAAAGAAATGAACTTCGCACAAATCAAAATTGTATTCAAGATAAGAAACACATACAACTTTGGACACAAACACACTCTCATCAATAGTATATTCACCAGGTACAAATCTTTATTTCACGCGCAAAATGTGTCCAACCAGTTGTTGTATTGATCTCCTTTTTTGTCAAAAAAAATCAACCCTTAAAACATACAAAAATTGCATATTTATCGAAGTTGCAAAGTCTCTCGTCCATCTGGGTCTGAGGCTTCACTATGTGCTCATAGTTGTAAACAACTTATTAACTTAAAAACGACACTACTGTAATATTAGTGATGCATCACTTCAATCTTAATTTAATTAAAAGGGACGTGATTCATATCAAACACAAATGACCACTTATTATGCATTAAATTGAAATGTCTCAGCTTAAATAACTAAAAATTGTTGTTGATGGTAGACCAGACTGGTGCATAAGCTGAGTCACACTAAGCCTTTAACAAAAACTTATTCACAGTGACATAGGTGACTGATGTGTCTAGAATTGGCATGCCTGCACGTTGTTGGGGGCCGCTGGAGAAAACTGAAAGTGTGTTTGTGTCTTTCCCCCATTTATCCTTTTGAGGAAAGAAGCAAGTCACGTTGTGCTTTTCTAGAGTCTGGACGTGTAGTTTCCCTGTTCCTGGTTTGGTGCCCCATTTTAAACCTTTAGCCTTCATCATTTCGGGACATCAGGACTCTGTCTCTTCTAGGTTCAAGAGCTTCTAAGTGCAAAGTATGAACATTTCCTGGATGGTCGAACTCTCAAAGTGACGTGGTGACCTGACGTCATATTGTCTGTGTCATGAAAAGAGAGGGACATGTGTCACCTGGAAATAACGTGGATGATGCAATCAAAGGGCCTGAGATGAGCACCACATGTCATGATTGATGAGTGCCACATGGATTCGACACTTAGGGACTCCGAAGCTCCGAAGAACTGGGTTTTCTTTGCATCTAATTATCTCGAAGTGATAATATCGCGAAGTCACTAATTTGTTCTTATATTATACCTATTAACCTGAGATTAATACTTTAATCATTAATGGATTTCAAGAGTTCGAAACTTTGGGAGACCTATAGTGTTGCATTTGAAAACCTCTCGAAGTAGTATGGTCCAAGAGTGATGTTGCAGTGAGGGCCCACTCTAACACTTCGACTCTTTTCTCTTAAACTCCTCACGACTTAGAAACACCGAATGCACGAAAACCATCGATTTGAGTGGCTTGTCAAATCGTCATCATTGCAAATTTAATGCAACAACCCTAATGAATTAATTAAGTATCATGATTAAATATTTGTTTAATAAATATTAGCTCAATAAATATTAGTTTAATAAATTATTATTTTTTATTTTTTGAAGACTTATTTTATAATATAATTGTATTGGTAGATGGATCCATTTATGGGGGCAGATGGGGGGGGGGATATAAGGTGCTTGAGGCTTAATGGGGAGATAAGGTAGTTGAGGCTTAATGGGGGAATAAGGCAATTGGAAGGGAGGAGAAGGGGATAAGGCAAGGGAGAGGACTCGGGAAGGAGAGGCTTTTTGGTAAAGTAATATTTTTCATATTAGGGAAAGTGAGAAAAAAAGGGATAAGGAAAGGAGAAGGAAGGAGGCAGTTTGAGACTGTGTATTGGTTTTGCAATTGTTTTGTTCTTATAGACTCTCGGAATTTCACAGGGGACACTTGTTGTTGGGAATCTTGGGCTCGGGGGCCAGGAAACTGTAAGGAATCCTGGGGCTAGGGAGCCTGATAGGTTGTTCCTAGCAGGCTGGGAGGTTAATCAGTTTGGACAGAGCTTCAAAACAACATCAGTTTGAGGTAGATATATTTTATTATCATCATTATTATGTTGTTGTTCATTATTTATATATTGTTCATAATAATTATGATGAACATGTTGTTTATTATCATGATGCTCATTTTTAATTCTATTGAACATTGTTATTATGCTGAATAATGAACTGTAAAGAAATTATGATATCATTTCTATACTTAAATTTATGTTTTATAAGCCTCTTTAGACAGACCTTTACACATGGTATCAGAGAACTAATTTAAAATTTGGGGCCAAGGGCCTACCTACCCACCCATTCTCTTGATTGAAAGCTATGTTATGTGTCATGTAGACAACCTTGAGAACTTGCAACCTGAAACCCTTTAATTACAACTCTTGAAAACATTTCCAATAATTGGGAAAAACAACCCTGAAACCCTCTAAAACTTTAAAACTTGTTGACCTATACAGGTGAAATCCTTCACCTGTACAAGTGAAATCCTTGAAAGGAGTTATTTA